>JAJMKN010000040.1:0-52414 GCA_030563925.1 Wickerhamiella sergipiensis
CCCGCGAGTCGCCGCGCGAGTCGCCGCGGCCCGTTGCTGCTCGTGCCGCGCCCTCGCGTCCGGGCACTGCTGGCGGCGTCAATTTCGAGGCGCCGGCCTCGTCGCAGCGGCTTGCCGAGGCAACCCAGCACCCGCCGTTGCCCCAGCAGCCCCAGACGCAGCAGCCTCAGACCCGGCCTGGCCCGGGGCAGTCGCCGTACCTGCAGCAGCCAATTGGCACCCACTCGCAGTCGTCGTTCCTGCAGCCGCAGTCGCAGCAGCCTCTTGCTCAGCAGTCGTCATTGTCGTCTTTGTCGCAGCAGCAGCAGCAGCAGCCTCAGCAGCAGCCTCAGCAGCAGCCTCAGCAGCAGCGCAATGTGAGCAGTGGCTCGGCTCTTACGGGCCCTGTTTTGCGCTCGCCCGACGAGATCCGCGCCGCCCAGCGCAAGGCCTCGTCAAACAGTATCCGTCAGGTCGAGCCCGAGCAACAGCAGCCGCAACAGCCGCTGCAGCAGTACCGGCCGGCGCCTAGCCGTCCCAGCGAAGGCAGCGAGCTGACGGTGCCTAAGCGTACCGTCAACGGCCCGCGGCCGCAGCCTCACGAGCGCGCAGCCTCGGAGGGCCAGGACCCCAATACGCTGATTGTGGCGCCGGGCAACGGCCCCCTGACGCCGGTACTGCCGCAGGGCTTCAACCGCAAGTCGCATGCGTCTACGGTCGACTCGTTTGAGTCGGCGCGCGACGGCTCCGACACCGGCCACCCGGCCGCCTCGGGAACTAGCATCAATGTGTTTGATCCAGCCTACCGCGGCGAGCCCCAGCCGGCCCAATCCGCGCAATCTGCTCAGTCGGCCCAGCCGAACCCATCGGCCCGTCCCGCGCACATGTCGTATGCCGAGTACTCTGAGTACATGCAGACCTACTTCAAAAACGGCATGAAGGGCCCCGTGCCGGGCTCGGAAGAGAGCCTGGAGCGCAAAATGGACGCTACAAAGATCAGCCCTCCGCAGCAGCAGCAGCAGCAGCCGGCCGCTCCTCAGGGAGGCCGCGCCAAGGGCCCGCGCCCGCCGCCGCTGGACGTGCAGAAGGAGCGGTACGTCGATACCAGCATCCCGCGCACTCCCATCATGGTGACGTCGCCGGTGTTTGGCAACGGCAGCGCCCACACGTCGCCGCACCGCGACTCGCCCACCACGGCCGCGCCCAGCAGCAGCGTGCTGCAGGGCCCGCGTGGCTACCGGCAGTCGTCGCAGACATCGCTGGGCGCGAACTCTGGCCCCGCCGGTTCCCAGACCAGCCTCGAGCCGCCGCAGGTCCGCCAGGACCGTCGGCCGTCAGGGCCGCGCACCCCGGGCTCGGCTCCGCACGCTCAGAGCCCGTACTCGACGCCTTATGCCAGCCCGTATGGCCAGAGCGCGCCTGGCGGCTCGCAGCACTCGGTTGCCTCGCAGCCGCGTCCTCAGCCTCAGCAGCCGCAGTACCAACAGCCGCAGCCTCAGCAGTACCAGCAGGCTCAGTACCAGCAGGCCCCGCAGCAATACCAGCAGCAGCCTCAGCAGTACCGCCAGCAGCCGCAGCAGCCGCAGCAGCAGTACCGCCCGCAGCAGCAGCCGCAGCCGGGCCAGCCCTTTGGCGCTCCTCACGGCAACCAGGGCCCCTACGCGCAGAACTTGCCGGGTGCTCCGTTTGCCCAGCCGCCGCGTGCCAACACTCCTCCCGGCGCCCGCATGCAGGGTTTCCCGCAGCAGCGGCCCAACCGCGTGCAGCCCGGCCTTGGCGCACCCAGCCAGGCGCCGCGGGCGCGGGCAGCCGGTCCCTATGGCCTGGCGGCAGCTGCCGCGGCCACCGGGCCCACCAATGTGGTGAACCCGTACGCCCAGGGCCAAGCGAGCATGAAGCGGCGGTCCGAGGAGGTGCGTGCCCCTGGCCTGTAAGGATGAGGGCCATTTAGTCGCTATTATAGTATTTATGACGTTTACGGTATTTTTGTTGCGAGGTCGATCAGGGACGTGAAATCGTGAACAGTACCCTTAGCAGCAGCCTCCTAGACTTCGAGACGGAAAACGTATCAGTATGCACCAATCGATAGTTCTTGCAACCCCACGAATATTTATCAGCGGCTTAGCTACGCGCGCTACAAAGATATCCTGCCGCTTATTTATGACCCTGTAGAGTCACTCTACAGGATCCGATCACATGGCGAAGGAAGATTTATGCATGTCGTGCAGACATAAACACAATCTGGGTTAGGGTCTATTTAGCGTGCAGGTTGCGTGGACGGGTCGTCGCAAGATAAAATCTTGGTTACTTGTTGAACCCCCTGGGCACGCATCCGGTGATACATGGTTCAAAGTGGTTTATTTTAACCGGACTGAAATTCCAGCCGGCCGTCTTTCTACGTGCCGTTCAGAGGATGGGCTTGCGCCAGCACGAAAAAGAGCACCGTTGAGAAAAACAACTCTCGCAAACCATCCCCTCTTTTCTGCATAAAACTATGATATGGCGAATTTGAACTGAGGGGGTTGAACCGTGGTAGTTAGAGCGAGGCCGTAGGATAGGTCTCAAGATCGGTTGATCGGTAGTTAAAACATGATGAATGAATGTGCGCCTTGGGGTTCTATTCAACCTGCTGGCCTTGAACAGTTCTCCCGCTTCCCTGAGCATCTTTAGGCCAATACTGCTTCTAGCCGGTACGGCTGTTAACCCCCATGTGTGCTGTGTACTTGCCGCAATATGTGGGGTCCTAGGTAATCAGCTGCAAGGCAGCTGCAGGCGCTGCTTTGTCACATGTCTGAGATTTCGAAGACCCATACTATACGCGGCGACCAGCCGTTGCAGTCGCGATGGGCACCGAAGCCGGGTGCGACAGGCTCCGCAGAAGCACCTCAGTCATCGCAAGCACCGCCGCCTGCACCATCGGCCGCTGTCGAGCCGCCAAGTGCGGTTTCTCAGAAGCCTCAAAAGGAGAGACGGCCAAAGCACCGCGGAGGCCGGGGAAGAGGCCACAAAGAGGCTGCCCCGAGTGGATTAGAGGGCCGCTTGAATCCTCGCGGCAATGATGTTGTTTCTGGGCAACGAGAGAGACCGAGATCAGACCGCTCAGAGAGGTCGGATCGGTCAGAGAGGTCGGATCGAGCAGACAGATCAGGCTGGTCAGACAGATCAGACAGACCAGGCCGACCCGACAGATCAGAGAAACCGAGAGAGAGACCGAGAGACAAACCAAAACCAAAACACGATAAACACCCACGGGAAAGACCCGACCCGCGGCCCCGCGATAGAAGCCCTCCAAAAGCAGAGCCCAAGTTCAGTCTCGACATGCTTTCGGGCCAGAGCTTTGACTGGGCCGACGAGGCCTAAGACTATTATGCAATACTGTAATTAAAGAAAACGCTAGGTGATGAGCGCAGGCTCCTTGTTGCGGCGGCGACGTTCCAGCAAAGTTGCTCCTTCGAGATGAAGATCAAAGAAGCCCGGCTGGCCCACTGGCGTCTTTGCTGCACGCTCGCGCTCGCGCTGCCGCGGCTGCTTGCTGGTGCCATTGGCAGCAGCGCCATTGACAGCACCCGCGTGGGTGGTGTTCTTGAGACCCAGGTTGTCGACGCCCTTGGCAATGTGCTCGACGTGCGACAGTTCAATGTCCTGGTCCTCGTCTTCCTCCTCAATGATGCCCGGCACGGCCGGCTGCCGCAGCGCGGTTTCCTCCTCCATGCGGTACACTGCGTTGGACACGTCAAAGGCGTCCTTGAGCGCGCCGCTGAGCCCCGTGTCGCGGTTGCGGCGCTCGGTGGGCGTGGCATCGGCCGGCGCTCGGTGCGCGGCCACCTCGGCGCTCTCGGCCACGGGCACGGTGCCGTCCTGGGTGATCCAGGGATGTTGCAGGAATTCGTCGATGGTGTAGCGCTTTTCCGGGTCAACCGTCAGCAGTCGCGACACCAGGTCCTTTGCGCTGTCGCTGATGCCGTCCCACCACGGGCTCAGAAACGTATACTGGCCCTTTGCGACCTTGTGGGTCAGCACCTCGATGCTCTCGTCGTAAAACGGCGGGAACCCACACAAGACCGTGTACAGCACGCACCCCAGCGCCCACATGTCCACCGACTTTGAGTAGCGCTCGTCCTTGACGATCTCGGGCGCGGTATAGCCCACAGTGCCGCAAGGCGTCATGGTCTTGTTGTCCCAGATGATCTTGGACAGACCGAAATCGGCGAGCTTGATGGTGCCAATGCCGCCGGCGCCCTTGCCGGCCACAAACTCGCCCTCATCCTCCTTGGAGTCGTCGTCGCCCGGCCGCAGAACCCGCTGCTTGGAGGGCGTAAAGTCTATGGGCGAGAATAAAAGATTCTCGGGCTTGATGTCGCGGTGCACCACACCAGCCTCTTCGTGCAGATAGCGGATGGCGTGGGCGACCTGGAGAATGACGTGCCGGCTCAGGTCCTCACTAAAGTATGTGAGGCGCACAATCTGGTGGAATAGCTCGCCGCCGGGAACGAGTTCCAGGACAATAAAATACTTTTCGCTGCTTTCCAGAAACTCGTGCATCTGCACGATGTTCTGGTGCCGCAATTGCCGCATGATGGCGGCCTCTTTGAGCACCGACGCCCGTTGCGACGTGCTGAGCTGCTGCTTCGACACGACCTTGATGGCCCGCTGGTCGCCGGTCTGCTTGTCCACGGCCCGAAACACCACCGAAAACGCGCCGTCGCCCATCTTTTCCAGCAGTTGGTACCGTTCGAGTCCCGCGTACGACGGCAATGCTCGCCGCGACAGGTTCTCTTCTTCGATGATCCGCTTAACCGCGTTGTCGTAGCGCGCGCCGGGCGTGCCTGGGTTGCTTGATTGCGCCGATACGGGCGCCGACGGCTGCTCCAGGCCCGTGCTGCCGGACGGGGGCGCCGACGACGACCGCGCACTCACGCTCCCTTCCGGGTCTGAGGACGGCAGGTCCACGGCGCTAGCGGTGGCGAGCGAATTGTGGCCGCTGGCAACCGACCCGTTCAGCGATGTGCCCGCAGACGTCCCCGACGGGCCGGCCTGCTTGCCGTGGCGGATGAAGTTCCGCAAGTTCTCAAAAACAGCCATTCCGGGGATGGGCTGGGGGATGACAAAGGGTGGGGACAATGGGCGGTGCTCAAGTTTGGGGGGGAGGGACACCCTGCCGGTTGGTCTGCAGACGGTTGATGCGCGGTAAAAATGCTGCACTGCCAGATTTGGCCAACTAGCCGATCCAAACGCATTGACTATAGTAAACACTACTTGACACTACCAGTAACCCGCTCAAGGGGGAAGTTGGCCCCGGAGCAGCTCGGCACGCGCAATCGCCAGCCAATGACGTAACCGTGACGTCATGGCGCGTCGGAAGCCACCTGCCAAATGCTAGATCATGCGGAGCCGCAAACGGCTCACTCGGCCCGTCAAAAGAGCTTTTCCATGCGTTGCATCGCATCGCATCGCAGCAGCCGGCTCCACAGCAACCGCTATAGGGCATTGCCATAGCATTTGCAACAAATCGAGTCAATAAAGAGTTTACAGTTAAAATAAATTGTGGCCTAGTGACGTCAGACGCACAGTAAATATAGACATGCACGGCTTGCCATCTTGCAGAATTAGCCGGTCGCGACGATTTTTCTGGCGCATCGGCCGGCCCATAGCGTCGTAGGCGTGGATGCCGCACGGATAGTATGGACATCGGGTGGACAGCATGGACGCCGCGGACACCGCATGAACACGAACCGTAGCCGAAACCGTAGCCGAAATCGTAGCCGAAGCACTCTAAACCATAGCCCAACTAAACTGTCAATTAGCATAGCAAGTGACAAGTCCCTAGCGTGCAATAGAAGAGTATCATCAGAAACAAGAAGCAGGCATCAACAGAAGGAGGCAGCAGCCAGCAGGCAACAGAGCATAAAGGACCTAAGCAGTTCCTACACCTGCGTCACCTCCTACAGCATCAGCTCCCGCACCAGCATCGACACCAGCATCGACACGGGCCCGCTTGGCACTGTCGCTGGCAGCGTCGGTCTCCTCATCCTCCTGAATATCTTCTTCGGGATCGTGCTCGCCGCGGGCCTTCCGCTCCGCCAGAGCCCGCTGCTGGGCCTCGAGCCGCTCCTGCACCGGCCCAACAAACGCGGCAAAATGCGTGCGTTCCAGCGCCCGCATGATATCTGCCGGAGAAACGGTCTTGCGGCCGGCCGCGATGGCAATATGATTTGCCTCGGCGGCGATATAGCTAATAAACACGGTGGAGCTGCGCAGCAGCGCCGTCACGCCGTCCTTGGGCAGGGCGGTTTTCTCGGGGAGCACCTCCTTGGCGTATTTTGCCACCGACGTTCGCGGCAGCAGCAGGTCCTCCAAGCGATAAACGGGACGGTCCTCAAGGGGGGCGCCCGACGAGTTGGCTGGCCGGAACCCATCCGCGTACTTTTTCCAGCCTTTGGGGGGCATGATTAAGCTGGTTGCAGTGGTCGTCGTAGTTGTAGTAGTTGTAGTTGTGGCTTTAGTAGTTGAACTTGTATGTGGTTATAGTTGTAATTGAAGTAGTTATAGGTGATAGCACTAGGCACTAGGCACTAGGTGTTTTATGTAGTTGAGTGATAGTGATCTGGATGTGATTTGCGACTCGAGGCTCAGTCCCCCAGTCAGCCCACCGCACCACGGCCAGTAAGGCCTATGCAGATACAGATTGGCGGCGGCCAAGTACTTGTCCCTCAGATAAAGGCATGGCGGTAGGAAGCTCCTCGGTAATGCCCTTGCGGATCTCCTTGGCGTCGATCTCCTTGAGAAACGAGACAATGTACCCCAACGAGTCAATGCCTCGCCCGATCTTGGACTCGATCCATTCAATCACCCGCGACGGCGGCTCCACCATAAAGCCCAGATAGCCCATAGCCAGCAAGTAGCCGACGCCCAGGCCAATAGTATGGCCCAGCAGCGACGAGCCCGGCATGAACAGAGCCACGGCAAACAGCGACACAAACGGCACCGTCCAGGTCGGCGCAGCAATGTGCGTACCCAGCTGGATCATGGGCTGGATCTCGTACTGCTTCCAAGCCTTGTAGGCGAGGAAGGTAAATACCCAGCCCGAGGCGCCAGCCACCGACTTTGTGCTGCCGATCAGCAGCATCAGCGCGCAGTAAATTAGGGCCGTGACCGTGGCCGTGACGTTGAGAACAACGCCGGTGCGCACCGTGCCGTTGGCGGGCTCGAACTCGTAAAGCAGTGGCGTCAGCGCCAGGATGTTGAGCACGAGATGCAGCCAGTTGAGATGCACGAGCGGGAACATGCTCAGGCGGCCGATCTGCAGGCTGGTCAACGCGCGGGTATCCAGCACATTGGCGTCCCGGAAACTTCCTGACCGGTCTAGCACAAACACAAGCACCAGAAACACGGCCAAGCCGGTGGTAATGGCGGGCGGCCGGAAATTTCGTACCTGCTGCCAACAATCCATGTCAGCCCGATCCCAGCTGGGTGTTTTTACTCGATCCTGGGCTACACTACACTGGCTACACGCATTTAACGCAATTAGACAAGCACAAAGCAGTGGAGTGCAGCAGTTGAACAGAGCCGTTGAGTATAGCTAGCAGAGTATGTACATTATTTCTTGGCCGCCTGGCGCAGCTTGGCCTCGTCCAAAGCCTCCTGCTCCTTGCGGGCCATGGTGGCAGCAATCTCCTCGGGAGTGGGCGCGCCCTGGGTCATAAACTTGTTCAAGGTCATCTTGTGCTCCTCCATGATCTCCTGCTCGCGCTTCTTTTCCTCCTCAAGCATCTTGTCGCCATGCTCCTTGAGGTAGGCCTGGAACTGCCGGTAGCCCTTTTGGCCCTCGGCCCGCACATAGTCCTGCGGCATCATGTCGGCGTTTTTCGGCGCCATGCCCAGCAGCGAGCTGGCCCACGATCCGCCGGTCTGCTGCTGCTTGGCCCGCCAGTTTTGCCGCGCAACCTGCTCGCGGCGCTCAAACTCGTCCAGCACGTTCTTGCCCTCGTACGTCTTGAGGACAGGCCGGATATCCTTGATGGGCTGAGCGCCAATGTACTCGAGCAGCGGAATCAGCCGCACCAGGTCCTGGTCCTTGGGCGAGCCGTTCCAGGCCGGCAGCAGAATGGCATTGTCGCGCTGCATCGACACCGCATCGGGCGAAACATCGACAATAATCACCTTGCCCAGGTCGCGGTTGAGATGGTTGAGGTCCTTGACCACCTTGCCATCCTTGAACCGCGTGGATTCTCTAAACAGCGAGTACGAGATCGACGCCCGGTACGGGTCCAGCTTCAACACCGTGTCCTGGTCAAACGCCTGGTACTTGTCGCTGAAAATCACCACCTCGTAGTACTGGGCCAGGTAGCCCAAAAAGTAGTCGACGCCGGGCCGCTTGGCGGTCCGCCAGCCGTGCTCCTTTGTCCACTCGCTCTTGACCAGCAGGTCGTCCAGCGCAAGCACCAGAGTCATGGGGCGGCCGTAGGGGGCCGGCAGCGGGTCGGGCAGCAGTTTTTCAAACGACGGCTCGTTGAAGTAGTCGAGGTTGCCGCCCATGCGGGCCTTGAGCCGCCGCCAGGCTGCCGACGGCGTCCACTCGTTGCTCTCGCCAAACGCCTCGGTCTCCTGCTCGTCAAAGGGCCGGGTCAGGTAAACGGCGCCGCCCACCAAACCGGCCAGCGACGCGGCGTAAAAGAAGTTGTTCCAGCGGGCCCGGCGCTGCAGCGTCGACTGCTCCTCGCGCGAGCGCTTGGCGGTGTTTTCCCAGCGCTTGGCGCCCGAGCCATCGGTGCTGTCGCTGGCACCCGAGCCCGAGCCGGAGCCTTCGGAGCTCGAGCCGCTCTTGGCTTCGCTCTTGGCATCCACGTCCAGGCCGGCAGCCGCCAGCAGGTCGTCGTTGAGCAGGCTCTCGTGCTTGCCTTTGCGGGCGGCCTCGCTTTTGGCGGCCTGAGCGGCGGCAGCCGCGGCAGCCGCAGCCTCCTTGGCCGCATCTGGCTTGTTGGCTTTATCTGCGAAAAAGCGAACGGGCATGCGGGGGGCCGCACGCCACGCTGTACGCATAGATACAGTTCTCAGCATAAGGTGAAATTTCATCCCAGCTCAGTAATACTGTCAGCTCATCGGCCCCTGCTGCCTCAGCGCTCGTCGGCTGCCTCAGCGCTCGTCGGCTGCCTCAGCGCTCTGGTTCAGCGCCGGTTAGAGGCAGCTGCCGGCGGCCTCAGTAACACATAGGGTAGTAGCAACCTCAGCAGAATCTACAGACAGAATGAGCAGCCAGCAGAATGAGCAGCCAGCCAGCAGATCAATGCTGGGACTCAATGATAGATTCACGATGAAGATCCATCTGACCAGACCGGTCCATATGCGGGCTAATCAACGTGCATATTTCACTCCACTGGTGCCTTGAATCACAGAAACCCCTACAAAGAATATACCAAGTCTACACCGCCTTTTCGTCTCAGAGCTCAGCAGCAGCTCAGCAGTAGTAAAATATTAGCCATCCCAGCTCAGGCACCCCAGCTCAGGCATTCCAGCTCAGCCATCCCAATCCAGCCAGCTGCCCAGCAGCACTGCCCCTAGCCGCTACCCAGTTACCCAGCACAACCCAGACTACCCCGACCCTTAGTAACCCCCCGTTCCCCATAACCCCCCAAACACAATGAACAACCTAGGCTTTGATCTCAACAAAGGACTGGCGTCGCTACAGGGCCATGTGTCCGACCTTAGCAGCAGCATCACGCCGTTTGCCAAACGCACCAAGCAGCTCATCAACGAGCGTCTGGGCACCTCCGAGGAGGTCACGACCCTGCCGGAAGAGTACCTGGAGCTGGAGCGCCGGGTCGATGCCCTCAAGGCCGTGCACACCAAGATCCTGGCCATCACCACCGTGTACGAGCACGACGGCTACGATTACCCGCCCAATCTGCGCGAGTCGTTGACCGATCTCAGCCGCACCGTGCAGTCGCGCGTCAGCGAGGCCGCCAGCGCCCAGTCGGCCAGCGACCTGGGCTCGATTCTCGTTGGCGGCAAAGACGCCGCCAAGCGCGAGCCCAAGACACTCAACCATGCCCTGGGCCGTGCATTGGGCCAGGCCCATGACGAGCTGGGCGCGGCCGGCCAGCCCACCCTCAGCAAGGCGCTCAGCGAGCTGTCGACCGCCGAGCTGGCCATTGGCGATGCCCACGTCGAGCAGGACGCGCAGATCTCCCGCATCAACGCCTCGTTCCACACCACGCTGTCCACGTCCATCTCGTTTGCCGCCAAGGCCCGCAAGAACGTGCTCAACGCTCGCCTCAACCTCGACGCCGCAAAGGGCTCGCTCAAGGCCGCCGCCCCGCAGCACCAGGCCGACGCCCAGACCGACGTCGAGAAGGCTGAGGACGAGTTCGTCGCCGCCATCGAGGACGCCGTCACCGTCATGAAGAACGTGCTCGAGAACCCGGAGCCCGTGACTGGCCTGGCCAAGATCGCAGAGGCCCAGCTCAGCTTCTACAAGGCTGCCGCCGACAGCCTGGCCAAGGTTGCGCCCGAGCTCGAGAAGCTGCAGGACGAGCAGGCTGCCAGCTACCGCGAGAGCCGCGAGTCTGCTTAGCGGGCTCCCTTTCATACCTTCATTAAGTATCTTCGGTTAACTTCTTCACCCAGCCGCCAACCTAAAGTAAACCCGACCTACTGTACCACTTTCCTTCATCAGCTTTATGTTAGGCTCATTAACGTCCGGTACCGTCATTGTGTCTAGTCATTATGTCTAGCCATTACGTCTAGTTAGTCTCGTTGTCGTCGTCGTCGTCGTCGTCGTCGTCGTCGTCCTCGGCAACCTCGTACTCGGCATTGAGATCCCAGCGAGACCCTGCCGCATTGCGAGAAACGTACTTGACGAACCGCAGCACATCGCTGTCCCGGAGCACAAGCGTTAGTGCATTGGCCGCCGGCATCGCCGACATCAACACCGCAGAGTCGTCCGCAGCAGCCCGGTATACGGCCGGATCAGCGTCGCTCTCGTCGGCAACCATCACCAAGTCGTAGCCACCTGCATCATCGGCCCACTTCGCCGGCGTCAACGACAAAGTCGCCTCCAGCAGCGGTCGCTCTCCAGTAGACACCGTGGCCAGCGTAAAGTCATGGCCGGGCCGGAACCGCCGCGCCTCGGCGTAGCGAGACACCGGCTCTAGACCGGTCACGGCCTCCAGGAAGCGGCCAAACACCTCGGACTGGAACAGAGCCCGAATCTCTTGGATCCGCGTGTGCGCAGCAAGATCCTCGGACGCGGGCTCCTCGCTGTCCTCGTTCATGTACATGTATCGCCGCATGTGCGGCGGCTTGGCCAGGCGCCACGGCTGCGGCACCTCGGCGGCCGTGCGCGGCAACCGCGCCAGATCGTCGACCTCAATAGCCGCCTTGACCTCGGCGTAGTACTCGGGCTTCAAAAAGTCGCTGAGCTCTAGCAGACTGTTTTCGGCGAAAATCTCATTCATCGACGGAATGTTTCCAAGAATGCTGCCATTAATGTACTTGGAAAGGTACTCGACATCCGCCTTGCTCAGCTCGTCCTCGCCGTCCTTGGCCTTGGCTATCGGCTCGGGGTAAGGCTCGAACTTGCGTTTGGGCAGGTAGGCGTCGTCGTCCTCGGTGGGTCCCGACAGCTGGGCGAGCGTGGCCTTGGCAGCATCCTCGTCGCTCTTGTCACTATACCCGGGCTCGCCCTTTTGCGGAACATGGAACCATCCCGAGATCGAGAGCCGCGGCTTGTCGACATAGACCTCCTCGACGTCGTGGAACGAGTGGCCCGGCTGGACCCGGAAAAATGCCAGCTGGTTCCATGCCGGCGGAATCACCACCGTGAAATCGGGCTCAGGAACGCCGGGCCGAGCAGTAGGATACAGCCGCAGCGCACCTCCCCATTTGGGGTCCCATTTCTCGTCGGGCGGTGTAAGATAGAGAATGTACGACACTCGCCGAGTGCCAATGACATCGTCGTGGTTAAGCAAGTGGCAGCCCTTGTCATAAAGGTTCACACTGAGGTCCTGGATCGACCCGGATAGCGGGCCGCAGTCGGTGACATAGCTCATAAGATCGCGGAACTCTTTACTGTACAGTCCTTCTCGGACTTTGGCCAGGCTCGACAGCTTGCCGAGCTCCTTGGAGTCCAAGCCGCTCAAGTTCGCAAGATCGCCGGTCTGATTGACCTTGTAGATATCGGTCTCCTTGTGGGTAAAGTGGATATGGCTAAGAATTTCGTCTCTTGCCGATCGCAAAAGATCGTCGTTTACCAGTCCTTGAATGACCCCGTACTTGTAAGGCTGCGAGTCCCGGATAGATTGCCGCAGCTCGGTGCGTTCCTCGTCAGTAAAGACATGTGCCTGCAGCGGCTGTTCTGTTTTTCGGCGTTTATTCTCGCTTTCGCTCATGGATGTGTCAGGCAACCTCGTGATGCGATCTTATAGATCAGCCCAGATGGAAAAGATAAGTATCCTTGATCCCGCCCAGAGAAGGGCCCAACGAGCCTCGAGATAATAGCCGACCGTCGTAGCAGACTTCATAAGATAATAATTCGGGACCGTGAAGTGGGACTATGGAGAATAATTTATTGTTTTTAATTTTTATTGTTTGTATTTTCAAATCGAGTAAATCTGGAATGGGACGGTGAAAAGCGACGGTGGAGTGGGACAGGGCCTAATGATTTTTCTTTTGAATTTATCATTGTTTATATTTCCAAAGAGTAAACTTAGACTGGGACAGTGGAGTAGTACTCAGGCTATCTATATTATACATTAATTAGGCGCCCGACGATCCGTACAATGCTGCCCATTGCTCAAACGCCTGTAGGCCCTCGGGCGACACCGACGGCCGGATCGTTTGCATACTCTCTTCAAAATCAGTAATGTTCATGGGCCGGATCTGGTCTGGAGCCGTGGTGAGCAACGCATCGCCCAATGCTCGCAGAGGCCCCATTGCCGCGTCCTTGGCCAGCGCAGTCATGTCACTGCCCGAGTAGCCGTCGGTGCGGTCCACCAGAGTGGTGATATCTTCCGGGGTAAGCGCGTGCTTTTGGTGGCTCAGCAGCTTCTCGAGATGGACCCGGCGGGTCTCGAGCTCGGGCAGTGGAATGTACTGGCGGCGCACGAACCGGCGGCGCGCGGCCTCGTCGATGGCCCACGGCAGGTTGGTTGCGCCCAGCACCAGCACGCGGCGCACGTTGGAGTCGGCCGAGTTCTTGCCGGCGGCCGCGGCCTGCAGATCGCTCCACTGGACCAGGAACTCGTTCTTGATGCGCCGCGATGCCTCGTGCTCGCCCGAGTCCGCGCGCTGGGTCAGAATGCTATCGATTTCATCCACAAAGATGATCGACGGAGCCAGGGCCTTGGCCATCTGGAACAGTGCCCGCACCAGCTTCTCGCTCTCGCCCATGTACTTTGACGTGAGCGACGACGCCGAGATCGAAAAGAACGTTGACTTGGATTCGGTGGCCACAGCCCGCGCAAGCATGGTCTTACCCGTACCGGGCGGGCCAAACAGCAACATACCCAATGCCGGCTCGCGCAAGCCACTAAACAGGTCTGGCCGCAGGAACGGGTACACGACTGTTTCCTTGAGCGACGCCTTAGCCTTTTCCAGCCCAGCAATGTCCTCCCAGTGTACGGGGTCGCCCTTGAGCACGACCTCAGACAGGATCTGCAGCGCCGAGTTCTCGTCCACGCCCCGCAGCTGCTTGATCTTTTCCCGAGCCATGATATCCCATTCGTCAAGTTCCTCCTGCTCGTCGCTGGGGTCCGGGGATGCCGAGCCCGACCGGGCGGGCTTGCTCTTGCCGCTGCTGCCGCTAGGGCCAGAAGTGCCCGGGCGCGACCGCGACCGCTCGCCACCACGGGCAGGCGCCAGTTTCGGGGCCGGTTTCGCGGCTGCGGACCGCGTCACCACATACCGAGTTGTTGGCCGCGGAGCCGCGGCGGCAGCCAGCTTGGCGGCCCGGCGCGGGCTCGGAGCGCGCGGCTGCGACGGCTCGCGGTCGAGCTCTGCCTCGGTGGCTGCCAACGCCGCCGCCATGTCAGAGGATGCGCTTTCAAACGCACCGTCAAAGTTGCTCCACTGCGCGAGCTGGTCGATTTTCGGCGACCGCCGCATCCGGGTATCGTCGTCGTGCGGCTGCGGCGCCCGCACGTTCTCGCGCGACTGCCGCGGGCTGTCCCGCGACTGCTGCCGGGCATGCACGGCCTGCTGGGCGGTGCGGACAAGGATATCGTTTTGGCGCTCCTTTTCGGCCAGCGCCTCCTGGCTCGCGCGCGGCGAGCGGTTCGTGGAGCTCCATGCCAGCGTGGCAGCCTTGGAGGTAGTACTGGAGGACGCCGACGGCTTAGATGCGCGCGGGTTCTTGCGCAGCGTGCGCAGCATCGACCGCTGCTGTGGCGCCGCCGCCGCCGCCTGCGCATGCGACTGGCCATGCGACTGCGAGTGCGACGGCAAATGCGACTGCGAGTGCGACTGCGAGTGCTGGTGCGAGTGCAGGGCCGGGGCCGAGGCGGCGGCCGGCGGACTGCTGCGCAACGCCCGCGTGCTCTCCGACGACGTCCGGGTGGGCGAATTGTCGGTGCTGGGGCTGCGGGAATGGATCTGCAGCTGGTGCAGGGTCTGAGCCAGCGGATTGCGCTTGTTGGTGCGGTACATGTCGTAGGGCATATCCTTTACCGACGGCATGGGATGGACGGCATTATCGGAGCGGGAAGCCGGAGGATGATGGTCGCGGGGCTTGGAGGTCTCGAGCGACGCCTCGCTAAGGGTCTTGGATCCTACGGCCACGCGGGGTACCGAATCGGACCTACCGGGCGGCTTGGCAAGCAAAACTGACGACGACGAGCCGGCATTACGGTAGGGATTTGTCGCCTGCTCGGGACGGTACAGTTTTGTTTGCAGAAAGCTTATTCTGTCATGGCACTGGCGCTCGATGTCCAGGATACTCGACAGCAACGACTTTTCGTTGGCCTTTTGCAGCGTGGTGCCCTCGATGCCCGACAGGCCCGCTGTGATGCCGTTGAGGGTTTGTTTCCACATTTCCAGCGACGAGTCGTAGTCGAAGTTCGACTCTTTGAGAATGCTCTGCAGCGAGCTCTGGTAAGCCTCATCGTATGTTCTCTGAAGCCCTGCTTCCGTGGACGACCGTCGGCTCCACATAGGCATGTTTGCAAGTTTGGGTAGGAGGCTTTGTTTTGGCAGCAACGGACCGCAGTTTACTAAGATGACGTACTGAAGCTGCTAGTGCGGACATTGTTTATCAGCACCTGTTTTCACCTATTTTGATCCTAATTCAAACTGGTCCAGCGATTTATTTGGTTTTGGCTTCTAGATGTTCGGGGGCTGGCCACCGTTGATACTTCTCGTTCTTCTTAGTGTTTCTAGTATCTCTATTTACCTCACCGTCCCGACCACCACCAGTCGCCAGTCATCCCTTCTCCCCAAATTTATCCATCCAGTCAAACTAGGTTGTATCACTTGGATATCCCTGGGTATCTCCCTCGGTATAGGCCCTAATTTGTGAACTCATCAAATTTTTGAAGTATTTTTGATTTGCATGTTTGTTTTGACCCGCCGGCAACCCTACCCTCGATAAGCCCGTGACTAACGCATAGCTGTCCGATAACTCATCACTATTCTAAATCTTTCTGACCAATATTTCACCAGGGTGCTGCAGGGCTGTGGGCTAGTGGTTCACCCGGAGGGTTAGGGGCTCCTCGACGTTGCCTGCATATGGCCAGGCCTTGACTAGTTAAGTGAATTGTAAAACATCAAAACAGCATCACTGTAGCATTTAAATGGCATTAATATAAGTTCAACTGGCATCCGAAAGATTTCACTATAACATCTAAACACCATCCGAATAATATCCAAACACCTTATCGACAGGATAGTAACTGCGTGGGTGGACAGTAAGAACATCAGGAGAAGCTAGTGAACTACCGCCAAAGGGCTTGGCCAATAACCAACCGCCCAGTTACCGGCTGCCGATTCTTAAGCGACGAGAATATCCCGATCTCGGCCGTAATGGAACAGGTGGCATCACCTGACGTCATCGCAATCGCCAAGCCCCCGCCCTGACATGACGGGTGGTGCAGGCTAGGGTGAGCAACAACGTGGTGGTGTGATAAAAAGATAGCCGAGAAAAAGCAGAAACCATAGGCAAACCAAGCGGTTCAAGGGAGTCTGGTGTTACAGATCAGCCCCTAGTATTTCGCAAACTAGTTTTTATATTCATTTTATACCACTATTAGCCAAGACGCAATGACATGCCTAAATTACCCGGAAGTTGCGTTTCGAGTACATAAGGTACCCCACCCCCCCAGCTTGAAGCTCCCCAACCAACTAAAACTTAAATCAACCATGGGTGTCCAAGAAGTTCTCAAGCGCAAGGAGGGTGTCATCGTTGGCGATGACGTCCGTCATCTGTTCGACTACGCCCAGGAGCACGGCTTTGCCATCCCCGCCATCAACGTCACCTCGTCGTCGACCGTCGTTGCTGCCCTCGAGGCCGCTCGCGACAACAAGTCGGCGGTGATTCTGCAGACCTCCAACGGCGGTGCTGCTTACTTTGCCGGCAAGGGCATTTCCAACGAGAACCAAAAGGCTGCCATTGCCGGTTCCATTGCCGCCGCCCACTACATCCGCTCGATTGCCCCCACTTACGGTATCCCCGTCGTGCTGCACTCTGACCACTGCGCCAAGAAGCTGCTGCCTTGGTTGGACGGCATGCTCGATGCCGATGAGGCCTACTACAAGCTGCACGGTGAGCCTCTGTTCTCGTCGCACATGATTGATCTGTCCGAGGAGACCGATCCCGAGAACATTGCCATCACCAAGAAGTACTTTGAGCGCGCTGCCAAGATGAACCAGTGGCTCGAGATGGAGATTGGTATCACCGGTGGTGAGGAGGACGGTGTCGACAACACCGGCGTGGAGCAGGACAAGCTCTACACCCAGCCCCAGACCGTGTTTGCCGTCTACGAGGCCCTGTCGTCGGTGTCGCCCAACTTCTCGATTGCCGCCGCCTTTGGCAACGTCCACGGTGTCTACAAGCCCGGCAACGTGCGTCTGCACCCCGAGCTGCTGGGCAAGCACCAGGAGTACGCCAAGGAGCAGATCAAGACCGACAACAAGTTCCCTCTGTACCTGGTGTTCCACGGTGGCTCTGGCTCGTCGCAGGCCGACTTTGACACCGCCATCAAGAACGGTGTCGTCAAGGTCAACGTCGACACTGACTGCCAGTACGCCTACCTCACCGGTATCCGCGACTACGTTCTCAAGTTCAAGGACTACATTCTGTCGCAGGTCGGCAACCCCGAGGGCAAGGACAAGCCCAACAAGAAGTACTACGATCCCCGTGTGTGGGTCCGTGAGGGTGAGAAGACCATGTCTGCTCGCATTGTCGAGAACCTGAAGATCTTCCACGACGTCAACGTCCTCTAAACAGTTTAGATCTACATACTTTGACTAGCTTCAGCTGACTGCTTTGACTTTCGTACAATTACAGCATCTTTGGTCATTCCAACTGTGCCAGTACAGATCTCACTTCCGGTCTCAATCACTTCCGGTCTTCCAGTCTTCTAGTCTCCTAATCTTCCGGTTTTCCTGTCTGCTGGTACCGATTCCAAACGTGGTGCCTACTCAGGTCCTAGACAGCAAATATCATAGGGAACTTATTGTCTACTAGCACAACTGAAACAGAGATAGAAACTCTAAAGCTTGGGCTTGGCCTCAATGGCAATCGCCTCGATCTCAACATTGGCATTCACAGGGAGAGTCTTGACGGCAATGCAAGTGCGGGCAGGACGATGTCCCTGGAACACCCGCGCATACACCTCGTTGATAGCTCCATAATGGGCCATATCATCGATGTAAATAACTAGCTTCACCACCTTGTCCAGCGACGAGTTGGCGGCCTCCAACACCGACTTGACATTGTCAAAGCACTGCTGCGTCTGGGCCTGAATCGACGACGTCACCAGCTTACCAGCAGGGGTCATGGCCACCTGGCCCGAAGTGAACACAAAACCGTTGGCAACAGTGGCCGGCGAGTATGGAATAGGCGACGGGGCTGCGTTCTTGGGGGTCACGAACTTGATGCTCATTTGTGGGATGAGTCGGCTTCCCTGCCCTGGGATCTGCAGATCACCGCTGCTGGCGTCTGCACCACCACTATTGTTTGGCAGTTGCAGCCTGTATCGATGCTGTATTTTATCATTCAAGTAGCCAATTTAGCAATGGACATAAAAATTATCAAGATTGGCTGGCCATTGCTATAGCATGGTCTGCGAAAGCATGACCGGCGATAGCCGGACCACTTTGGTCGGCCGGGCCAGTGGCTACTGCCAGTGAATAGTTGGCCCACAGGATAGCCGGAAAATGCTTCCGGTGGGCTATGCAGAGAAGAGATCGCCCCACAGCCACATGTAAATCACCCGAAGCCAGAGAAAGGCTGCCAAGCCACAGCACCTATGCACCCGAAGCTTATTCGGTTACGGCTAATCAAACTCTAAAATCAGCGAGCACATATACAGATGGCAACACGGCGCTTTACAACCACTTTTTAACTATGAAACTGATTTGGGTCTCTATTCTGGGACTGGCCGCTGCCATGTGGCCGCATTCCTGGATCGTGGGCGAAGCATGCGGCAAAGCTGCCACTCCTCTATTTGAGGAATGCAAAGACTGGGAATGGGACTGCTACTGCAGTAACTCGGCCTATCTTGGAACTGTTGAACGCTGTATTGCAAAGTACTCGCTCTACAACTCTACCACAATGGGCGAGGCTTGGGATAGGTTCGGCCTCTCCTACTGCACTCTGCATAATACCGAGCTCGATGACCAGGATATCTGGGAGGCCGAGCGCGAACCCACAAACCATGCTGTTGACCCAGAGCTCTACTGGGACGCATACAAGGGCCAGTACAATAACCTCAAGCAAAAAGATACCTCCGTTTGGCTGGGAGTGGGCTTGATTTTCTACTGGGCCGCGATCTTTTGCATTGCCGCTATTCGCAGAACGTTTGTACACGCCGCTTTGAGGCTTGCCGAGAATCGGGCATCTATGCACAAACCGGGTAAATGGCAGCGGTGGCTGCAAAGACGAGTCACTATCCCGGCTTTGTTTGGCGGTCGCCATATGGTGCGCCTAAAGTTTTGCGGCATGTCGTTTATGCTCGCTACTCGCTTTGAAACCATTGTGGTTCTCGGCTACTATCTCTTGTGCCTTATTTTCATGCTCACGCCGTATACATTTATGGACTCAGATCCATTTTTCGATGGCTCCAGATGGAAGGAGATGATGCGCTATGGCTCTGATCGTAGCGGCATTCTTGCTACTGTCAATATGCCGTTATTTGTGCTTTTTGCCATGCGAAATAATCTTCTCATTTGGTTTACTGGTTGGTCCTTTTCATCGTTTAATGTCTATCATCGGGCTGTGGCCCGCATGTGTTATGTGCTTTTGATCATCCACGCCGTCACCAAGCACATCTTTTCGGCCTCGTACGGCGCATCGCTGGCAAAGTACTTTTATCCGCTCATGTACTATCGGTACGGAGTTGCGGCAATGGGCTTATTTGCGGTCATGATTGCCGTGGGCTCCCTTCGAGAACGCTACTATGAAGTGTTTTTGTGGACCCATATCATGTGTGCCATTGCCGGCATCGTGTGCTCGATTTTCCATCTGGAAGGTATTGGATACCGTGAGCCGCTTTATGTTTGTCTGGCAATCTGGGGTGCCGACATTTTGTTGCGGCTGCTTCGGATCTTTGTCTTCAACTTCAGCGTCCTGCTGCCTCCGCTTGCTGGTTCCCAGCGTATCAGCTTTGGCACAATCAAGGTCTTTAACGAGGAAATCACCAGTATCACTGTTCACTTCCCGGTCCGGTGGGTGGTTCGCCCTGGCCAGTATGTCTACCTTCACCTTGAGCGCTGGAGTATTCTTGGCGGCCATCCCTTTTCGGTTGTGGGCAAATCAGCGACTGGCGAAGGGTTGGAAATCCTTTGCAAGAAGCGCGATGGCCTTACGAAAAAGTTATGCAACAGCCTGGTGGCCGATGGTTGTACCGATGCTTGTCCAGTGACACGCCCTATTTACATCGAAGGTCCTTATGGAATGCCTGCACCTGTGCAGCGCTACGACGAAGCACTTTTCTTTGCCGGTGGAATTGGCGTCACGGGGGTTCTTGGGTACGTTGAAAAGATGAGCGAAGATTCTGGCGACAATCCCAAAAAGATCAGCTTGATTTGGGTGGTGCAGAAGCGCGAAGATTTCGCCCCGGTTGTTGACCGGGTTCTGCGGCTGTCGAACCGGCCTGGAGTCAAGTTGTTTCTGTACTGCCGTACCATGCGGATTGCCATGGGCAACATTGCGACTCCCTTGGGAACCACATTTGAGAGGACGCCTAAAAAGGGTCATGCCATGCACTTTTCAAACAGTTCCGAGACCTTGGCATATTTCGACGAGTCGGTAGTGGAGGAGCGATATGCAACGTCCTCGCAAATGGGCCGGCTAGCTAATGAGGATCTCAAGCGCGCGGGCTTGTTTGACGTCGTAGAGGAAAAGGATGCCGAGCGGCAGAACAAGCATGAGTCGACGGCGTTTGCCCGTTACATGTTTGAGAGTGCCAAGCCAGTTAGTACGGTCAACGACCTAAACCCGTTTATTGACGAAGGACGGCCCGACATTTCGCAAACCATTCGCACTACGTTTTCGGGCTCTCAGGGCAGCGTAGCGGTTGTGGGCTGCGGACCGGCCGGAATGATGGACGCCGTGGCCAGTGCGGTGTGCGAGCACTTGGAGCTCGTAGAGCACGGGCGCGCCGACTATTTCGAGGAAGCGTTTGGATGGTAAATCAAACGGCAGAGATTGAAGCTTGTTTAGGTTGATAACGAGATACACGTCTAATGTAGGTACTACTCTAATCAGGGCTAGCCGTTGCATGCTGCATGCATGACGCAATGCGGCTTTTAGCCTCGTTGGGCCATCGATAAAGTCGCTTGACAGGTATTGCCGGGATCCTGCTAAAGATCAGGCAGCAATGATAAAATCACAGACTGGGGTCTTGATTTTTTTTTTCTGGAACTGGGAGCTGCCAAAGCCCGACACTCGACGCGATCTCGTGTTTTGAAACGTCGCAAGGGGAAGGTGGGGCTTATCGAAGGGATACGAGTCGAGGAGAAGATCTATAAATAGTTTAACGCTGCATACCAACTTTGGTCCGGCTGATATAGGAGTGCCAAGATAACGACCGGCTTGGTGAAGAAATTGCCAGATGAAGGTTTATGGTGTCTCATGATAGTAGCTTGTGAGCACACAGCACATGTGTGACATGGGTTTGTGAAACCGAACCCAACCCAACATAAACCGGCTGATCACGTTGGCAAGCCCGAGAGATTTTTCAGATGGAATACAAGACCATCTAGGCAATCTTAAGATTTGGGTCTTATCATCAACGGTCCAGATTAACGTTTATTCCTATTCTCATACTAGCTAAAAATGGAACGCAGCCCTTACCCCTGTTGCCCCCAGCCGTAACCACCTGCAGGTAGGCCCTAGACCCAGACCCGTGGTGGGAACTACCCCACCCCCCCCTGTCCAAAGTCTTGGCTGTGGAAATCCCAGGCTTGCAAGCCGGGTGAGATCCTTAAACAACAAAAAATAGAAATATATAATCACCAAGTCAAGATAATTGGCCCATCTAAGTTCAGATGCTCATCACCGGTAAATTATGGGCGCAATGCTGTTTAATTTGGTAAAAACGCAACTTCCCGAATCCAGAAAAATACCTGAAAAAGGTCGCATCCCCCTGCCCTGTGCGTGCCCTGAACCTGTGCTGGCAAGCGAGTCCCACGCCTTAAGGGTTGTGGTGTATCCCAAAAGACTGTTTACATTTGTCACCGACGGCACCCTCACCGCACAGCACATAATTCGCCCGTGCCAACCCAAGCCTTCCCTCCTTTGAGCCCGCCCCCCCCTCTCCAAATCTGGACCAAAGGATCCTCCTAAAAAAAAGAAAAGGTATGCGCTCACTATTATCGCGGGGTGCCCGATTCGAGCCCGTGTCCGAGAGCCTGTACGACAGCG
Source organism: Wickerhamiella sergipiensis (assembly GCA_030563925.1). Lineage (NCBI taxonomy): Eukaryota > Fungi > Ascomycota > Dipodascomycetes > Dipodascales > Trichomonascaceae > Wickerhamiella > Wickerhamiella sergipiensis. Next base: position 22,055 of record JAJMKN010000040.1, read on the forward strand.
ACGATGGCAGCATCCAAGAAAGCCCGCAGCTGCAGCAAGACCAGTTCGACCAGTTCGACCAGTTCGACCCGCCCGCCAAGCAGACGCTGTCCAATCCAGCAAAACTAGCCGCCCCGGCCCCCATGGCCCCAAAAGCACCGCCACGGGATGCGTCGTTGCGTCAAAGCGGCCGGCTCGATAAGCCCTCAAAGGCCTCAGAACCGGCTGCGCGAGCCAGCGACTTGGGCTCCTGGGATGCGTCTCTCTCTTCTAACGCGGCCAACGGCGCCAATGGCGTCACGCGAACAAAAACCATCAAGCGGCACCAGCCTTATAATGAAGCAAAGGCCAGCAAAAACACCTCACAGCGTCGCACGTCGGCCGGCAGCGACCTGCAATTTGGCCAGAGCCAGAGCCGGCCAAAGTCCATGTTCATCCGCCCGTCGCCAAATCCCGAAGGCACCGAGCGTGGCCGCAACCTGTCATTTATGCCGCTAGGAGGGGCCACCGGCACCTCTTCGTCTCGCCGCGCATCGCTGCCGCTAAACGACAGTTTCGATGCTAGTGCCCCAATGGGGCCGATCAGCGGGCCGGTAAACCCGCCGGTTGAGTATAGCGGGATGGGGAACCCGTCTGTTGAGTACAGTGGGGCCGAGAATGGCCTCGGCGGCCTGAACGGCGACTCCAACGCTCCGATGGGTCCCATCACCGGCTCGGAAAAACCTCCTCTCCAATCGGGCCGGTGGTCGGCGCTGCCGACGTCTGGAGCCTCCAAAGACGACGACGACATTCTTCCGTTTGCAGCCACCAAGCTCATGGCGTCCGAGGGCCGGCCCATGTCGGCGGTTGCGCTGCCGTCTATCGAAAGCAGCCTCACCATGACCAACGAGCGGTACGAAAAGTACCGCAAGAGCTTGTCGAGCCTGGAAATGCTCCAGCGACAGGGCTCGCAGTCGTCGGCGCGCCAGCCCCACGGCAGCGACGCCGACAGCGACTCGGACGACGAGGATGCTGGCCTTCTAGATAATGACCGCGAGCGCCGCCGCGAGACCGCCCGCCGCCGCCAGGAACAGGACGCGCACCTCAGTCTGTATCGCCAGAAAATGACAAAGGCCATTGGCACCGGCAAGCCTGGCCTGCCCACCCCGGCCATGGCCATGAGCAGCACCACCTTTGATGCCGTGGACGACGAGGACCGCGACGATCTCGAAGATGTGCCGCTGGCTGCGCTGCGGGAGCTCAATTTCCCGCATCGCCGCACGCTGCCGCGCTCGCAGACCCAGTCGTCGTTCGCCTCCACCGAGGAGCTGGCGCCGCCCGCTCCCGGCTCGCCACAGCGGTCGCCGCGGCCCGGCAGTCAGGGTGGTGTTGGCCAAGCTAGCGGCCAGCTTGGCGGTGGCCATGTGCGGCGGTCTAGCAGTGACAACTTCGCGCCGCTGCCGCGCGTGTTTGATACCGAAAACAAGCGCGTGTCGCGCGGGCTGGTAGCTGTAATTGCCAAGGAAGAGGACGCCAAGGTGCGGCGCCGCAGCATGCCGCTGGGCGCAATTGGCGGGCTGGACGGCCCCGACGACCGCCGCCACACTTTGTCGGCCGCCCCGAGCCTCTACGAAATGGACGGCAACGGCAGCGAGGCCATCATCAGCGAGCTGCGGCAGCAGCTCAAGCACGTTGCCGAGGTCCAGGCCCAGATGCTTCAGCACTTCAACGGAGCGCCTATGCCCGGCATGCCGGGCCAGCCCTACCCGCCAGCGCACTCGGGCTACCCGCCGGGCGGCTACGCGCCTTCGGGCTACTCGCCGTCGCTCAGCGGCTTCAACCGGTCGTCGCGGCCAGTGTCCCTGCGTTCGTTTGCGTCGGCCGCTCGTCCGCAGCAGCAGCAGCAGCAGCCTCGCCCCATGTCGTCTATGACGTTTGCCCACGGCTCGGGCCACCAGTCGCCGCAGACACTTTCTAGCGCGGAACGGCGCGAGTCGATGCGCTCGTCCCTGGCGCCGCCCCCGCACACTCCACCGTCAGCCCGTCACAGCCCTGATATGGGCCAGCGCAACCTCAACAACCGGCCGTCTATGATGCGTCTCGTCAACGCCGACGAAGACGACGACGACGACGATGACGAGGAGTGGCGGCAAATGCTGGAGAAACGCCAGGGCCTTCGCAGCCAGTGGCAACGCACCGTCTAGTTGCCCGCCACTCTGCAACCTCTATTTCTGTGTACTTCCATTGATCCCGCCTCCCGGCGCAGGTCGCCGTGATACTATTGCCATTGGCGTTTGCCATTGGCGAACTGCCTTTGGGCACGACTAATTTAAGCATCTCTGCCTTTTGAGTTTTTATTCTATAAATTTTGTACTAACACCTGTGCTCTACGTGTGTTCCGCCCCGTGAGATGTCTTTGTATCGCTAAGGGCTAAAACACTCGCGTCGACTTGCAAATGTGAAGCGACTTGGGTTTGAAAGTAGTTACTGAAGCTCTGCCTGGAGCTTTAGGTACGGACTTATGGCCGCTCAATTCAGCATCCTGTGTCGGCATGCAGTGCCATAATCCGAGATAGAGACCATAATCCTAGGCAACATAATCCTCAGAAGAAACAGGCAGCATTTGAATGAGAGAGCTAGACCCATAATCCTACATAAATACCATAATGCTAGACTCCACAATCTTAGAAGAATACCATAGTGCTAGACACTATAATCCCAGATGGACACCAAAATCCTCGAAGCAAATGCATACCACATTCGGGAAAGATTAACACCACACTCCTGAAAACGAATACCACAAGCCTGGAACAATTGACACCTTCATTCTCAAAACAACTACACACCATATCCAGAAAAGATAAACACCACAATCCGAAAACAAGTAGACACCATAATCCTATAACATCCTATATAAACGGAGTCCTCGGGAGATAATTCTCTGTTATACCAACCTCTTGATTCTAGCGCTGAAGAAAGGCCAGGTTCTTAAAACCTTCATGCGACCTGGTGGCACTTGCCAAGCGGTTTCGTAGATATCCGATCAGATCAGTATAGATCTGTTCTCATGTAGTCTCGTTAGATAGTAGCCAGTGTGTGCTCACACATGGCCTCGAGTTCGTGTTCGATAAATAGCTCTCGGTTCCAAGAGTCTACTAGTGCGAGCGAACGTACTCCGCTGTCATATCCGCTCGCTGGAGTCAGCCGGAGATATGCCTTTCGGCTCAGAAGGAGGTCTTGTGAAACGAGGTGTGCGAATTGAGCGAGATAGACAAAAGCCTGAGCCTTCGACTGGCTTTTCTGTCGCATTGAGTACTGCAACCTTGCCGCAGGCAGGCGCGCTCACGATATGACCACTCTATGACCTTGGGTGCATCTAGACGCGCTCGTTGGCGCGAGGGTCCATAGGCGTGCATGTTGCCCGCGTGAGGGCTAGGGTCATGCCGCTATTTGAGCTTGCGAATCGTCGTTGAACAGAACAGCGAACAGAAGAGCGATCAGTGCATTGATCTTTGTCGCATAACAGTGGCCAGCGGCTTTACCCGCCCAGTGGTCGAGTAAAAGTAAAAGCACACCCGCAATGGTTCCTTCAGTGCTCCCTTTATGGAAGCGACGGGGCCTTCCACTTAGCGGAGCAATAGCTTGATAATCCAACAGGCCATCGCATCTCAATGCACTTGCGAAACCATTAAGTTATGTTCAGTAGAGCGAACTGGTACGCCAAGATCTGGCACACGCTGGCAGTGTTTTGGTTTGCGAGTTTGTAATCGTTGCCCAGACCTGAGTCGCTGGAGGAGGCTGGTGAATGCGTCAAGTGGAATCTTGCAACTCGATAAAAACAAGACTACGAGGGTGTAGAAAATTTCCCTGGATACAGTGTAAAAAGTAGAAACGTTCAAAATATATTGGACAAATTGCTGGAATGGCACCCTTGCCAAGGTGGTTGGACAGGAATCTAGTACCAATCTGGCTCCACTAGTCAGGCTATTCATGCAGGGTTGTCGTGAAGATCCAAAAAAGCACAACAATCCGGAGGAAAAAGGAGAATTCAGGTATTATAATCGTGTATTTGGTATTAAAGATGGAGAAAAGCTCCGATTGCTATGGATATTGCGAGACGATGGCGGCCGAGGATCGATCATGCAGGTTAATTGCAAAACGCGTTCCAGCTGACATAGCAAATTAGATGCATGATGTCCGAGCGCAAAGTGCCGATTAGCTTGAGGTTGGAAGCAGCTAGGGGATAAAATAAATACAGGATTTAGGCCATTGACTAGAACTAGGTTGAAAACTGCACAGAAAGTAGTCGATTTGGCCAAGATTCAAGGCAACAGCCCACCCATTTCCTGGGCAACGTATGCAGACGCGTATCTTACGTGTTCCGCTGCCAAAGCCCTATAAAATCCCACGCGCCCTCCCTCTTGTTCATCCCACCTTCTCCATGCCCGTCGAGCAGACCCCCAGCAAAAAGACTGCCGCCGCCCTGACCAACCTTGACCTTGCCAAGGAGGACGTTGCCGACCTCAAGGCCGAGCTCGAGGCCCGCAACACCGCCAAGCAGGCGGTGGTTGTCGAGGTCGAGGAGCCGGTCAAGGAATCGGCCATCGACATTGCTCTTAAGCGGCCCCTTAACGACAAGCACGTTGCCGAGCGCAAGCGTCTGCTTGCACTTGAGAAGGACGAGCCCCTGCTCAAGGAGAACCCCAGCCGGTTCGTTTTGTTCCCCATCCAGTACCACGAGATCTGGCAGGCCTACAAAAAGGCCGAGGCGTCGTTCTGGACCGCCGAGGAGATCGATCTCGGCAAGGACATTGGCGACTGGGAGAACAAGCTCACCAAGGACGAGCGGTTCTTCATCTCTCACGTGCTGGCGTTCTTTGCCGCCTCTGACGGTATTGTCAACGAGAACCTGGTGGAGCGGTTCTCCGGCGAGGTGCAGATCCCCGAGGGCAAGTGCTTCTACGGTTTCCAGATCATGATGGAGAACATCCACTCTGAGACTTACTCGCTGCTGATTGATACTTACATCAAGGACCCCAAGGAGGCCGACTACCTGTTCAATGCCATTGAGACTATTCCGTGCATTCGCAAAAAGGCCGAGTGGGCTCTGCGGTGGATCTCCGACAAGGAGTCTACGTTTGCTGAGCGTTTGGTTGCGTTTGCTGCTGTCGAGGGCATTTTCTTCTCGGGCTCGTTTGCGTCGATCTTCTGGCTCAAGAAGCGCGGTCTCATGCCCGGTCTGACTTTCTCCAACGAGCTGATTTCTCGTGATGAGGGCATGCACACCGACTTTGCCTGCTTGCTGTTCTCGCACCTGGTCAACCGCCCCAGCATGGAGATCATCGAGCGGATCATCACCGAGGCCGTTTCGATTGAGCAGGAGTTCTTGAGCGACGCTTTGCCCGTGTCGCTGTTGGGCATGAACGCCAAGCTTATGTGCCAGTACATTGAGTTTGTTGCCGACCGGCTGCTGGTTGCTCTTGGCCACAAGAAGGTCTACAACGCTACCAACCCCTTTGACTTTATGGAGAACATCTCGCTTGCAGGCAAGACCAACTTCTTTGAGAAGCGTGTTTCCGACTACCAAAAGGCCGGTGTCATGACCAAGCGCGGCGAGGAGACCGACAACTTTGCTCTTGACGAGGATTTCTAAATGATTGATGATGTATCTATTAATATTATGTTTACTTTGCGCTATTCGCTATGTGCGCTGTCCCTTCTGAACCACAAATGGGCTACTCTGCACTAGTGAACGCAGCCTATACAGAGAACTCGGGATACAGCAGACCTAGGCCGCGAACGCAGGCAGTTCATACAGCGAACTCAAGGACCGCAGTAAACGGGGAAGGCTATACAGCAATACATAGATGTTGACTTTTCAATTGCCTCGACGCCATCTTAGCGCCGCTGCACTCATAAAAGCCCTTCAATCTAGCCCAATACGCACGCGCATCCTGCTCAAAGCTGCTCATATAACAACAGCTGAGACTGGCAGAGGGCAAAAAAAGAGAAACTAATTAGGTCCGATCTTCTTGAGGAACCCCGATATCCGGCTCATGTCCAGATCCGAGTTATCGCTTTCCACCGCTTGCACCAAGTTTTCCAGCAGCGAGTCGACTTGGTCTTCGGGAACACCGGTGCACATGGCCACGACCTTGCGGAATTTACCCTCGAGATGCGACGACCGCGAGATCAGATCGCTCTTGAGTTTCTGCAGCCGGCTCTCGTTTTGCTTATAGGCGGCAATGCGGGCCTTTAGCAGCACGGGCGGCAGCAAATCGCCGGTCTCGGTGCGGCCCTCGAGTGTGACCCGAAACGGACGGTCGGCGTCGTACTTGCGGCCGGCCGCAATTGGCGTTGGTTCGCGGTTCTTTTGCTTTTCCTTGGTGGCAAAGTCCTGCTCCTCGTCCTGGATCACCGTTTGCAGGGTTTTCGCGGCGTCTTCCCATGCGCACAGCGTCACGTCGATCGACCGCAGCCGGTTGGCGTCGGCACGGGCCTGGCTCAGCGTCTGGTTGGCCTGCCGCAGCTCGGCGTGCACGCTGTCTATTAGCTGCTGCTTGGATGCGACCTCGCGCTCAAAGTCCTGCTCCAGGCCGTCCAGCGACTCGTGCATGAGACTCAGCAGCTCCTTGCGCTTCTCTTCGCCAGAAAGCGTTGCCGGCTGCACGGTGGCCGCCAGCGACTTGGCGTCGGCGCCGGCAACAACCTTGCCGTCGGCAGTCACCTGGGTAGTTTCGGGCACCGGGCCCGCTGTTTCCAGCAGCGACTCCACGACGCCGAAATCAATGGGCCGAAGCCGGGCCCGGTTGGCGAGCTGCACGTCGGCGCCCACGTCGATGAGCTGCCGTGCAATCGTCTTGTTGCCGATACGGGCCGCGATGTTGAGTGCCGTGTCCCCGTAATAGTCTTGGCGGTTCACCAGATACGAGATGACCTGCGAAAGGCCAAAGTTGCCGTCCTTGGACGCCGAGCCCCGGCGCACCACCCACTCCAGCAACGTCTCGAGGTAGTACCGCGACGCATCGCTACGGCCCTTGATGCCTGCAGTAAGGGCGATATGATGCAGCACGGTGCGGCCCGACGAGTCGGCCAGGTACAGCGCCGGGTAAATTTCGTCTAGCAGGGCGGCAAACGTCGACTTGTCCGAACTGTTGGTGACCAGCACCGCTCGTAACAGCGGCGTCTCGCCGTTGTAGTTGGCCCGGCACGGGTTGGCGCCGTGCTTGATGAGATCGTGGACAAGCGTGATGCGGCCAAGCGCCGTGGCCCAGTGCAGTGCCGTGTGGCCCGAGTCGTCGATCGGCACGTCCACCAGCACAGGCTCCTCGTGGGCTTCGAGTAGTTCCGAGAGCCGCTGGTCCTCGTTGGCGTTGAGAAACAGCTCGGTGACAATATCCCTGGACCGCTCAAAGTTCGCATCTGTGGGCTCCAGCGGCGGCTCAGGCTCGGCCTCGAGACAGATGCTGGGTTCCTGCGCGTTGCGGGGCTTTTTGCGCGCATCTTCTTGGCCGGCACTATTACCGGGCGCACCGCTTCCGTTGCCGTCTAACGACGACAGGGCCGCCATGGCGTGGTTGGCGAGCGGCGTTTGCTGGAACTGCGGCGGAGGCGGCGGCAGATAGTACGCCGACGCATTGCCGGCGCTTTCGGACCGCATCGCCATCGAATGCTTGCGTTTGGCGGCCTGGGCTTGCTCTTTTGTGGGCGTTTGTTGCAGATGGTCTTGCGACATGTCGTACGATAGCAGCGGCTCCAAAATGTCGTAGACAGAGTACTGCCGGCACAGCTCAACGCCGCGCACAAACGGCACCCAGGTGCCCTGGTACTTGCCGTAGCCACCTTGGACTTTTTCAAAGTCGCCGGTGATCTCGCGCTCGAGAATCTTTGTGCGGCGGCTCTTGTCGACGCCGGCGAGCTTGAGGATCTGCGTAGCATTGAGCGCCGAGTCGCGAGCTCGCCGCATCACCGACATGCCGTTGACCTCGAACTCCAGCACCTCGACGGTGGAGTAGGTGGCCATATATACGTTGTCGACGGCAGTGGTTGCCTTTGCGAGCGGGGCCGGGAACACGGGCGTGGCAAACGGGCCCGAGCCCGGGCGCGGGGAATAGTTGCGCCGAGGCGTGGTCAATGCCGGATCGCCGCCGGAGCTGGCGCGGCGAGCTGCCGCCGAGCCCGGCGCGGCCGACGCCGAGCGGCCGCCGGCACCTCGGGTGGGCGTGGCCAGTTGGTGGGGCAATGACGCACTCGATGGCGCCGTGGATGCGCCAGACGGCGCGGTGGTGGGTCGCTCGGGCAGGTCGTGCGAGCTCAGCGACGATTCAAGCTTCACACCAGCGCTATCAGCGTCGTCGGGTTGAGTGGCCGTGGAGCTGAGATGGTTGGCCGCCAAGGGCGAATGGACCGCCATGGCCTCTGAGCCGACAGAAGCAGCCTCGACGGCCGCTACTGCAGCCGCCGCGGCCAACGAGTCGTGCGTGCTCATGGTAGGGTATCTCTCGGCGTCAACCATGCGCAAGGACCAGTCACGTAAAGAGGGCGGGCGGCACGTACGTGCATGTCACGTGGGGCTGCCGCGAGGGAGGCACCCACGACGACCTGGCTATTGAGGGAGACTTTTAGTGGTGAGTTAAAGAGTGTGGGATGAGGGAGAGATAATGGCGCCTAAAGATAGCTGGAGATACAAGGAAACAGCATTTGGACGCTGGAGAGACACTGGCATAGGCAAGAGTGCCAAGCTAATTAGCGCGCCCTAGCCCTAAATGAGATGCGTTTCTTCTTGGCTTTCTATAGCCGTTTCCCATTTTTTTTCTGTTTTTACGGCTTTCCCCCTTTCATCTGTTCCAGCTCTTTCATCGTAGTTTCTACTTCCCTGTCTGATCTTCAGGTCTACTTGTGCCTCACCGCTCTTATCTAACCGTCCTAACCACATGCAAGTACCCAAGCCAGCCGCGGCCGTGGCACCTGTACTGGCCCGCGCGCGGGAATTGCAGGCGTCCGAGCCGATTGTTGCCTATTTCTGCAAACTGCATGCAGCCGAGCAGATCCTCGAGTCCAAAGTGCATCTCACCGACACAGAGGTGGCTGGGTTTGTGTCGCAGTTGCTCAACGAAATCGAGGCCGCTCGCGACAGTCCAGAGCTGTCGACGCCTCAGGCAAAGGAGATTTTGCAAGATGAAGAGGCTGCGCGCGCATATATTTCCAATTTCGCCAGCTCAATCTTCGATCGCGCCGATAAGGCTGTGCGTGAGAAGCGGGCGTCCAAGGCCACCGCCTCGGGCTTTGTTGCTGCCGCCAGCCTGCTGGATCTCGAGCGGATGTGGCAGGAGCTCAGTTCGGAAACAAAGGACCAAATCAAGTACGCCAAGTTCCAGGCAACCCGCATTCTCAAGGCACTCAAGGCCGGCGACGACCCCAATGTAGGCGAAGAGGCCGAGCAGGCGGCCGAGCAGGCAGCGGCCGTGGAGCCTGAAGAAAAGGACGACGGCGCAATCGCGACCGCTGAGGAAGAGGCCGAGCTGGCAGCGGCAGCGGGCCCCGACGCAATTGATAAGACTCCGGAACCCGACGCCAAAGACTCGGACCATACCCCGCAGCTTCCTTCGGCTCCTAATGACCGGCCGTATGCAGAAGACGAGAATGTGAATCTGCCCGCGACTCCGGCAGCGCCGCCAAACGACCTCGGCTTGCCGCTGACGCCCGGCTCGCGGCCGTCGGTGCCGTTTGACTACCCGTCAGCACCCAAAGAGCCCGATTTTAACGAGATCAGCAAACGACAGGCATCAGAAGCCACGCCCGAGCCTGCGGCAGCAGCTCCTCGCGCCGCTGCGCCGGTCAAGCACACTCCCTTGGATGCTAAGAGCATTCTGGCCGAAGCCAATGCCAGCAAAGACGCACAAAAGCATGCGCGGTACGCGATCTCTGCACTGAACTACGACGATATGACCACCGCCATCAGCGAGCTCCAGCAGGCACTGGCCGTGCTGAACCAGTACCAGTCGCAGGGGTAGATTGGCACCTTTTTTTTTTAGCTAGATTCTGGGGCCGCGGAATAGTTGGGACAGAATGCCTAGAGACTATGCCTAGGCTGTAAGCTATACTGGTAGACTGTAGACTGTAGGCTATGCTACTAGCTGGATAGAACTGCGTATGTCTAGACGGCTAGGCGGAAGACTCTAGTTTATGCTAATGGACTTTAGGATAATCTGCCGGACTATAGGTTGGAAACTAAGATTCAGAGCTCGCTTTTGAGAGCTCGCTTTTGAGAGCTCGTTCAGTGACTAACCCCCCGGGCTGCCATCGCTTGGTCAGAAATTTCACTCATCATGTCGGAGGTGAATACCAGTACCAGTCGCTTTTATGAGCAAAAATACCCCGAGATCGACGACCTGGTGATGGTCAACGTCAAGGAAATCGCTGATATGGGCGCATACGTGAAGCTGCTGGAGTACGACGAGATCGAGGGCATGATTCTGCTCAGCGAGCTGTCGAGACGGCGCATTCGGTCCATCCAGAAACTGATCAAGGTGGGCCGCAACGAGATCGCCGTGGTGCTGCGGGTTGATAAAGACAAGGGGTATATCGATCTGTCCAAACGACGGGTGTCGCCCGAGGACGCCGCCAAATGCGAGGAGCGCTACAACAAGTCCAAGGCCGTGCACTCGATTCTGCGGCACGTTGCCGAAAAGCACCAGGTGTCGCTGCAGGGCCTCTACGAAACATACGCATGGCCGCTGGCCAAAAAATATGGCCATGCCTACGACGGCTTTAAGCTGGTGATCACCAACGCCGACCAGGTGTTTGAGGGCATCACCCCGCCCAACCAGGACGTTTACAACGATTTGGTGACCCAGATCAGCCGCAAGCTCACGCCCAACCCGGTCAAGGTGCGTGCCGACATCGAGGTGACGTGCTTCAGCTACGAGGGCATCGACGCCATCAAGACCGCGCTGCGGGCCGGCGAGGAGTTGAGCACCGAGCTTGTGCCCATCAAGATCCGACTGGTGGCCGCCCCGCTGTTTGTGGTGACGTCGCTGTCGTTGGACCGCAACCAGGCAGTCGAGAATGTCAACGCGGCCATTGAGAAAATCAAGGAGTCCATCACGGCGGCTGGCGGCACCATCAACGTTAAGATGGCTGCCAAGGCGGTTACCGAGACTGATGACGCCGAGCTGGCCAAGCTTATGGAGAAGTCGGAGATGGAGACCAAGATGGTTGACGGTGACGACTACGACTCTGAAGAAGAGGGCGAGGATTTTGAGTAGGTATTGTAGCTTCTGGTGTTGTGTTGTCAGATGTCAGATGTCAGTTGTTATCAGTTGTTTTTGTACTGTATTCTTGTTATTGCAGTGTTTGAAGGTGTTTGCAGTTATTGTTTGTATGTTCTGTTCGCTGCTTTTTTTCTCAGTTCATATGTCTACGGTGCAGTCTGTGTTCAGCCTCACCGTTGGACCACACGTGACCGCCCCTATCTGCCGCTGGGAATCTTTGGCAGCTTCCATGGAACGACCGGCTAGTCACGCCGGCAGTTGGTACTCTGCGAGTAAGAAAACATTAACTTCTCAAATCGCTCAATGGCTCAATTCCGCCCATGTGACCATTCACGGTCGCTTTGGCGTCGGTCCGCATGCTGGATGGACCTATTGCGGAGCAACCTTGGCTCATGCATACAAGGGGCTTAACCCTTCGACCAAACGAGTCTTTTTGATGGGCCCGTCCCATTATCTCTACTTTAAAGGGGTCCAGGTGTCCAAGTTCAGTGTGTTTGATACCCCATTGGGCCCTGTGGACGTTGATACCAAGGTCACAAAGGCCCTGCACAAGGCGGGCCTTGGCTACTTGGACGCCGACGCCGACGAGGAAGAACATGCCCTGGAAATGCATGTACCTATGCTCAAGTATGTTGCTCCCGAGGCATCGATTGTTCCGTTGCTGTTTGGCGATGTGAGCTCGCAGGACGAACAGCAGTTGATCGAGCTGCTCACGCCCTATTTCAACGACCCGGACACTGCGTTTATGGTGAGCAGCGACTTTTGCCATTGGGGGAGCCGCTTCAAATATACCAAATATGCACCTGATTTCGAGTCTCTGGAGGAGAATATCCAGGCCGGCAAACTTGTCCCGGTGTCTCGCCAAGAGCTGGGGCAGCCGATTTGGCAGTCGATCCAGGATCTCGACCATCTTGGCATGGAGATCGCGGCCCGCGGCGACGCAAAGGACTGGAAAGAGTACATTCGGGTCACTGGCAACACAATCTGTGGCCAGCGGCCGCTAGGGTTCATTCTGGCGTTGGCCAATGCCAACAACAAGAAGCTGGAGCTGAATTGGCTGGACTATGCCCAAAGCTCCAAGGTCAAGCGACCGGACGACAGTTCCGTCAGCTATGCTGCTGCTATTTCCACTTGATTTTGTGCTTGGACTTTACATGTATGCTGTCTATGTATGTTTATATCATGTATGCTTCACGGTCCGAAATGTATGTCCATATGTATGTCCGTATGTATATCTCGATTCTGTGTACAAGTAGGTGCATGCCCAAAACCCATCACCGAGTCCCCCGCTGACATGAGCTTCCAGCCGTCGCATGCCGCCGAGCTCCGGCCGGACCTGAACGCCGATAAAAAAGACAAAAACAATAAAACGAAAAAGAATGCATTGAAGAAAGTCGTGGCGAACATGACTATGAACAACACCGAGATGGTCACCCTGTTTTCCGAGGTCATGGGCTGCATGGCCATTGCCGACTTGGATATCAAGAAGATGGCATACCTGTATTTGGAGACTTACAGCAAGGCTCGCCCGCAGCTGGCGGCCGAGGCGCTGCCGGTGCTGCTCAGAGACGTCCAAAACGACTCGCCGATCATGCGGGCGCTGGCATTGCGCACACTGTCGTCGGTGCCGTTGACGGCATACACGCAGGCCACGCTGCGGGTTCTCGGCACCGCCATGAAGGACAGCGACGCCTATGTGCGCAAGACGGCGGCGTTTGCGGCTGCCAAAGCGTGGGGCTCGGATTCCAAGTCCGCCGAGGACAGCGGCGTGCTGCGGCAGCTCAACAAGATGCTGGCCGACGGCAACCCGACCGTCGTGGCCGCGGCGGTGGCTGCGTTGTCGGAGATCTCGGGGAGCTCCAAAGACATTGATCTTGCGATTGACGAGCACACCGTCGTCAATCTTGCCAAACTGTTGCCCGAGTGTAACGAGTGGTCGCAAGCCTACATTCTCGCTGCCCTCACCAACTTTGTGCCCCAGCGCCAGGACCAGGCCGTGGAGCTGCTGAATCTGCTGGTGCCGCGGCTCCAGCACGCCAATGCGTCGGTGATCATGGGTGCGCTTCGCGGCGTGCTGTATTTCAGCAACTACATCTCCAATCTCAACCGAGTCGTGCCCAACTTCTCCAAAGTCGTGGACGCGGCCATGGCCCGTCTGCTGTCGCGGCCGCCGGAACTGCAGTACGTTGCTTTGCGCAACTGCATTCTGCTGCTCGAGCACCGGCCCGAGCTGGTCAAGGATATGGACGTGCGCATCTTCTTCTGCAAGAGCGACGACCGCGTGTACATCCGCACCTCCAAGATCCAGATTCTGCTGCTGCTGGCCAACGAGCGCAACTACGAGGACGTCATTTCCGAGCTACGCGCATGCGAGGTCGAGAAAGACGGCGACCCCACATCGGCCCGCCGCGCTTTGCGGGCTCTCGGCCGCCTCGCCATCAAACTCAAGGTCGCCGCCGATCTCTGCGTCAAAGAGACTATGAAACTGGTCGCAACCGGGGGCTCGGGCTGCGTTGAAGAGGGAATCATCTCCATGCAGCAAGTCATGCGTAGATACCCGGGCAAGTATATTGACTCGCTTGACGAGTTTATGAATCACCGCGACACCATTCTCGCCAGCGACCAGGCAAAGTCGGCCCTGTTCTGGATGTGCGGACAGTACCCCAAATACGTGCAGGATGCGCCCTACTTGCTCTCATCCAACGTCGACGGCTTCGCTTTGCTTCCTATCAATGTGCAGCTGGCTCTGTTGACAGCTTCCATCAAGCTGTTTATTGCTCTGCCCACGCGCGCTAAGGGACTAGTACCCAAGGTCTTTGAAGTGGCCACAGAAACCGCCGACGATCCAGACGTCCGCGACCGCGCCCTCATGTACTGGCGGCTACTGTCCACTGATGCCAACAAAGCTAGGGAAATCGTCATGTCCAACGTACCGCCCATTGACGGTGATGAGACACCGATCGACGAGGAGATCCTCGAAGAGCTTGAGCTCTCGGTGGGCTACCTTTCAAGTGTGTACCTCAAGCCGGCTGCGCAGCTTTTCCGGCTCTCCAAACCGCGCAAGTTAACGCCGTCGCCGGCCCTGGCTCCGCGGCAAAAGACAAAGCAAACTCGCGATGCCATCCCTCGGCCGCCCGCACCGCGCCGGCCTCAGCAGCCAGCAGGACTTGCGCGTCAAAACTCGCTCTTCCATGCGCCTCGGCCGCGCCACGCTCCGGCACCGCCGCACATGACGCCAATCGTAGACTCGCCGGCACTCGAGCATGGCGAGTTCTCGGAAAATGAAAAACTGATAGATATTTAAGACCCCGTAGCTTCACTCTACAACTACTCTCGTGTACTACTAAACTTCGCGTCCTATATTGCTGTCCTCTATACAAGCCCAGGGCTAATCGCGCAGGCCCATGGGACTGAGGCTCACTGCAGCAGATCTACGGCGACTTGAGTTGCAGTGTGGCCACGCTCTGCACGGGCACAACCGTGCGGTGCTTGGCCACAGGCATATTAGGCTCCGGCCCATCGAGAATACCTTCCAGCGGTCTCCCCGCCAGCGACCGCAGAATCACCTGCGCACCTGGCTTGGACAGAATCGCATTGTGCTCTGAACAGCTTCCCAGCGCAACACAGTTGCTGCAGCCGTATTCACACTCGCAGGTATCCAAAGACTCGCTGGCCGCGGCCACAATCTCCTTGAGTTTATCAAACATCTGCTTGAGAATCCCATGCCCGGCCTCGCCGCCGCTCTTTTCGTAGAAAATCAGACGCGCCGGCCGCTGACGGTTGCTGTATTTTGATGCCAGCTCTTTTTCGGGCGCCTTGCATTCAGTGCCAATATCGCTGGAGCTGCAGGCCACAAACTGAGGCAGCTGCATCATCAACAGGTGGCACGCAGCATGAATTGCACCGGCGATGTTAAGGTTCTTATCGTCGATGGTCTCGAATACGCTCAGACTTAGATTCACCCACATACCAGTAACCGTAGCAATCATGGGCGGCAGATCGACGTCCACGGCTTCAATGATCTTCTTGAAGCGGTCGATCTTGAAGTACCCAAAAACAACCATCGTAACCTTGATATTACCGCGGCAGCACTGCATATCCTCAATAACCTTGGATTCCTTGTTACGCAACGGATCCACGTCTGTAAAGTCTCGCTGAGAGGTTGTCCAAGTAACTTTGGTGCGCTGTACGTACGCACACGATAGATCCGACTCCAGTTTCGTGACCAGATATGGCTTGCCTTGGTGGAGATATACCGCGCCTTCGTAGCATGTCCAGCCCACGCGATGAAACGGCACCGACTCGAGAATCGCGTTTCGGCCGTTGGTGGTGTCCACGATCAGCGTCTCCTCCTCGGTGGTCTTTCGAATACTCACTTTATCGGCTGGTCGGGGCAAATATATATCGGGACAATGATAAAGATCACCGTCTTTAACCAGCGTTTTAGAAAGCTCGCTCCAGTCGCCGGGAATGAACTCGGCATCCTCATCGCTCATGGCCAGCTCGTAGGCGGCACAGTGCAGATGATGCTCAATGAGAACGTGCTCGAGCGGCAGCGGGATATGGGGGTTGTTCTCGGTGAACAGCTTATCCGGATTGACAATAAAAGACTGGTCCAATAGAGACCCGTCGGCAACATACACGGCCAGAGATTCTTTGGAGCGGCGACCTACCCGCCCAACCTGCTGGCGGAAAGCTGCCAGCGAGTGAGGGAAGCCAACCACAATGGCGGCATCCAGGTTACCAATATCGATTCCGATTTCCAGAGCAGACGTGGCGATGATGCCGCGCAGTTCTCCGTTGAACATCTGCCGCTCGATCCGGCGCCGGTCCTCAGCAGAGTAGCCACCGCGGTAGCTCATGATTGTACCCTCGAGGCCCTTGTTGTCGCTTTCTTCAATTTGCTGCTGGACTGCTCGCATGAGCAGCTCGCACACACGGCGGACTTTGCAAAATGCAATCACCCGCAGCCCTGCCGAAACGAGCCGGATCAAAAGGGGCGCAGCCACCGAAATAGGATGCACGCGGCCGCTAGACGGGTCCTCGGGCACGAGGTGCGGAGTAGTTTGATAAATATAGTGTTTGGCTCCCGCAGGAGAGCCGTCATTGGCAATTAAAAAGATATCCTGGGAAGCAATGCCCGTCATATCGGCCATAAACTGCACGGGCCGCTGAATCGTGGCCGAGCAGGTCACAAACTGAAGAGTATCGTTACCAAGCTGGAAACAGATGCGGCGTAGTCGACGCAGTACCATGCTCACATGGGCTCCAAACAGCCCCGAGTAGCAGTGAAGCTCGTCAATCACAACATACTTGAGGTTCTCGAGCACCCGCTGCCATCTCTGCCACTGCGGCAGCACGGTGACATGCAGAATATCTGGGTTGCAGAAAAGTAGCCGCCCCACTCTTGCCATGCGCTGCCGGTCTTCAAACGCTGTATCGCCATCCAGTGTGCCGATATTCTCGTCAGATAGCTCCTGGAACGCCCGTCGTTGGTCCTGAGCCAGCGCTTTAGTGGGGGAAATGTACATTGCACAGGCATTGGGGCCTTCTTGTAAAGCCTTGAGAATGGGGATCTGGAAAATCAGTGACTTTCCCGACGCTGTGGAGGTCGTGATCACCAGATGCTTTCCTTCTCTGAGCATTTCTAGACCGAGATGCTGGTGGGCATAGAGCTGGGAAATCCCCCATTTGTCGAGAATAGGTCCGAGATCTTCAGAGGCAGAGGCATAGGCGGCGTTGCGGGCAGGCACAACCCGATGAGCGAGACTGGAATCTTTCAATTCATCAACAATCTCCACCACGGTTTTGGGTTCAATTGTAGGAGCAGGAGGAGGCGGGGTGATCCTGGTAGGCACAAACGGCTCGCTATCCTTGATGAGGTCTTCCCAGGAATGGTCCTTGAAGTAAGCTTGTGCCGCGTTCCGGAATTTGGTTTGGCGCTTGGTGATCTGAGCAGGCCCTGTTTTCTTCATGTTCTTTGGGTTTCCTTTTTCTACGAAATAAAACGCAAGATAAAGATGGGGTTCTTCGTCGATCAATGCATCAAAGGGGGTATCCTGGTACTCGAGAGCCACATCCCGGGGTAGTAGATACTTTATCTTCGCCAGATCCGCCACCGTCACGGGCCGCCTCAGCTGCTTGGACACCGAGTCTACCAATTTATCTGCATCCGGCAAATAATCCTGGCGATAAGAAAGGAATGTTGAAATCACCGAGATGGCATTGAAGATCTGCACGAGTCTTTTCTGCTCGTCGCCGTCCGGCTCTTCCTCTTTCACGGTACTGCCCGGGTTGGGCCCGTCGTGCATGTCGGTCGCGTTGGACCCCTAATCCTTAATTAGTTTTCCCAAGCCCAAAAAATAATTACATGATGTCCATCAATGATCTGCTGCCGAAACCAAAAAAGCAGACCGAGGACAAAACCAAGCCCATTGAGCGGCCAAGCCCCGGCTCGAGTCTAGCTGTTACTGGCGATAAAATTCTCGATGAGACGTCGCGGGCTGCTACTTCGGTGGTGCCGCTCCGCAACCGGGCAGAAGTGGCTTTGGAGCGGCCGAACCCAGAAACCGCGGCAGAGACTGCCGACCGCACGCAGCAGGCCATTGATGCGATTCTCGAGAAACGGATCAGTTCTGCAAAACCCAAAAAAATTGGAGCGACCGGCTCGGGTCCCCAATTTGTTCAGTACACACCCGCCGACCCGCTAAACACGGGGTCTGGCGAAACGCGGACGCTGAAGATTGTAGACGTGCAGTACGACCCGTTTGAGCCCGCCCGCCATAAACATGTGAAAGCTCCTGCGCGACCTGCCTCGCCGCCAGCTCCGATTCTCAAAGATGCGCCGAAAAGGCTGAGTGCGGAAGAGCACAAAGCATGGCACATTCCGCCCAGCGTTTCCAACTGGAAGAACCCCAAAGGCTATGTGATTGATTTGGACAAGCGCATGGCTGCCGATGGACGCACGCAAGTGGAGTCTCCATCCGTCAACGACCGGCAGATCAAGATGGCCGAGGCTCTGTTTGACGCAGAGGCTTTGGCCAGACAAGCGGTCGACAAGAGGGCACAGGAAACCCAAGCTCGCGAAGACGCTGCGTTGGCCCACAAGGAGCAGCGGCTGCGCGCACTGGCGCAAAAGGCTCGGCAGAGCCGGCCTCGGGAGGAGGCTGCTGCCAGAGAAAGACAAGCTGCTCGTAGCGCACGTGAGGATGAAGATGCCTTGTCTCGCAAACGGGATGTTTCTCGGGATATCTCCGAGCAGGTTGCACTAGGCGGCACACCATCTACCAGCACCGAGGCTCAGTTTGACACACGGTTGTATGCCAAGGCCAGCCGGCCTTCCAACAAGCTGTACGACGAGCCGCTGTTTGCCGGCCAACAAGCTGTTCGCGAGATCTATCGGCCTCGAGGCACTGAGGAAGGATCAGGGCCTATTGAGTTCGAGAAGGAGTAGTACTCAAGTATTTATTAACTAGATGTTGTCCGACAGCCGAGAAGCCTGGCGTGCCTGAGAAGGAGCCTGACGAGCCTGACAAGCCTGACGAGCCTGGCGAACCTGATGCGCCTCTAAAAGCATTAACATGGCCAGCACAACCAACCTTATGGCGGATCCTTTTCGAAAATATCCACAAAATCCTTGTCTCGAGCAATGGCTGCCTGTTGGCCCTTTTTGATAGTTCCCGAGACTCGGAACACTTTTATTATCACAGGGGCATTGTCAATAGACGTAATATAGCTCAAGGCCGCCTGAACAATTTTCCAATGGTCTCTTGTGACTCTAACTATCCCGGTAAGAGTAGCTGGGCTGAAATATTTTAGCAGTAAAGATGTCTGGACCTGTCCGAGACCTGCCTCGCCGAAATTGTCCAGCAATGACTGGCGAAGTAATCCCGATAGTTTGCGATGGTCGAGCTTGGTTCGAGACCTTCTTAGCGATTCGGAAACATTATTTAACTGGAGGTTTTCGGGATACAAGACCTCAAATAGTAGGTACCGGGTTTTCAGCCGGACCATTGTAAGCTGCTTAGCTTGGGAGTACAGGGGATCCTCGAACTGGGAGTCTGGTAGTACAAGTGACGAGAGCCGTGCTCATAGGGCGAATAGCATAGGAGGAGGCATACGATGGAAGAATAGGATGAGGGCGTCTATAATACACATAAATAACTAAAGGATCTTGGAGCGCGCACGCGACTGCGACCTCGAGCGGGCCAGCATGCGCGACTGCGAGATCGAGCGCGGGGCAACCCGGTCGGGCGGCGCCGACATGGGCGTTGACGGCGACTGCGGTGACCGCGACCGTGCCCGCGGTGAGTCTGGTCTTGCCGACTGCCGCGCCGCCGAGCGCGGCGACAGCGACTTGCCGTCGGCCATTGGCGACGCCAGTGACTGGTCGCCGGTCTGACTGGTGTTTATTCTCACCACCGGGCGCGTCCGCGGCGGGGCGGTAGCCGGAGCCGACGGTGTCGACGGAGCCGCAGGGGCTGAAGTTGGCGCATGAGATGTCGAGTTTGCGGCCGCAGCCGCTGCGCTGGCAGCATTGGCGGGCCGCTTAGAGTCTGTTTGAGCGGGCTGAGCAGATTGCGACTGCGGCTGCGGCTTTGTCTTTGGCAAATCCCGCTCGAGGCTCTTGTTGAACCACTGCTTCCAGCCGTTGAAGTCGATCAGCGCCTGCATGCACCCCCACTCGGTGATTTTCTGCTCCAGCCACAGCAGGTTAACGGGCTTGGTCAGAAAGTCGTTGCAGCCGGCCTGCAGAGCCTCGCTCTTGTCTTCAGACGCGCTGGACGCCGTCAGCGCCACGATGATCACAGGTGCCATGAAGTTGGCCGGGTCTAGCCGGTCCTCGGTGGGCGGCTGGGCCGACGCCTTTGTGCCGGTGGAAAACGCACCAATGCGGTTCGCGGTTTCGAGGCGGCGGATCTCCTTGGCGGCATCGAGGCCGTTCATCACCGGCAGCTGGATATCCATGAGAATGAGATGGAAACCTCCCTGGCGCCACTGAGCCACTGCCTCGCGGCCGTTGCGGGCCACGCCATAGCGGACCTTTTTGCGGCGCATAAACGCCTCAAGAATCTTTTGGTTGATCTCGTTATCCTCGACAATCAGCACGTTGATCTGCGGCACCACCACCGCCGGCTGCGGCGTGCTGGCCGGCAGCGACGCCGATGGCATCTGCCGCAGCTCGGTGGGGGTGGCAGCCAGCGTCTCCACGCTCACGGCCGAGCCCGGGTCGTCGTCGTTGGCGCCTCGTGACGGCACCTTGAGTTGCCGCGGCAACAGCAGCACCGAGTTCTTTTCGCGCTTGCGCGCGCTCATGCCTTGCACGGGCAGCCGCAGTTGGCCCTCGGCGCCGTTGTTGGCGCTGGTACTCGAGGAATTGCCGTTCGCTCCGCTTGGCACCCCGGCCGTAGGCACGCCGCCGGCGGGCGTCACGGTGGTTTTGGGGACTTCTTTTTTGATGCTTGGTAGCGGCGGCAGCGGCGGCTCTTTGCGGCTGGTGTTGGTGGAGCTGTGCGCAGGGCCGGTACCCGCAGAAGGAGCCGACGAGGCCGACGGAGCCGACGAGGCCGATGGCCCCGAAGAATGTGCCGACGGTGCCGAATGGGCCGACGAATGGGCCGACGACGACGGGCCCGACGAGGATTGCCCCGCGGAATGGCCCGAGGGTGCGGCCGAAACTGCCCGGCTCAGCGACGGCCGCCGCATGCGCACATCAAGAGCGTCCGCCATGGTCATGCCATGTGGGAACAGGCGGTCCAGCAGCGGTCCCAGCGGCTCGTCGGGCACCAGCTCGGTGGGGGGCACCGGTTTGCGGCCAATTCCCGATGTGCGGCGCTGTAACGGCGGCATTGCCGGCGCGGCGGCGGCCGGTTTGGCTCCGTGATGGTCGTCGGCCAGCGTGATCACCAGATCGGCCGGATCGCAGTCGCGGAGCAGCGACGTGGGGTATTTCAGTAAGATTTTCGTTTTCAGATCATCGACAAGATCGTCGGCGTCTACAATGAGGCTCGTGGGCGTAGCGTCTTTGCGGCGCACCCACACGCGGCGAGGGCCCGCGGGCGCCGGGTGCGACGGCGTGGACCGCATGGTGGGGCGGCGAGACGCTGCCGCCGCGGCCGCCGCGCTTTGGGCCCCGGATTGCAACGAGCCGCTGCGTGAAAGGAACGATTGGCCCCAGCCACGGCCGTCCCTTTCCTTGGCCTCTGTCATGAGTAAGGGTTGGGACCGCCGGTTGCTTGAGATTGGGATGGGAGGCTGGGAGGATTTGGGAGCGAGGATTTGGGAGCGAGGACTGGGAGATGCTATAAGGTGGTGTGCGAGGTGATGGTAATAGGGTGATGATAGCTGTGATTATAGCTGATCGAGTGATGGTAATAGGGTGATAACTTATAGGGTGATGGATATCGAGTGATGAGAGATAGGAGATAATAAGTACGTCTATATACACTAGCCTAGACAACAACCGCGGCCGCGCCGTGGCCGGCAAAGAAAGACCCCACCTCAAGCACCTCGGAAACAAGCTCGCGCCGCCGGCGCACGCTGAGACCAAAGTCGCTCGAATGCGGCCGGCCCAGCCATACCCGCACCACCGACGCAATGTCGGCCAAATTAGACTTGCCGCACATGCCCGGGTCCTGGGCCAGCTCCTGCAGGGTGAGAATCAGCACCACGCACAGCATGTCGCAGTTGATCACCGACTCGTCGGCCGTCAGCTGCGACGCCAGCTGCCGCGCGTACTCGCGCGAGTGCTCGAGCTCGGCCGCGTTGTCGGCCGTCTCGGCAGTGCCGGCAGCGCGCCGGCTGTGGTACACGGCGATCGCGCATGCCATGGTCACGCAGAACTGCGCCGGCAGAGCGGTGCGCATGCGCTGGGCCTCGGCGATCGTGTGCATAGCCTTGGCCAGCTTCTCGGGCTCGTTGCGGCCCTGCAGCAGCGCCTGCAGCACCGCCACCCGCACCGCCGCCCACGACTGCGGCGGCGCCAGCTCGGCAGCCAGCTCCAGCGCGTCGTACGGCACCTTGTTGGTGTTCAGGTTCTCGCACAGCACCGCATCCTGCAGGCTGTGCGACACCAGCGACGCCAGCACGTCCAGCACAGAGTTGAGCTGGCTGTCTTGCGTGCACATGGAGAAGTTGTGGTCACCGGGGATGGGCGTGCCCCGCACAAAGTGGTCGAGAAAGTGGCGGTGCCGCTTGCTCAAGACGGTATCAAAGTCCAGCTGCACGAGCTTGCGCAGGTGCAGCGACAGGTTCGACTCGTTGGGCGTCACCGCGGCAACGTCGCGCGCCCGCTGCCAAAGCCGGGCCGCCAGCCAGTCGGTGACCGGCTGCACCACCGTGCCCGCCCCCAAAACGTGCATCTGCACGCTCTGAACAAGGTATCGGCGCGGAATGGCCGGGTTCAGGCACTTGCGCACAAACAGCAGCGCCATGCGGCGCTTGCTCAGCGGCATCTCGCCGCCCAGCAGCTGCGTGTCGGCCGCTTGCCGCACGTAGAGCTGCTGCTGGCGCAGATCGTGGTTGGCGCCGTCCACTACGGCCAAGTAGCCCGAGTGGCCAAACAGGTGCTGCAGTACCAGCAGCGGCACATAGGTCACCAGCGACCACAGCAGCGCCGCCGTGGAGTCGCGAGCAGGCAAATTAAGCCGGCGGGCCGCGGTTTCGAACGCGGCAGCGCGCTGCTGCTGCAACTCCGACTTGCCGGCCAGCACCGCCTTGGCCGGCGGCGCCGACGGTGGGCTCAGCAGCGAGTGCACCAGCGACAGCCCCGTGATAGCCATGGCCAAAAGGGTGGTCAGGCGCACCAGGCCGCCCAGCGTGACGCTGCCGCCGCCCAGCATCAGGGGCAGCGGCAGCGGCAGCGCCGACAGACCCCGCAGGTCCTCGTCGCTGCGCATGCCGCCCATGGCCACCAGGCCCACGGTGCCGCAGGCAGCCGCGACCTTGCCGCCGCGCGACACGCCGCCGTTGTTGCCAGTGGAATGCTCAGGCGGCGACGGAACCGCCGAGCGCGGGCCGCGCGACAGTCCGCCGGTCTGGGTGCGCAGCTCGTGCACCTCCTTTTCGAGCATGCGGTTGCGGCGCTGCAGCTGCACAATGTAGTCGGCAGCGGTGCTGAGCACGGTGGCCTTGTTGAGGCGCACGTTGGTGAGTCCGTCAGTGGCGGTGGCTGCCTCGGCCGCCTCGCGCAGCGACGGCACGCAGTCTCGCAGCTGGTTGATCTTATCGTTGATGTTGTTGCGGTACCGCTTCTCGATCATGTTGTGCGACGACTTGGGCTTGCGCTGCCGCGCCTGCATACTGGCCCCGTTCTTGCACACCGCGCCGGTTGCCGAAACGCCCACGGGGTAAGCCTCTTCCTTGTATTCATAGTCGTAGCCGGCCGAGCCCCGGCGGGTATCTGTAGGGGAAACAACTGTGGAGTTGTCATAATAGGTATTAGAACCGTCTTGCGGCGGCGACAGGTAGCCGGTGCGAGGCGGCGTACCCTGCTGGCCGGCAGAGCCCGACACCGAGCCGGCAGCCGAGCCAGGCACCGAATTCGGTACCGAGTTGGGAACAGAGTTGGGCATCGAGCCCGCCAGCGACCCGTGCCGCGAGTTCGGCACTGAGCCCTGCAGCGAGCCTTGAAGCGACTGGCTCACAGACCCGGGCACGGTTATGTTGTTGATGTTGCTCATAGGGTTGATTGAGTTGATCGAGTTGAGCGAGTTCATAGAGTTGACCGTCTGGTCGGGACGGGGGCCGGGCATGGCCTGCCGGTAGTACTCAAAGTCCCACGCCTGTTGAGGCTGGGGCTGTTGTTGGGGCGGCGGCACCTGGCAAACCGGACCATCAAACGAGCCGCCCAGCGATGCCGAGGCAGCCGCGGCGGAAATCGACTGGCGGCCGTCGCCCTGGCGAGGCTCGGACTGCGATGCCCAGGATTCCTGGGGGATGCCGAAGAATTGGTCGAACTCGTCGTTGGCGACTTCTTGTTTAATGGCGGGATCAGCAAAATCCACGCCGGAAAACGGATCGCCGGCCGTATGCAGCATTGTCTGCGGAGACGGAATAAACAGCTGGGGTTCAGGGATTGACATGACGCTTTCTTCCTTTACACCTTCTAGGTCGTCCATGAAGAGTTTGCAGTCGTCAACTCCCAAGCCCGAGGGCCCATACATAAACAGGTCTTCCATTTGGGAGAGGGTAGAACGGCAGACGAGAGACATGGGGTGACTTTTGGGTGAGGTGATGGGTTGCCAAGGCAACAGCTCGATTTTGTTCTCAGGGTAAGGGGAAGCCGCCAAATTGCAATGCGGTTTTCGCTGATGTCATCTGCGTTGGACCAGGCAATCATGCATTGGGGCCTGCATGACGAGGTATGACATATTACAGGCATATGGCCTCATTGATATTCTTGGCGAGGCGCAGTTGTTGACCTGCGGCTATGGCGTCAGGCCGACGTCAGGAATGGGGGCTCATCTACCTTACAGTTTTTATGTTTATGTTAATTAGCCATCTTCCCGCGGGCCGCGGTGCATGTGCGCTGACATGCGATGATTTTTTTTGGGGCTTAAATGCTTGGCGTTTACATGCTGTATACAGATGTATACGCTCAACGTTTTTCTTGGCTGCACGGTTACCTCGGTGTTTGGACACGGGTTGACCACGGGCTTCCGGTGCCAAGCCTTTCGTTTTCTTCCTCATTGAAACTTCCGTGCCCTGACGGCCTGCCCTGACGGCCCTGCCGTGCCCTGACGGACCGTTCGCGGCCAGGTCCGGCGCCTTACTCAGCGCCAGAGACTCGTCCCTTACTAATAAAGTTACTCCCCCCTCCCAAGACCCCCAAGACCCTCCTAGTCCCGGACCCCGCTATACTTGCAAAATTGGGCCCAAGTGGCGGCGGCGCCCTAACCCCGCTCCGTATATCCTTCCAGCGGCCACCCATCCTGCACCCTCTAATCACACCCAAAATGCTAACGACGCAACGGCTCCAGAGAGAGATCAAAATCATGAAAAAGTAAGTACTTTGGGGGACGGGTTCAACTTTGGCCCGTCTACCTTTAAAGGTTGAGGACCCTTTAGGCCTTGTGAGGGTCGGTCCTCACGCCTTGGCGTTGTTTGGTCTGAAGATCATGGCCTATAGGCTCAACAATGTCAAGACCTAAACGCCTGGCCTTGGTCTCCAGACCTTCAAAGCGCCAATAGCTCCAACCAGAACAAACTAACGCAGAGAGCCACTGGAAAACTGCTCAGCAGGCCCCGTCGGCGACGACCTTTTTCATTGGCATGCAACCATCATGGGTCCTCCCGATAGTCCTTACGCCAACGGCCTGTTTTTCCTTGATATCCACTTCCCTCCGGACTTCCCCTGGAAGCCCATGAAGATCAACTTCAAGACCCGCGTGTATCATCCCAACATTAACGCCAGCGGAAACATCTGTGTGGATATTCTTAAAGAGGGCTGGTCGCCGGCGCTCACGGTCACAAAAGTGCTTTTGTCGATTTCTTCGTTGTTGACGGACCCAAATCCCGACGACCCGCTTGTTCCTGAGATTGCCAACCAGTTCAAGGAGGACCGGGCCAAGTTCGAGCAGACGGCACGCGAATGGACGCGCAAGTATGCTGTATAAACTTATTTAGCATCCGTTAGCTAGTTGGCTAGTTTTTCGCTTGTCGATTTGGTTTTTGTTTTGCCTCGCTTTACTTTGCTCTGGCTTGGCTTGGCTTGGATTGGCTTGGCTTGGCTTTGGTCGCTTTGTCGGCGTTTGTTTTGTAGCCTCGTTTTCTAATTCTATCTCTGTAGCCTCACGAGGATGCGGGAAATGGCCGTGGGAGATTACCCGGCCCCCCAGCCTCATGAGCTCCACCTGGGGTAACCACCGCTGTCAGCAATGTACCCCTATGGCAGCCAGTATGGCCAGCCAAACCAACAGTACAACCAGCTAAATCAACAATCCCAGTATGGCCAGCAGCCTCCGCCGCAACAGAATCAATACCAATATACCGGCGGATACTCGCCGGCCCCGCCAGCAGGCATGCCCATGCAACCAACTGGCATGCAGCCGGCGGTCACGGGCTATCCAGCCATCCCCTCGCAAATGCCGGCCATGCCGCCAATGGCGTCGGGCGCTCCTCCATCGTATGGCGGCACGCCTGCGGGGGCTGCCTCGGCTCAATCGGCGTTCACGGCCGCCGCCTCGGCCCCTGCAGCCGCCAGCGGTGCCGGCTCCGCCGCGGTGCCCGACAAACGGCTGTCGTTTATCACCGCCCAGGACCAGGACAACTTCTCGCAGCTGTTCCGTGCGTCCCTGGCTCCCGGAGAGCTCGCCATGTCCGGCGATGCCGCCCGCCAGGTGCTCATGCGCTCGAACCTCAGCTCAAACGTGCTGGGCGAGATCTGGCAGATCGCCGACACCACCCGCTCGGGAGCCCTGCTGTTCCCCGAGTTCTGTCTGGCCATGCATCTGTGCAGCAAGGTGCTGCGCGGCGAGTCGCTGCCGCGTGAAATCCATCCCACCATCAAGCGCGAGGTCGCCGATATGGTGGATTTGATTTCGTTCAACATTCCCGACGACGCGCCGGCAAACCCGCAGGCGTCGCAGTTTGATCGTCTTCGGGCGCAGTCCACTGGATTCCAGCCGCAGCCACAGCCGCAGCAGCCTCAGTCTACTGGCTTCCAGCCTCAACAGACCGGCTTTCAGCCTCAGCCTCAGCCCCAGCAAACTGGCTTCCAGCCTCAGCAGACTGGCTTTCAGCCTCAACAGCCTCAACAGACCGGCTTCCAGCCTCAGGCAACTGGTTTCCAGCAACAGCAGCAGCCGCAGCAGCCACAGCCGCTGCAGTCGCAGGCTACTGGCGGTTATCAGCCTCTCCAGGCACAAGCAACTGGAGGCTACCAGCCAACTGGCTACCAGGCACAGACAAGTGGCTACCAAGCACAGCCTCTTCAAAGTCAGGCAACTGGAGGCTACCAGCCGTTGCAACAGCAGCGTACCGGCGGCTACCAGCCGCCTTTGCAGTCGCAGATCACCGGCGGGCAGCCACTTCAGCAGCAGCGCACTGGCGGGTACCAACCTCAAGGCCTTCAGTCGCAGGCTACCGGCCTTCAGTCGCAAGTTACCGGCCTTCAGTCGCAGGCTACGGGCGCCCAGCCGCTAGTGGCTATGCCCACCGGCAAGCCTGGTCAGTGGGGCTTTTCCAACGCGCAGACGCCCGGGCTCACGAACTTTGGCTCGCAGTTCATGCCGCAGGCCAGCGGCGCGCCGCTCGACATGCAGACGCAGAACCAGACCGTCGAGTGGGCG
The DNA here is from genome assembly GCA_030563925.1 of Wickerhamiella sergipiensis. Lineage (NCBI taxonomy): Eukaryota > Fungi > Ascomycota > Dipodascomycetes > Dipodascales > Trichomonascaceae > Wickerhamiella > Wickerhamiella sergipiensis. The sequence goes on from JAJMKN010000040.1 coordinate 49,575, forward strand.
ATCTCCAAGCAGGAAAAGCAGACCTACGACGGCATCTTCTCCGAGTGGGACCGCACCCGCAGCGGCACCATCGACGGCTCGGTGGCCATCGATATCTTCACCAAAAGCGGGCTGGACCGCGCGACCCTGCAGCAGATCTGGGCCCTTTGCGACCCCAAGAACCGCGGCAAGCTGGGCCGCGACGAGTTTGCCGTGGCCATGCATCTCATCTACCGCAAGCTCAACGGCTACGCCGTCCCCCAGCAGCTGCCGCCGGAGCTGGTGCCGCCATCGACCCGCAACCTCCAGGACTCGGTCGACCAGGTCAAGCAGTTTCTCAAGCAGCCCACGGGCTCGTCGCAGGGCCCGTCTCAGGGCGCCAACGTCTACGCCAAGTCGCGCTCGTTCACGCAGCCGATGGGGGCCCCGAAAAAAGATGCCACTGTGTTCAAAAACAACGACGATGAGCTCGGCGGCTACGTCTCGGCCGCCCGCCATCGTGTGCCGCCCAAGAGCACCAAGCCGAAACTGGGGCCGCGCGGATCGCCCTCGTCGCACTCGTCTTCTCCCTCGCCTGCTCACTCGTCCGCAAACTCGGGCGACCTAGCCAAACGGCTGCGGGAAACCCGCATCCAGATCGAGGCGCTGCGATCCAAGCAACAGGACGCCAAGGACCGTGACCAGTCGCTGGAAGACGGCAACGTGCGCGCGATTGCCGAGCTAAAGGACAAGATCCGGTCGGTGCAGACGCGGCTGAATGCCAGGGGTGGCGGTGCCAGCGCCTATGCGGAGCGCAAGGGCCTGCTGGACCAGCTCTCGGCGCTGAAAACCGCCGTTGCGGGGCTCACTACCGATATCCGGGCCGTAGACGCCGACATTGCCGCGGCAACCGTCGAGGCCATGCGCCGGCAGTTTGAGCGCGACCATCCCGACGTGCAGATCGCCGGCACCGGCCCCAACGGCACCATCACCGACCACGACCGCGCGCAGGCGCGTCGGCGGGTCGAGCTCAAGGCGCGTATGGCCGCCGTCACGGGCAAGGCGCAGGCTAGTGACGCCGCGGCCGCGTTTGCCGAGTTTGAGCGCGCGTTTGACGCCGCCACCCGCGCTGCAGAGCAGCAGCGCGCAACCTCGGGCGACAGCCTGCGCGCCGTCAAGGACAGCCTCGACCAGGTCGCCCGCGATCTCGAGACCTCGCTGCAGGGCTCTGACGACCGCCAACGGCTTCGCTGGGAGCAGGGCGTGGACGTCGAGCCGGCCGTCAAGGAGTTCATTCTCGAGATCCGGCCGTCGGCTGCGGCCGAGCCCGCACCGCTTAGTGCCACGTCCACCGGCGCGTCGGCCCGCAGCTTTGGCTCGCCAGCCGCAGGCTCGCCGGGCCCGTCGGGCGCCTCAGCGGGCCGGTCTGGCGCCAAAGAGACGCCGGCCGAGCGCATTGCGCGGATCCGCGCCGAGGCCCGCCGCCGCATGGAGCAGAATATGGCGTCGCGGGGGATCCGTCGGCCTGACCAGGAACCTGAAGAGAAAAAGCCCGACGAGCAAAAGCCTGCTGAGCCTGCTAAACCGGCCGAGGCTGCCAAGGAACCTGCCGCCAAGCCAGCAAAGCCAAGCAAACCGGCCGCAAAGCAAGCTCCTTCGCCTGCTCCGGCTCCTGAGCCGTCTCAATCCTCTGAGGCCGCTCAGCCCCCTCATGCCTCTCATGCCACGCAGGCCCCAGGCGAAGACGAGTCCGACGATGATGGCGAAGAGGCGCGAATCATGAACGAGATGAAGCAGAAGCGCGAGCACATCAAGCGCCTCGAGGAGGAGAAGAAACGCAGCGCCAAAAAGGAGGAGAAAGAGCGCCGCCTGGCCGCGCTGCGCAAGCAGTACGAGGAGCTCGAAAGCCAGGAGAAGGCTCTGTCACCGCAGCCCACTGCCGACGGCGCTCCTTCTCAGCCCCAGCAGGAGCCCAAGCAGGAGCCCAAGCAGGAGCCCAAGTCGACGCCCAAGGTGACTTCGACTGTAAAGACGCCCTCGCAGGCACAGCCAGAGACCGCCAAGGTCGAGGAGAAGCTCGGTAACTATAACCCGTTTGCTCGGGCTGCTCCTTCCCCGAAGGCCCCTGCCGCTGCGCCCAAGGCGCCTGAAGCTGCGCCTGCCCCTTCCGCCCCCAAGGCGCCCGCCGCTCCTAAGGCCCCCGCCGCTCCTAAGGCTCCCGCCGCTGCCACCCCAGCCGCTGGTTCTGGCCGCCCCAACCCGTTTTCGCGCCCTCCCGTCGAAGACGATGCGTGGGGCTCCGACGACGACGACGAGAGCGACGACGATGCCCGGCCGACCGGCGCGGCTACGCCCGCGCAGCTGGCCTCGCTCCTGTTTGGCACTATGGGCGGTCCCACGCGCCAGAACACGGGCACGGCCGAATCCGACTCGCGGCCCGCTTCCCGCGCGGCTCCAGCCGCTCCGGCGGCTTCGTCGGGCCCGGCTGGCACTCACCCGCTAGCTCAGAACCCGATGCTAACGCCCGCCGCCCCTGCGGCAGCAGCTCCGGCAGCTCCGGCAGCTCAGGCTCCTCAGGCTCCTCCGGCTCCTCCGGTGGCTCCTCCTGCGCCCTCGGTGCCTGAGGCTGCTCCTCCGGCCCCGGCTCCTCCCTCGGTGACTGAGGCACCGCCCGCACCGCCCGCACCGCCGATTCCTCAGGCTGCGCCTCCGGTGCCGCACACAGCACCTCCGGTTCCTGCCGCACCCGCACCCGCACCCGAAAGCGATTTTGATTTCGGCGAGCCCGCGCAGGCGCACCAAAATACATTCTACGACGCCGACGAGGCCCCGCATGAGGCGGAAGCAGCTCCAGTCGCCGCTCCCCCGCCTCCGCCCGTGCC
>JAJMKN010000041.1:0-41103 GCA_030563925.1 Wickerhamiella sergipiensis
GAGTCCAGCATAATAAAGGGCGACAGGCGGAAAGCCGAGTCCATAGGGCGATAGGCGCGAAGCCGAGTCCAGCATAATAAAGGGCGACAGGCAGAAAGCCGAGTCTAGTAGTAAGAGGGCGATAGGCGTAAAGTCGAGTCCAAGATAGGGCGATAAAGTCGAGTCCAAGATAGGGCGACAGGCGCAAAGCCGAGTCCAAGATAGGGCGATAAAGTCGAGTCCAAGATAGGGCGACAGGCGCAAAGCCGAGTCCAGCTAAGGCGATAGGCAAAATGCCGAGTCTAGTAAACCGGGCGATAGGCACAAAGCCGAGTCCAAGATGGGGCGACAGGCGCAAAGCCGAGTCCTGGTAAGGCGACAGGCAAAATGCCGAGTCTAGTAGAGGGCGATAGGCGCAAAGCCAAGTCCGGTGCAGACGTGCACAGTATAGGGGTTACCGCAAAAGCGAAGAACCCGGTGTAGGACGATGATCCAGCGACACTAATTCTGCAGTGAGGGGTCTCACTTCAGGAATAGTGAAAATGCTAGATTGCCAAAATCAAATGTAGTGGAAATTGCGAAAGCCGGGTAAATACACTGGCCGATTCCAGAGCTGTATAGATGGCTCCCTTGAGAATAACGCAGATGTGAAAACACCCTAACCCACCAACATCAGCTTCTGACCCAGAAAAGTACTCAAGCGCCCGCCAAACCAAACGCACCCCAACCCCGATAAATTAAGGACCCCCATACTTAACGTTTCCAGTCTTTAGACTCAGAACGGAAAATATCTTAAACGAAAAAACTGGAGATCCTATATGGAGGCAAACTCGAAACCCGCATCTTTGACATATCACCATAGCAACAAAACGGGTAAAAATTGGTCGCTCAGGCTCTGCCAGATAGAAGCAAAAGATGTTGAACAAATGATGTCGCACACTTGGCCAAGCAGGCGCCACAAAAGCTGAGCACTTGACTAACCACCACAGCGCAATGAGATTCGTAAAACACTGGTACCAGAACAGATGTACGACGAAGGTAACAGGTGAAACTAGCCAATATTCTTCCAGGTGCGGGTACAGGCCTTAGCAGGCATGGTTAATAAACCCGTCGAAGTCTTAGGATCGCAGTAGCCACCAAGGCACACCCGGGTCACTGGTGTGCTCTCCGCTGCCCACACAATAAACGGGACGACGATCTACATTGTAGCATCGTGTAGCATCACCCACAGCACGTCTTACATGCCGATCCCGTTGTGGGGTTACCTTCCAAAGGAGGTGATGGTAACTGGGACTGATGACTCGACGGTGAAACTGCAATCATTTACTACCCTAGCCCCCACACCATTTTGCCAGCCCGATTGCGGAACAGACTTAACACCAGACTCGACCTACCGGAGCGGTCTCCGTAGGGCTTATTACCAGTAATAAACTCAATCACATGGTCTTGCAGCGAGATGATGAAGCATAAAGCTATGCTAGAAGATGAACTCCATATGCCGTGCCCTGGACATATTCTCCTCATGCGTGCAGGTCAATGCTCTGCATAATCGTCACGTGCACGAATTTATGGGATCAGTCCGCATTCGAAATAGGAGATAAGTATAAAAAATGGTCGACCCCCTCACGCGGAGTTACGATGGGCGGCTGGGCTCAGGGCCGGTTATGGATCAATAGGTCGCACTGTTCCAACGGCTTTACTTCCTGAACCTCCACGGCCATCTGTTTTAGCTTTGCCTCGAAACGCGCGCATCAATATGGTATAGCCCACCCAGCGGTGACGATCTCAGAGGGTTATCTGCAGGTTTCGCAGAGCTCAAATTGCTAGGCTTTCTCAAACTACTGGGGCTGCGTACGGTTACTTCGATTGAAGCTATCCATGAAGCGGATTAATCCACGCAGCACTACGATGGACACTGAGTGCTGCAATAAGCCCAGTCTGACCCATTACGATCGGGACTAGTTATTAAACGCAAGAGAATATGGAGGCTCACGAAGAAAGAGGAAAGCGTAAAGAGCTCAGCTATCTAAGTTGAACCAAAAATGGGCTCACTATGGGCGAGCGGGTGGTACCCTAACCGCTACTGATTTTTCGAGATTACGTGGTTGGATGTGGTGTGAACACCCAGTTTACTACGCTTCTCAGAGTGTGCACCAATTGCAAATGTCAACAACTACTGCATCGGCTCCTAGCAAGGTGGTCCGCCCCGACCGGAATGAGTTCAACAAAAAAATGGACGACCTGAAGCAGCACCTGACGGTGCACCAGGCTACCTTGAACAAGGCCAAAGCGTCCATTGAAAAGAAGGGCACCAAGCCTCAGGACCCCGAGTGGAATAAGCTGCTTGAGGAGCTTAAGGGCACTACCAAGGAGCGAGATGCTCTGAAGTCCGGCATCCAGGGAAAGTACAGCGAGGTCAAGGCCGTCGAGGCCGAGGTCCAAAAGAAGCTCAAGGATGTGCTGTCGCTGCGGCCCAAGAACAGCGCAGCCAAGAACGAGCAGGAACTCAACGCTAAGATCAAGAGCCTCGAGAGTCTTGTGGACAGCGGCACGCTTGCTCTTGTCGAGGAGAAGAAGACCATCAAGGAGATCACGGCCTTGAAGAATGCTCGCAAGCAGTTTGCTCAGGTTACCAAGCTGCAGAGCGAGATTGACGCTGACCGGGCCAAGATTGCCGAGATGCGCAAGAACATCGACGACAGCGAGCTCAAGGCGGCCAACTCGCGCGTCCAGGCCATCAACAAGTCGCTTGACGCCCGCAAGGAGGCTCGCCAGGCCGAGCGCAAGGATCTCGACGCCGTGTACAACGAGCGTCGGGCCGCGCAAGCCGAGATCAAAAAGATCCACGCTGAGCTGGATCTGACCCGCGACGACTTCAACAAGAAGCTGAATGCCTTCCGCGACCACATCAAGGAGCAGAAGAAGCAGCGCGAGGACGAGGAGCGGGCCGAGAAGGCGGCTGCGGCGCGGGCCAAGAAGGTTTCGCAGGCCAAGGAAAAGGTCGCGCAGGCGCAGGTGCCTGCGTTTGGCGCGCAGATCACTAAGGCCGAGGCTCTTCTGGCGTACTTTGATCCGTCGTTCAAGAGCAGCGACGACGGCGCCAAGGCTGCTGGCAGCGCCGGCAGCGAGCTTGCGTCTGGCCGGTCGGCTCCTCGCCAGGTCGAGAGCCTGCCCGAGGGCGCGAAGCTCATCAAAAAGGCCGGCCCCGGCGCCGAGGCCAGCCGTAAGGTGCAGAAGCGCCGCGGCACTCCTGCTGCGGCTGGCGCTGCTGCGGGTGCTACGCCCAACGCCGCCGGCAACAAGCTCAAGCTGGATCTGTCGATCATCGACGATCTTGCCGAGTTGAAAATCAGCCTGCCTGCCTCTGTGGAGGATGTTGAGGGCACCAAAAAGGCGCTGCTTGAGAAGATCGACTACTACAAGCAAAACAATGAGCGGGTCACCAAGGAGCGGGTGGAACGTGCCGAGGCCGATCTGGCCAAGGTCGAGGCCGCTGCTTCCGAGGAGCCTGAGGCCGAGAAGGCCGAATAGAACTGTACTCAATAGTTTAGCATCTGTGCTTTGGCCTCTCTCTCAAACCGCATTGTCTATCTCGTCTAACACTACTGTTGATTGATATTTGATTGGGGGTCCTATAGGGGGTCACGATCGGACGCTTACCTAACTGGCGATGAAGTGTCGGTGCGGAGGATCTGATTACCTACCAAGATGCCTGAACCCACCCGAGTGCGCAAGATTGCTGTTGTTGGATCGCGGGCTGTGGGCAAGTCCACGATGATTGTCCGATTTGTGGAGGAGCATTTCGTTGAGTCGTACTACCCCACCATTGAGAACCAGTTCAACAAGACCATCAAGATCCGGGGCCAAGAGTACAATGTTGAGATCCTCGACACTGCGGGCCAAGACGAGTTTAGCATCATTAACCAGAAGCACTTGATTGGTGTGGATGGCTTCATTCTCGCCTACAGCGTCACCAACCGCTCCACGTTTGACATGGTCTCCATCATCTACGATAAGATTCTTAACTACTCGGGAGCCGACAGCGTGCCGGCAGTGATTGTGGGCAACAAGTCGGATCTGCAGCTGCAACGGCAGGTAACCGAGGAGGAAGGCAAGGCGCTTGCTGAGGAGTTGCACTGCCCGTTCACCGAGACCTCTGCGCGGCTTAACGAGCACATCGACAAGGCATTTGAGCTGCTGGTCATGGCCATTGAGAAGAAGAACAGTCCCAAGGGGGCGGCTGCCGACTCCAAGGGCTGTGTTGTGATGTAGCGGGGGCTATTTAATTCCATAACTTTATTTCGAGAAGATCCTATAAGCAAGTTTCGGGGCCTATAAAAAAAAAAGAAACCCCTCTACAGAGTAAAGCGCAGGTTCATATCCAGAGGGTGCGAGCAGCTCAGCTGGGGCTTTTGGCTGAACTTACCTACCATCACATCGCGCACATTGTTGAGCAGCGAAATGTATGACTGGTTGGGGTCGCGACTCATCACCTCCAGGAAAGAGTAGGACATGGCGCCGGCAGAAACACCGCCCTGGGCCGCATCGGCCGAGGTTTGCGAGTCCTTGCAGCCCGAGAACGAGATCACGTCGGCGGGGGAGAATTTGGCGGCAATGACATTGTCGCGGTTGCCCGAGTACTTTACTCTGTTGAACGCGCTTTTCACCGAGGTAAACGCTGCTCCCAGGTTGCCGGCCTCGTAGGACATAAACGCACCCAGCACGTCCTTGCCGGTGTTGGCATAGACGTGCGGCTCCTTGACAATTCCCTTGGTGCTATAGACATAGGGCAAGTCCAGAGCCGTGCCTGAGTGGCACGAGTCAAAGAACGCAGTCAAGCGGCAGCCCTGAGGCAGAGGCCGGACCATGATCTCGTGCATGTCGTCATCGACGATATGGCCGGCCTGCTGGAAGTCCACCGGGTAGATGACCTCGTCGTAACCATCATCCTCGTCGCCATCGAGGTCCTTTGTGGTACCTCCGTGGCCCGAGTAGTGGAAAACAAGACTGTCGTTGGGATGCGCATTGCTCACCAACCACTGCATAGCCGAGATGATGTTGTTGCGGGTGGGGATCGAGCGGGGATTTGGCTGGTCGTCGGTAAGAACCACCATATCCTCCTGACGGTAGCCGTAGTTGCGCTGCAAGAACGCGGCCATGGCATGAGCGTCGTTGATACATCCGTTAAGAGCATTGCTGCTGCCAATGTAATTGATACCAATCAGCAGGGCCTTGCGTTGGCCGGTGTTGTTAGAATACGCAAACGTGGGTCCGTTCTGGCCAATCTGTTGCTGGCCCTGCGGCGGCATCTGGGCGGGCCGACCATACTGCCCATTTGGGGCTTGGTTGTAACTCATTGTCAAGGTACTAAGTAAGCACCAAGCCTCGCATCAGCCTCCGCCTTTTGAGCCTGCCTCTGCGTCTCGGGCCACCCCTGATCCTAATAATGGCCAGCATCGACACAAACAAGTTACTAGTGAGTAAACTTCAGGATGGAAACCCATTACTGAAACAGGTCAAGGATGTAAGTTATGTGTTTGCGGATATCAAGCCCGACTATGTCACGGGCCCCACCAGCTGCGTGTTGTTTCTGAGCATGCAGTACCATCGACTGCACCCGGACTATATTTATAGACGAATTGCCAAGCTCGGAAAAGACTTTGACCTCCGCACTCTGTTGGTAGTGGTGGATATCGAGAATCCCTCTGATACTTTGCAGGAGCTGATCAAGGCAGCGTTGGTCCATGACATGGCGCTACTAGTGGCCACATCGTTTGAGGAAGCGGCCGGTTACATTTCGCAATTGAAGCTACGGGCTTCGAACCCTTTAAAGCCCCCATCGCGGCTGGCAAGAAATACCTATCCTTCCCAGCTTGAGGATGTGGTTACCAAAGTGCAGGGAGTCAACAAAACCAACGCCGTGAGTCTCGCTGGCAAGTACGGTTCTTTCCGAGAAATGTTGCGGCAAGCAGATACAGTAGAACAGTTGCAGGGCTGGGGGCCCAAGAAGGGCTTACGATTTCAAGAAGCCGTAACCGAGCCGTTCAAGGTTTCCAATCTATTTTCCCGGCAGGAGGCCCGAACTCAATCGGCTGGTCCGACCGAGAATCAAACAGCTCAAACAACCCCAACAACTGGCCGTCAAACGCCTGAACCTCAAACTGAAACCCAGACTTTGAAAACGACTTTAAACTAAGCTAGTTCCCATAACCTAAGCATGGCCCAGATTTACGGAGGTGACGAGGTGAATGCCGTGGTGCTGGACCCCGGCTCGGCATGGACCCGCTCGGGTTGGGCAAGCGACGACGCGCCGTGCGAGACGCTGAGCAGCTGGTATGCTCTAAAGACCGCCGGCGAGACGACGCGGCAATTCGGCGACGACTCTGTGAATCTCGCTCGCAGTGACGTCGAGGTGCGCAATCCCTACAAAGACGGGCTGCTCAGCGACTGGGACGCCGGGCTGGATCTGTGGCGCCACGCGCTGGCTGGCCAGCTTCCGGCACTGGGCGAGTCGCCGCTGCTGGTCACTGCGCCCACATGGGCGCCCGAGGAGTACCAAGCCAAAGTGATGGAGTTTTTGCTTGAGGATCTCGGTACCTGCGCCGCATACATCGCCAAGGCGCCGGTATGCTCGCTATTTTCGTCTGGCCGAGGCAGCGGGCTGGTGGTGGATGCAGGCGCGCAAACGGTGAGCATGACTCCGATCGTGGATGGACTGGTGCTGAACCGGTCATCGAGAAGGTCGCACAAGTCCGGCGACTTTCTGAGCGATTGCGTCAAGGCCTATTTGGCCGAGTCGGGCCATGCCATTGTCCCGCGTTACAAGGTTGCATCTAAAGAGGCCGTGCAGGTTGGAGAAGCCGCCAAGTTTGTGGAGCGCACCATCACCACCAGCGAGTCGTACGACGTGTTCCAAAAGGACCGCGTGGTAGAGGAGATTAAAGAGTCCATTGTGCAGGTACCCAGCGCGCCGCTTACTGCGGAATCAGACACGCCAGGCCGCGTGTTTGAGTTCCCGGACGGGTTCTCGCTGGATATTGGCCGGCCGCGGTTCGAAATTGGCGAAAAACTGTTCGAATCTACGGCTTCTAGTGGAGAAGATACAGCTGGTGGCTTCCAGGATGCAATCGGCACCTCGGATCTGCTGGTGGACTGCATAAAGGCGTGCGATGTGGATATCCGCGCCAATCTCGCCAACGGGCTTGTTGTGTGCGGCGGAACGTCGTTGGTACAAGGCTACACTCTAAGGATCAATAGCGATTTGGAAAAGGCGTTCCCCGGGTTCAAGATCCGGCTGTTTGCGCCTGGCAACGTCAACGAGCGGCGGTCGTCGGCCTGGATCGGCGGCAGCATTCTCGCCTCCCTGGGCACGTTCCATCAGCTGTGGGTTTCTAAAAAGGAATGGGACGAGGCCGGCGCTTCTCATATTATTCAAAAACGGTTCAAGTAGTCCCTCAACCGTATATAATGATCTAGATAGTCGATGGACCGGTCGGGCCTAAACCCAGGTCGATGACCTAAAAATCAAGCAGCTTGATGTACCGATTGTGGCCGAGAAGGGGCCCTACTCTGTTAACAAGAGAAGACTGGACAACCGATTGGAAGCAAAAAGCTTCGCCGCGGCGACCCCTTAGCAGCTCGCGGCCATTGCGGCAGAACCACTACCAGGTGCTGGGCATTAGTGTTAACGCAAGCGCAAAGGACATCAAGAAGCGGTTCTACGAGCTTTCGAAAAAATACCACCCTGATCGCAACAAGGACGCGCGCCCCGAAAAGTACCAGCAAATCACGGCCGCGTACGATGTGCTTTCCAATGACGATAAGCGTCGGCAGTTTGACCAGACGCTGGGCGACGCTGCCCGCCGGCCCGAAGGATACTCTGCCTCTGGTAAACGAAGCTGGCAGGGCACCACGCGAGCTGCGTCCGGCTACAAATTCCATGGCAAACCAAAGTACCGGCCCGCCCATGAGGCCAGGTCTAACCCGGATCTTGATCCCTTAAAGTACACTTATCGAGACAGCAGCGCCAACGACGTACCTCACTTTGACTCTGCAAAGCACTTTGCAGCACAGCAGCGCAACGACGCCCACCGCGAGCGGAGGACTAGGCAACGGAAAGAGGCATATGAGAAAGCGAAGCCGCAGACGGCGCCCAGCAGTCCATTTTTGCCTATTATTGGGGGGATCACTGGCGCAGCCACGATTCTTTATTTGCTTCTCCGTTGATGATACTTTTGCCGTGAGTCTATGATCTATACTTTTGCAGTGACTCTAGGGTCTATACTTTTGCAGTGAGTTTATGGTGTATTTGCTTTTGCGGTACGGCCAGACGATGATGTATTTACGCGGTGACGGTACAGGTTCGGACAGGCAAGAGTCCATGATCCGAGTCACAGAGTCTATGATCTACAGGCTAGGTCGCTAGTCACAGATGATAGGCAGTAGCTAAGGGTCTATGCAGTCTAAGCAGCAAACTTCAGCGACAGGCCAATCTGGTGGGCCGACTCGTTGAGGCGCTGGGTGTCGGCCTGCAGACCAACGCCCAGAGTCACGCCGGGGCGCAGGGCCTGCGAGTAGGCAAACGAGGCAATGCCCTGGTTGTTGAGCTTGGCCTTGACAAACGCGGTGCGGTCCAAAAAGTGCTTGACAGCACCCTCGATGCCCACGGCGTTGGCAGAAGGCGACTTGGAGTCCCAGGTGGCCCGAGCGCCGATCTCGGTGGCAGCGTCGATCTTGTTGAAGAACGCAGCCGAGAAAACGCTGAGGTTGTTGGTGCCGGTCACGGTGGCCGAGTAGGTGGGGGCAATGTAGCCGGCAGCGGTGGAGTAGCGGGAGATCTTGCCCGACGCAACGTCGTAGGCAATCTCACCACCGGCAAGGAAACCCTTGTGGCCAAACACAACGTCACCGGTGAAGCCGGGGCCCTTGAGCACGTCCACCAGCACGTGGCCGCTGATGCCAGGCTGCTTGTAGGTCAGGCCGACCTTGGCGCCCTTGGCACCGCTCGAGGGCACAAACGAGGTGTCGACCTCACCCTTGAGGCCGGGAGTGAAGGCCTCGTTGAGCTCAATCTTGGAGTTGAGCACGTTGGCCGAGGTCCAGCCCTGAGTCAGGGTCAGGCCCGACGCCTTGTCGGTGTACTGGGCCTCGATCTTGCCAGCGAGGCTCGAGTCCTTCTGGCTGGACTTGCCGTCGACAGCAAACGAGGCGCCGTTGGGGGCGCGGGTGCGCACCTCCACGCTCAGGGGCGACAGGTGGTAGAAGTCCTTGGAAAGAACGTCGTTGGCGGCCTTGGACACGTCTTTGAACTGGGGGACAGACATTATGGGGTAGGGAAGTTAGGCATGTCCCATTGGCCCATCAAAGGGCTTGGCCGCCGGCGCAACCCCTGCCCACCACGCACGCGCACGTGCATTTAGTTCGCCTGGTAACCTGTACTTGCTGGTTTAGTGCTGTCCCTTGTCTCTTACTTTTCAGAGCTCTACATTGTGCCTCTTCAATTTTATGACCCATGTATCATTCTTCCCTGGTTGATGGCTGCGCCGCCTAGAGAGGCCAGACCCAGGCTGACTAGTGCCACCCCCACCGTTGAGCAATCACCATGGACCTAACTCGGTTTTTGGAATCGCCAGAGAAACCTGATTTATCGCTTGATGATCTACAGCAATTGCTCAATTGTATCGACTCAGCGGATCCCCGCGCCGCAGAACCCGTTTTCGCAGATATGCTGGCTCAGCTGAAGCTCATGGAACTGGAGGAGAATCAACGCATTGAATTGGCTTCCAGTGACCTTGCAACCGCCAAACAGGAATACGAAAGGGCTCTTCATAGTGTAGACACGGGTCTCAAAAGTCTCGTGCAGGTCCGCAATTTGTCTGCTCGCCAGAAAGATGCATCTACGGCCACCCAGGCTTCGCTGCGCAAACAATGCAGTCAATTGACGGGCCAGATTGACGCCGCTATGGAGGAAAAGATCACTGCCCTTCAACTGTGTGCCGAGCTAGAGGCTGACGATGCCACCTCGCAAGCCGAGTGGGATCGCAGCCAGGTGCTGTTTTCGGCGTCTTGTGGTCGTGCGATGCAGCACCTGCACCATCTCCGGGCTCGTGCCGCTGACCTATGTGCGTGTATCAAGGAGGTGCAACCTCGCCCTACTTTCCCCGACCCTTCTAACCGGCTCTGATGGGCCGGTTTCGCTACCCATTCGCTACCCATTTATGGCTGCGGGCGAATCTCGCGTTGAGCGAAGGCCCCGAGTGCCCACAGCTATTCAATTGCTATTCTTACCCTTTATTCACCGTATTTTTATAATCTCACAACTCTTTATTCCCCGACGCCGACCTCCTGGCTCTGGCCTCCACGTGCTCCCCGAGCACACGTGCTGCAGGGTGCATGCAGGATGCATGCAGGCACGTGGGGTTCAGCAGATAGTGTAGATAGATATAAATAAGCAAGCACGCCAAGCATGCGCCGTTTAGTCGATCCCAAATGAACGAGATATTATCTGCATCAGTGTTGGCCACCGTTGGCGTTGCCATTGTCGCGGCCCTCACCTGGTCGCCGGCCAGCACCTTGCTGAAGTTCTGCTGGAACTGCTTCTTCAAGCCTCTGGCCAAGGGATCTCAGCAAGCAAAGCTCGAGAGCTTCTACAAAAGCCAGGCTGGCATCTACGACTCCACTCGCCGCACCCTGCTCAAGGGCCGCGAGGATATGCTGCAGCTGGCCAAGTCGCACCTGCGCCAAAAGCGCGACCTCATCTGGGTCGACATGGGCGGCGGTACCGGCTCAAACATCGAGTACATGAGCAAGCTCATGCCATTGAGCTGCTTCAAGGCCATCTACCTGGTCGATCTGTCTCCGTCGCTGTGCAAGATCGCCGAGGACCGGATGCGCCGCCTCGGGGTCAAGAACGTCTACATCCATTGCAAGGACGTTTGCGAGTTTGAGCTGCCCGCTCAGAAGTCGGCCCACTTGGTCACTTTCTCGTACTCGCTCTCGATGATTCCCAGCTACCACTCGGCCGTTGATCGGGTTTCTAACCTGCTCAACGACGACGGCATGCTCGGCGTGGTGGACTTTTACGTGCCTTCTTCGTCGGATACCCCTGCTATTCGCGCTGCCACGGTTGGCGGCGAGCTTGCTCGTCATGTCAACTGGCTTTCGCGCAACTTTTGGCGCCTGTGGTTCGAGTTCGACCATGTGCATCTCGATCCTGCCCGCCGCGAGTACCTCGAGTACCGGCTCGGTACTGTCAAGTCGCTCAACTGCCGCAACAAGACGTTGGGTGGCATTCCTTATTATATCTGGATTGGCTGCAGCAAGCACAGTGCCAAGGATGTGCAGTACCGCCACGAGCTGGCGACTGAGTCGCCTGTTTTGAAACCTCGCATCCCTGACGCCGTGCTCAAGGGCAGCGACGATGACGAGGAGTCGAACCAGATTGTGTGCGTTCGGTCCAAGGGCCACGAAGCCGCTGAGCGGTCGCTGGCCCAGAACCTGCCGTACCCGTCGTTTTACTACCAGAGAGAGATCTGGCGTATTTACTATGATGCGCGGGCGCCGCACCACCACCAGTTCAACGATCAGTACATCTACGCGTTCACGTGGGAGGACCCGCGGTCGGACCAGGAGATTCTGTCGCTGGGCAAAAACGATGTTGTGCTTGCGATTACCTCTGCCGGTGATAACTTGCTTGCCTATGCGGCTCTCGACGAGCCGCCGCGCCGGATCCACGGTGTCGACATGAACCCTCACCAGAACCACTTGGCGGAGCTGAAGCTCGCTGCTTTGCGGGCTCTGAACTATGAGGATATGTGGAAGCTGTTTGGCGAGGGCAAGCACGACAACTTCCAGCGGCTGCTGGTTGAGAAGCTGGCGGTGCACCTGTCGTCTCCCGCCCTTCAGTTTTGGTACAAGGAGGGCCGGCGCACCTTTTCGGGCGCCGGACTGTACAATACCGGGTCCACGCGGTGGGCGCTGCGGCTGGCCCGTTGGGTGTTCAAGGTTGCTGGCCTGCAACAGGATGTGATCAAGTTTTGCCAGAGCAAGTCCATGGAGGAGCAGATTGAGATCTGGGACTCAAAGTTGAGACCCGCTCTGCTTAGCCCTGTACTTGCTCGTCTGCTGCTTGGCAACGCTGTATTCCTGTGGAAGGCGCTTGGTGTGCCTATCAACCAAGCTGATCTCATTGAGACCTCGATCTGGGAGTACATCGTCGACACTTTGGACCCGGTGGTCCACAAGTACCGCATTGCGACCGACAACTACTTCTACTACCTGTGTCTCATGGGCGCCTACAACCCTCGCAACTGCCCCGCCTACCTGTCCAAGCGCGGGTACTTCAACCTCAGCCGCCGGGCCAGTGGTCTCGACGGTGTGCGGTTGCACACCGACAGTATCAACGAGGTGGTTGAGCGGTTGGTGCCGGCTACAGTTACCGCTGCGGTGATCATGGACCACATGGACTGGTTCTCGCCCAGCGGCACCGAGGCGGCTGCCGAGGTCAGCCAGCTCTACAAGGCTCTTGCTCCTGGTGGCCGGGTTCTTTTGCGTAGCTCGTCTACCAAACCATGGTACCTGGGTGTGTTTGAGGACCACGGCTTTACCTGCAGCGCAGCGGCCGTTCGTCGGCCGGGCACTGCCATTGACCGGGTCAACATGTATGCATCGACATGGGTGTGCACCAAACCGGGAATGCAGCCTCTATCGATTTAGATGTAGTATACTTTATACCTTTCTACTGGTTGAGCTTCGAGCTCAGTCGAGCAGCTGGTCGAGTGTCCACGTGATCGACGATGGTTCCGCACGTGACCCAATATAGCCGGGGAAGAATTACACACCTCTAGTATGTACCGAGTTCCAGATGGTTTCGGGTGGGTAGAGGATGGGGTGTACCGAGCCGCGAAGCTGGACAAACTCAACTACCCCTTTGTTGAAAAGCTCGAGCTGAAGACAATTGTGCTACTAAATCCGGAATCGCCGTCGCTTGTGTTGAACAAGTTTGCCCAAAGCTGCAACACAAATCTTGTTCACATTGGGTTCCGGCCCTGGGCAACTGCTGCTGAATCCATCATGTTTGGAAAAGGAATTGTAGTGGATGGACTAAAGTACCTGTTTGACAAACGCACATACCCGCTGTTGTTACTCGATAGCACGAACACGCTTATAGGCGTGCTGCGCAAGATCCAAAAGTGGACGTATGCGGCCATTCTCTCCGAGTACAAGGCGTTTGCCGGCGTATCATCGCACTATGAAATTGAGGTTCTTTTGGAACTTATCCATGTCCATTGTATTCCCCAAGAAGACGTTGAGATTCCAAGGCGGCAGTCCCGCAATCTGGTGCGGATTGTAGATGAGGACGACGACGACAGCAGCCGGCAGTACCACCGGCCATCGCACATCATCAACCTAGTTCTTCCACAAGAGGAGGTTCTTCCACAATGGTTTCTCAATCAATTAGAGACGCCTAGCTGAGACGAGGCTGGTCTATAGTAGGCAGCTATTAGGCTAGGTCTAATGAACTTGACGAAAGGTTCGGTCCAAAAGTGAAAATGAAACGGGCTCGAATAGAGTATCATACAGCAAAACTGGTTATTTAGACTATTTACCAGAAGTAGTAGCCGGCAGGTCGTCGGCAAAGAACAGCTTGCCCGGCTCGGTGGCAGTCAACGGCTTCAGGTCGTCGCCGCCATAAGACGCGGTGGCCCGGCGCGAGTTCTTGCGGCCCGTCGAGTGCAGCGACAGCGTGGACTTGCGGCGCTCGAGCACCTTTTCGGTGGTGTCGTTGGCCTCAGAGGCCGTGCGGGCGGCGCCAATGCCGCTGTCGGCCGCGGGGTCCTCGAACTTGTGCGAGGTCTGCGTCAGGCGGCGCTCAATGGCCGGAGGCAGCGTGTTGTCCTCGTGGTAGTCGTCGCCCGTGTAGGTGGACGCGCGATGCTTGCGGTCGTAGGAAAACACCGACGCATTGTCGTCGTCGGCGTCGTCGTCAATGGCCGAGCCCTTTGACGCAGTCAGGGCGTCGGTGCTGGAGCCCAGATGGGAGCGGAGGTTGCCAATGTCGCTCTTGACGGCCTGAGCGCCATCGTCAGGGCCCAGAGCATGGCCTGCGGGGCGCTCGCCCAGCGTGTCGAGACCAGGCACCTTGTCGATGGGGTGCGAGATCTGGTCACCCTTGAGGTTGAATTCACCAACCTCGCCAGCAACCACGGCCGCCTCGGTAGGGGCCGACGAGCCTGAAGCAGCGCCAGTGGCAGAGCCCGTGGGGGCCTTGCTGGTCTCGGAACCGACGGCGTGGCCGGTGGGGCGCTCGCCCAAAGTGTCGAGACCAGGGACCTTGTCGACGGGGTGAGAAATCTGGTTGCCCTTGAGATTGAACTCGCCAACCTCGCTAGCAACCACGCCCGCCTCAGTCGGGGCCGGGCCCGAGCTGCTCGACGCGCCAGTGTTCACGCCCTTGGACTGGCCAGTAGGACGCTCGCCCAGGGTGTCGAGACCAGGGACCTTGTCGACGGGGTGAGAAATCTGGTTGCCCTTGAGATTGAACTCACCCAGCTCGCTGGCAGCAACGCCCGCCTCGGTGGGGGCCGCGTCGGTAACGGGCGTGTAATGCACCTTGTTGAGACCCGGCACCTTGTCGGTGGCATGGGCCAGCTCGCCCTGCTGCTCGTGGTAGGTGTCGACGCCGGGGCCTGCGCCCGAGGCGTCAGGCGAAACGCCGGACTTGGCCGACTTGGTCTGCGCCGGGCCGGTCTGCGCCGGGCCGGTCTCGCCAGAAGTGCTAAGACCAGGCGCCTTGTCCGCAGGGCGGTTGATCGGGTTCTCCCCGTAGCCGGCACTAGAGCCAGCGCCAGAGGACACGCCCTTGGACTGGGTCTCGCCCGAGCGGTCCGCCGGGTCGAGAGTACGAGGAGCGTCGCCCTGCTTGGAGCCGAAACCGTTGATCTCGTCCCAAATACCGAGGTCCTTGTTGGCGATGCCGGCCATGCTCTGGTCGACATTAGCGGCCAGCTGCACGTTCGAGTCGGCGGCCAGCGCAGGATCCACGCTCAGCTTGCGGTAGCCGGCGTTCTCGGAGATGTCCGACATGTCGCTGTCGTTGTCGGTGGTGCCCAGGCCAGCCGAGCTGGGGCCTGCGCTGCTGGGGCCGCTGGCGCTCTTGTCGGCGTCCTTGCGGTACGAAAGCGGCTGCGGCGCGCCAGTGGACACGTCGACGCCCTCGAGGCCATGCTCGCCGCCAGCCGAGGCACCGGTGCTCAGCGACAGCGGGCGGCCGGCCTCGTCCTTCTTGTAGTTGGAGGGACGGCGCTCACGGCTCTGCGTGGGCGCGCCTTCCACCAGCTGCTCGTTCTCGGCAACCACCAGCTGCTCATCGGCAGGGTCAGCAACAATCAGCTGCTCGTCCTTGGGGTTGCTGGGCACCAGCTGCTCGTCCTTGGGGTCCAGCGACTTGCCAGCGGCAGCGCCGGCACCAGCACCAGCGCCGGCACCAATTGCAGCAGCGCCAGCACCGCTAGTGCCGTGAGGCTGCTCATGGCGGGACTTGTCCGCAGGGTGCGAGTCCAGGTTCTTGCCGGAAGTGCCAGCAACGCCAGCAACGCCAGCGGCACCAGCAGCGGCAGGGGCAGCCGGAGCCTCCCGAGTGGCGGGAGCAACGGCATCAGCGCCCTTGGCACCGACACCGTGAGGGACCGCCGACTTCTGGGCGGTGTTGACGCCCTTGACGTCAGAGGGAAGGCCGCCAGCAATACCAGCCGCACCAGCGCCAGCACCAGAAGCGCCAGCAGCACCAGGAGCACCAGAAGAAACGTCCTTGGAACCGGTGGGGGGAGCAGACTCACCAACAGTAGCGCCGAGACCGGTGGCACGCTCAGAGGGGCCAGCGCCGGCAGCGGCACCAGCACCGGCACCAGCACCGGGGCCGGAAGCGGCCTTGGAGGTGCCGGTGGTGGGGGCACCAGTGGTGGGGGCACCAGTGCCAGCAGTGCCAGCAGTGCCAGCAGCGGCAGTGCCAGCAGCGGCAGCAGCGGGCACGCTCTCAAGGCCGCCAAACAGGGCGTCGGCACGCGCACTAGCCGACTTGGCGCCGGTGATCTTCTGCAGCGCGCTCACCCAGTCCTTGGCCTTGTCGGAGCGGAACACCCAGGTATGGGCCTTGCCCGACGACGAGTTGACCTGGCGGGCATTGAGCACAAAGCGGTCGCCGCCGTGGTGCTTGTGGTCGGTGTCGATGGTCGCATCAGACAGATCGATGCCAACCTCGGGCTGGCCGTTCTTGAGCTCGATCAGCGTCTGCGGGGTCAGAATGTACTCTGCCTTGACAAACGACTTGAGGTACTTTGTGCGGCGCTCGAGGTCGCCCTTGAGAACGGCCCGGGCCAGGTTCGAGTTCTTGTGCTTGTACTCGGCGGCCTCGATCGAGCGCGGCGGCACATCAGCATTCACAAACACGTGCGGCTCGCGGGTGGTGAAGCTGTCGAGCTCGTACAGCGGCGACTTGGACACCACGCCCTCGACCAGCTGCGCGGCGGCATTGACGTAGATGTCGCCGTAGACGCCCAGCGCGTTGGTGTACTCCTTGATGACCTCCTGCAGCTCGGTCATGACGCCCTTGTCGACGGCCTTTGCCGCGTCCTCGACGTAGCGGTAGGAATCCAGCAGATGGTTCTCAGCAGCAACCTGGCGCTGGAGCTGGTGGTCCACGCCCAGCTTGAGCACATAGGGGTCGGTGCTAGGGGTGTGGCCGGCCAGCACCGAGTCAATGGCGGTCTCGTAGTTTTGGATCTCCTTTTCGGTGGCCTTTTGCTGGCCGGTGATGGCCGCGGCGTCCTTGAAGTTGCTGCCCATCTTGGTGAAGTCGGCAGTGGCCTGGGTCAAATCACGGCGGATCTGCTCCAGCCGGGGGATCAGGTCGCGAGTGATGAGCGGCGACGCCTGTGCGGCCGTCTTGGCGGCATCCTTGTGCAGCTTTAGTAGCGTCACGGGGATGTCCGACACCGACTCGTTGCCATAGGGCGCAAACATCAGGTCCTCGTTCTCCTTGAACTCGGCCGACGCATTGCGCAGGTAGTTGCCCGGGTGCGGGGTGGGGGCGGCCACGCGGGCGCTGGCGCCCTCCAAAAACGGAATGTCAATGGCCCGGGCCGCGGCGTCCTGCAGCTTGGCGGTCTCGTCCATGACACGAGCAACCTCCTTGAAGTAGGCCACCAGCGACCGCAGCAGCTTGTTCCAGGTGTTGCTGCGAGCAACCATCAGCAGTGTGGGGTTCAGGGCGCCGGGGAACTTGAATTGCTTGAGGGGATCGGGAGAGATCTTCTCGGCCTGGGTAGCAACCTCCTTGGCCCGCTCCTGCACAGCCTTGTCCTGGTCGGGAGGAGGGTTCTTGAGGCTCTTGGAGGTGTGAACGAAATCCTCGGGGTCAGCCTTTGATTCCGACACTTCGCCGGTGCCGGTGGCAGTGCCGGTGGCAGTGCCGCTGGTGGCAGCACCAGTGGGGCCTGCAGTGCCGCTAGTACTAGTGGGGCCAGCAGTGCCAGTAGAAGCAGCAGTAGGTGCAGTACCAGTAGTACCAGTCTTGGCCGCAGTCTTGGACTCAATCTTGGGCTCGCTCTTGTCGGAAACCGGCTTGGGGCCGGTAGACGGCTTGCCAAAGCTCTCGGCACCGTGCACAGAGTCCTCGGCAGTGGCCGTCGTGGGATTGCCAGACTGCCCGGCAGAGTGCCCGGCAGAGCCCACAAATTGTTTAGCCTCGCCCGGGAGCTTGGAAGCCTCGGCCCGGGCGCCGGCGGGGTCAATTACTTTCTCCTTGGTTGGAGCGTCAGTCATGATGATGAAAAGCAAGCTGCCTGCGCGGGTGGGTAAGGCGGCTGCAGTTGCTGCGGGATGACGCAAGTTGCTTGCTGTGGGCAGCATGAGCAACCCCAGCCGCGACCGCACAGTGGCCCGTAGGTTTATTGTTGGTAAGAGGCTGATCTTAGGAATTGATAAAAGCTATGGACTTGAAATCTATTTAAAAGTTAACTATGGGCGCCATCTTGGCACCAGGCGACCCAGGCACCGCAAGCGCGCGTCGCGGCAAGGGTTCAAAGTGGGGCCCAGCCACTCAGATGCGGCACAACAGTTTAATTTCAAGAGATCAGCACCAACCGACCAGTAGTAGAGGGGGCTAAGTAAAGTAGGCTAGAGAGTTGAAGCTAGTGGGTTGAAGCTGATGGCAAGCTGCTCTGCGGCTGTGAGGCATATCACAGCTTGGGAATGCGCAGGCTTTTCGAGATCATCGTGCAGCCCGATACAAAGAAAATCAGAGCTGCAGGGTGGAATGCCAGCAACGTGTTGGCAAACCAGAGGCCACCCGGCAGGTGTTCGTGGATGGCATTGCGGGAGGTTGCAAAGGCCATGATCAAAACCAGCCCCAGCGAGGACGGAATGGGCAGGCCCTCGAAGTAAGGCACCTTGTTTTGGCCCTTTGACAGAATGGCGGCCGTGACGTTGAATCGAGCCAGACGCAGCAAACCACAAAGCACGAAAAAGCTGAGAATCAGCAAATCCACGGTGGTCTGCAGGCCCAGGCTGAACCCAACAGTGGCGGGCGCCACGCCAAACGACACCAAATCTGCCAGTGAGTCGAGCTCCTTGCCCATGAGCGACGACTTGTTTTGCCAGCGGGCGACCCGGCCGTCAAACACATCGAAAAAGAAGCCGAGGAAAGTGAAAAACATGGCGCGGTAGGCGTATTTCGGGTCCAGCGCCACGCCCTGGCTCAGCTGGCTCAGCTGGCTGCCCTGGCTAAGAATGTAGCGGGAGCTGGAGATGACCGAGTTGAAGCCACAATAGCAATTCAGCATTGTGATGTAGTCGGCGACCTGCAGCTGGCGCAGCATGCTGAAATGGCGATCGTCGCTCGCGAACGCCTTTTCATCGCTTTCCTTAACGGGCGGCGGCGACGGCGACGGCGAAAAGAACGACGACCGGCGTCGCAACGGTTGGCGGCCTCGAGACATGTTACTAAGGGTGACCCCTGCCAAGCTTCCCACATAGCGATAGTTGGGCGGGTTGGGCGATCATGGTTAAAGATCTTTAAATCGAGTTAGTGAATATTGCAATCGAGTTACCATCTCAATCGAGTTAGTGAAAGACGATCAAAGAAAAGATCCTCAGGGATCCTCAGTAAAGATCTCCGCTCAAGCAAGTCGAGTCAAGCTGTCAAGCAAGTCAGATCGAGTCTCAAGTAAAACTTGATCTAAATACAATACATTAAGCTACATTTTCATTGCGCAAGGAATCCGCAAGCGGTCACGACTTTTCGTCGGGGTTGGCCACGGTCAGAATCTGCCGTGAATAGTCCCTTGCGTCGGCCAGCGAGGCTATGGAGATGCGATGGTCGCCGCCAAGCATCGTGGGGTTGAGCCGCTGGTCCACCACCGGATACGACGTGTTGTAGCCGCTGTGGAACGAGCCGCCCATCGAGTCCTTGAACCGCGACGGCGACGCCTCGGGCGAGTAGTACTCGTCGTCGTCTCTCCGCCGGCGCAGAAACAAGAGAATCACCACCACGGCAATGGCTGCAACGCCCGCCAGCGAGCCTACAACAATGCCTGCAATCGCGCCTCCAGAAAGGCTCTTTTTGCTGCTGTGGTTTTGCGCGCCCGCCGCCTCGGATGCCGACGCGCTGCTGGTGGCCGTCACGGTCGCCGTGGCGGTTTGCGCGACCGTGGACGTGGCGTGGTCGCTGGTGCTGCTGGTGCTGCTGGTGCTGCTGGAGCTGGAGCTGGAGCTACTGCTGCTGCCAGTGCTGCTCGAACCGCTGCTGCGGGAGCTGCTGCTGGAGTCGCTGGAGCTGCTGGACGGGCTTGCCGACGAGCTTTGGGTATTTGTTGTTTGTGAGGACGAGGTCGTTTCTGCGGCCGTGGACGACGACGACGAGGTCTGTGGCGACGACGAAGACGATGACGACGACGAAGAAGACGAAGAAGAAGACGACGAAGACGACGTGGCGGTTTGTGAAGAAGTGGTGCCCTGCGAGGACGACGTGGAAGAACCACCGCCGGCCGTACTGGCGGTCATGCCATTAATCACAAACACATTATACTCGCCGTTGCTGCCGCCGCAATTCTCCTGGGGATATCCCGGGCATGTGATAGAGCAGCCGTCGGTTGTGGACCCCGACGGGACGGTGTTGCCGCAGTAACACTCGTCGCCGTTTGTCACTGCGCCCACCGCGTAGCCTTGGCCCTGGCATTGCTGAGCGCAGTACATGGACGTCATGGTGGGGGACGTGCCCACTGATGTGAAGCCGCTAAGGCTGCTGTAGCAGCCCTTCGCTGTTGTGGGGAGAAATTCGGACGCGCCGCGCGAGGGCAACGCAAGAAGGTATAAAGAGAAAACAAGTGGCCAGTGCCGGATGTGCATTGTTCAAAATGTGGGGAGGGGGTGGGTATAGAAAAAGAGCAAGTGGCGGGGGTATGTTTGTCTTTGAGAAAAAGGTTCGAAAGAGGCCGGCTGATAAAAAAATAACAAAGTAGCTCGAATTGGCGTTTGCCTAACCAAAAGTGCCTAGCAAGAGGGGAACTGAGGGTCGGACCGAACGAAGGTGGGGAGAACGCGTTCTAAGAAAGGGAAACGGCAGGGGGATGCGCAGTTGAGAACCGAAGCGTCCGTGACCAATATAACCGGTGAAGCAAACCTAGTTGGGTGAGTCCGGCGAAGGTGAAAACGTCTGACCAAAAATGAGAGATAAACCCTGACCACTTCGGGGCTGGCGCTTATGCAAGCACCCCCTTGGCCAGGCGGGGTTTGGGCCGGGCGAGGCTCGGCATTCTATAAAAAGCTTTTTGTTGTGGCTACACAAAAGACGGCGAGTTTGGGTTTTGTTAGCTATGGGGACGATGAATCGAGCAAATCTGAAATGTCCACCATCGGGATTTCTGAGCGGGATGGCCAAAGTCCGTGCATGGTTGTCGGGGTAACCCGATACGCGTCTGGGGAGCACGGGCCTTGCATAACATTGTCGGTAGTGGCCGCAGATTCTAGGTGGTCCGTAGGTTGTAGTTGCCGGTGCGGTGTGTCTACTGTAAATTATATTAATGTTTGTTAATTATGTTAATGCTAATGCTGGTTGATACTGGATCCTGTGGTACAATGCTGCGGCTGATAGGTAGTATGTGAAGCACGTGTAGTATGTATAGCGTAGTAGCGGTGGATACTGACGCGCGAGTCACTGATCGAACTCATCACACTCATCAAACTCATCAAACTAAAAACGGAGGTTACACTAGGGAAGGATAAATATTAATCAAAGGTAAGGCGCTGGCGCGCCCGGCAAATGCTGCTGGGCGTCATGGCATGTGGCCGGTTCATGGTGGGCGACGGCGTGAAGATGTTGCAGTACTCATTAAAGTTGAAGTCCGGCGTGCCTGGCGTGCGCGGCATCATCGCCCGTCCTGGAGAAGTTGCAAGGTACAGCAACAGATTGGCTCCATCCTGGTCGCTGGACGACTTGGGCGTGGACGGCCCCTTGTCGCTGTCGGGCTCCTTTGGAGGCGGCGTGGACGGCGAGTGTGTGATGCGCGGGTCCAGCTCAGCCCGCGACAGGTTGTGGGGAACGCTGGCGCTTTGCGGAAGCCGTGACGGCGCCGGCATGCTCGTGGTGCCCTGCTCCAGCGTGCGGGCGCGCTTGCGGCCGCCTACGGGGCTGCCGTGCACTTCTAGCGGGCCGCCCAGCGGACCGCCCAGTGCCCGGCCGTTCATGCTGGGATGGCCGCGGCGAGGCGACCCGCGCCGCAGCTGCTCCACAAGGTGCTGCTTGCGGAGATGGCCATTGAACGAGTCAAAGTCGCGCTTGGGGCTGCGCGAGTCGGCTTTGGCGGCCTTGAGCGGCGACTCGCTAGAGCCGTCGTTGCGGCCATCATTGCGGCCATCATTGCGGCCGTCGCCGGGGCCCTTGATAGGCCCTCCAAGCTGGCTCTGCAGGCCCATAGGTGCGCCCAGACCGCTGCCCAAGCCTGAACCAAGACTGGAACCTAGGCCCTGCGGCTTGGTCTGTGCCTCCAGGGTGTCGAGGTCACAGTTCTGGAGCCCGCGACGGGTCTTGAACGACGCAAGAGCAAGCCGGCTCTTGAGGTTGTTGGTGATGCGAGCGATTTCTGCTCGTCGCAAAACTTTCTCAGCAGTAGCATTATGGGCCGCGGCGGCGCTTGGTCGGGGATTGTATACGTCGACCATTCTCCAATTGGCAGTCTTTCAATTAACTAGTTGCGACCAATTGCTTGTTGGTGGCTGACCTGAACGATGGCTCAATTCGAGGGGAGGGAGGGGGGTGAGGAGGGATATATTGCTGCAGCCGTCAAATGCAGGGTCACTGTCAGCCACCGACGCGTCCTAGGAAAAAACGTGCGTGCTAGCTTTACGCGAGACGCCGTTTTAATTGCATCTTTGGGTACCGGTTGCAGGTGTTTTATTTTCGGGCGTTTCAACCATATTCTCATGGCACCTCGACCTGGCCAAAATAGTCCTGTGCTGGTCATAATCAGTTACCCGGCAAACACGACCATGCAGGAGGGCTGCAGGGTTCGTGTGGGTTTTAATTGATACCTGCAAGCGATCAAATTTGCAACAAGTCAAAGTTCAAATAAACCTTAGCGCGTGAGCCGCTAGGCGATACATACGTTGCCCTAAATTATCAGCAACAAGTAAAACAGGTGCTTTTCCGGGAGCGGCTGCAAGCCTGCTGCCATTAATGGGCCCACTATGGTCCAACCAGCAAAAGCCAGAAACAGGGGATAGGGTTTGATGCAAACGGATTCCCAATTTGGAGGTCTAGGCAATGTAACAAGGTGCCTTCAGGTCAAGACCAATGTCAAAACCAATGAGGTGGTAAAGGTCAGAGTCCGTATCAAGACCAAGGCCAGGTCCAACGTCAAGACCTAAGGCAAAAACCTAAGTCAGGTCAAGACAAGGTAAAAATAGGATATAGACTAGCCGATTATCTAGGGTTGCCCAGTTGCCGTGGTCAGCGCCGTTGGGTGCGCGCGAGGTTTCTTGGCGTGACATAAGCGGGTTTCCGAAATCTAGTTCAAACTCCGTCGGCTAACATAATCTCTGACATGGTCGCCGATTGAAAACCTCCCCGGGGATAAGGGCCGACCATGACCTAAGCAGAGCCAGGGTTCCCGTCAATTCGGCGAGAAGCCCTTGCCCCGCCATGTAGTGTTTGCTTACTGGGCTCCCCCCGACATACCCACTGCAGTGATCTACGGTATGACCACCACCATCAAGGAATTGGAGGAGCTTAAACTCACTCTCAAGAGTTTAAAAAGAGACCGCACAAAGTAAGTGACTACCCGCCCTTATCTGCTGGCTGACGAGTGGTTCCCCAGTCAATGGCACTGCTATCAGCAGACCCCCCCTCCTCCGGAGAGGAAGGAGTGCAATCAATGGAAGACTAACTCAGATTTATCAATGTTGAATCGGTGCTACCGCTGTATTCCAAGTTCGAAACGATCCTTTCCAAAGTGACTGTGGAGTCGTTGAAGGATAACAACGAGACCACGCATGCGTGCGAGGATATGATGTTTATCTTCTCGCTGCTGTTTTTGACGCTGGGGCTGACCCGCACCGCGCAAGCAGGCTATGCGACGGTATCCATCGAGCATCATCTGCTGTCGCACATAACCAATATCCCCAACTATACCCCCAGCGAGGCCAGTCTGCTGCTGTCGCGGGTGGAGGAGCTTCAGGTGCTTCTGGAAGAGCCCGAGGACACCAGCGTCGTAAGCGTTTCGGCAGAGGTCCGCTTCCTTATCCAGACCCGCCTGGACCAGTGCCGGGATATGCTGGACCAGTCGCGGTCGATGTTTGCTCAGCTCACCGAGCACGACCAGGCCATCTACTCGCAGATCATCCACCTGCGGCGGGAGGTGTTGGGCATTGCTGCCCGGATGCTGGTCAAAAAGGAGTTTGACTATGCGCCAATTGAGGACATCCGCGACAAGTTCGACAAGATCGAGTCGCACCTGGACCGCTGTGCCGAGGACACGCCGTCGGTCCAGCTGGTGCGGCAGATTTTGTCGCTGTCGCGCGGGTACACTGTTGATTTCAGCGCGGGGCTGCCGATTGCCAAGGAGCTGGAGCCCACGATCGAGCCGCTGCTGCAGATGGACCACACGTTTGAGATGTTTTTGATGACCCACCGCTGGACGCTGCGCGAAAGCGATCTCTACTCGTACACCACCGAGCTCACGGGCTACAACCAGCTGCTGACCGCCAAGATGCAGGTGGACCCGCTCACGGGGTCGCCGCTCACCGAGTACATCATCCCGCTGTACCTTGTGCGCAAGTGCTATGCCATGGTGTTCAAGTTGCTTGACCTGGCCGAGCCGGTGGCCGAGTCTCTCTCGCCGATTTACAACCAGCTGCTCACCACCCGACGGTGTCTTTCCGAGGTGCGGGGCATGGGCGGGCTGTCGAACCTGCGGGAGCTCTATCCTTATCAAATGAAGCTGGCCAGCATCGACAATATGCGGGTGGACGGCAAGTTCATGGTGGGCGGCGTGGTGCCGGCGGGCCAGGGTCTTGTCAACAGTCTTATAGCCGAGTGCTTTGAGCTGTGCCACGAGCTCAAGGTCGAGCTGGAGGAGCGGGGCGAAGACGATGACGGCGACGACGACGACGACGACGACGATGACGATGACGACGATGTCGACGACGACGACGACGACGACGACAGCAGTGTTGTTTCGTCAACGGTACCGACGCCCGAGCGCAGCGCGACGCCCAGCAAGGCCCCGAGCGAGGCCCAAAGCGACAATGAGTATTCGCTGGCTTAATTGAGTAGTTTAGGATTATAAGCATTTACAGACTGGTCGCACGTACTCTGTTCACTGTCGCTCTATACGTACTGCTCGCTGTCGCCGCTACAGCAATCTTAACAGCTACACTACATCCTCTCGTTGGGCCCGCTATCACTAGCCTGCTAGCACTGCGGGCCAGGTTTACCCAGGTCAGCGGGTATTGCGCGGGCGAGGCATCACCTCGACATCCTTGACAACATGCACCCGCACCTCGATCGGGTAGTCGGGGGTGTGGTACTGGTACCCCTTGGACCAGTCGTAGCTGACGGCGTAACCAAACAGCGAGCCCGATTTGTTGAAGCCTGTGGTGGGCACGGCGCCCGGCAGCGGCCGCGAGTAGCGTAGACGCAGCTTGGACTCTTTATCCCAGAAATGGATGGCGCCGTCCGAGCCCGCAGTCACCAGCGTGCCGTAAACAGGGTGGAAGCATACCGAGTCCACGGCGTAGATGTTGTCGCCGGGCTTGGGTGTTGTCTGGGCCTGGCGATGGCACCGGAACGAAAAGCCAAGGCTGGCCTGCTTGGCCTCCTCGATGTACTGGATGGCGCAACGGCCCTCAACCGACGAGATGGCGTAGCCACTGCCGTCGATGGTGCACGCCACGTCGCGGGTCATGAGCTTAAGCGGCGACTCGCTATTGCGGAAGATCGTTTGCGGGCTGTTGAGGTCGATGGTCACCACCCGGCGGTTTGCGCAGCCCACCACCAGCAGCTTTTTTTGCGAGTCCATGCAGTACGCGCGCTCGGGCAGCTGCACCACCGAGACCGGGTTCTGCTGGCGCAAATCCCAGTACTTGAGCGTCTTGTCCCAGCTGGCAGTGGCTATCATGGGCGAGCCCACGTCCACGGAATTCACGCACTTGACGGGCGCGTCGTGCGAGCCAATCTGCATTGCCTGGCCCGACTGCAGATCGTAGGCGCGCACCGCATTGTCGCAGCCGCCGCTCACGACCTTGGATCCGTCGGCAACCCACGCGGTTGCAAGCACCGGCGCCTCGTGGTCGTAGAGCGCACGGCCCACGGCGTTGCCAGACGCAGCCACCTCGTAGATCCGCACCTTGTTGTCCCATGCACCCACACTCAACAGGTCTGCTGTGGGCGAGAATTTCAGGCAACTGACCGAGTCGGTGGGCGGCTGGGCCGCCTTCGGATCACCGGCCAGATCGATCGCTGGACTCGACATGATGACTGTCCCATCTTACTCACTATTTATTGACTTAGTTGGACTGCCTAGTGACTTAGTACTTGGACTGCCCAGTGACGGACTAGTACTTGCACTGACTGGTGCTTGGACTCACTGGTGCTTGGACCGACCAGTTACAACGAATTGATAGAAAACTGAGTTGCGAGGCTGGACTCAAAATTTATTTAGACTGATAATCGCATCGCGGTTCGACGCCAGACGTTTGCCCAACACAACTCATCCTAATCATAAC
Organism: Wickerhamiella sergipiensis; assembly: GCA_030563925.1. Lineage (NCBI taxonomy): Eukaryota > Fungi > Ascomycota > Dipodascomycetes > Dipodascales > Trichomonascaceae > Wickerhamiella > Wickerhamiella sergipiensis. Next base: position 26,257 of record JAJMKN010000041.1, read on the forward strand.
TACTTATGCAGTATAGTCAATTCAAGTGCCGGATGCAAGCTGCCATGCGGGAATGCCCGCGGGCGCAGCCCCCTTTGGTGCCGGCGGCCCGGTTGTGGTGCGAGAGACGGCTCCACCAGGCACAGGAATGAAATCGTCTTTCGGTGCCGAGGCTGCGGGTGCCGAGGGTGCTGAAGGTACCGCCGATGCAGGGTTGCCGGCCGATCCCTGCGGTCCCTGCAGTCCCTGCGATCCCGACGGCGCGGGAATCGGCACAGAGTTGGGCACCGAGCTGGCTGGCGGCACGCCCGGCGAGCCCGTGCGCACGCGGTTCGACACCAGCTGCTTGAGGCTCTTGACGTCGGCCAGGATCTCCTTGAGGCCCTGGTCCTGCGTCACGCGGTAGGCGTCCAGCGACCGCGGCACAGAGTCCTTGAGGCTGTCGAGATTGCGTTTGAGAGCAGCAAACTCGGTCTGCCGCTCCTCGGCGTGCTTGCGCGCGCTTTCTACTGTCTCGCGCGCCGAGGCCATGACCTCGTTGAACTCGGCACTGCGCTCCTCCTCCTTTTGCTTGAGCTCCTCGGTATCACGCTGCAGCTGCTCGACAAGCGCCTCGGTGCGGGCAAACTCGTGCTCTAGAGCCTGTTTGTCGGCCTCCAGTGAGGCGGGAGTGGGGGGCACAATCATCGGCAGCACATAGCGCTTGCCGACCTCGTACAACGCATAGGCAACGCCCACGCTAACGGTGGCCATCACAAAGTAGTCTTTCCAGTCCCGTTTCGGCACCGGCGGCGGCGGCATGTACCGCAGCGAAGGGTATGCGCCTACCGGCGGCCCAATGGTGGCGGTGGACGGAATGCGGGATGGTTGCGGGGCCGCCACGCTTGCCGAGGCGGTTGCGGGCGCCGCCGGCTCGGCCGCGGGGTCCTGGGCCCGACGGAGCGCCTCGTCAATCTCTTCAGACGTCATCTTTTTGGATTCCAGAAACTCCAGTTTCTTGGCCAGCGGCGAGCTGGCCACCTGCGGGTCGCGCAGAAACGACACCGCCGAGTTGATCAAATCCTCGCGCATGGGGTGGAAAGGCTTATCGCAGGGCAAATGTGGGGTTGGATGCCTGACAAAGCCGAGGTTTTCATAGTCGAAGTCGGCGCCCTGGGCGTCGCGGCCGCGTCGCGCCGGCTCAAGGCCTATTTGGCCGGCCGCTATCTCACACAAATCGATCTTAGTTCCACGGGCCGGCCCGAGTTTGCGCGGCCCGACCTCGACTTCAATCTGTCGCACCACGGCGACTTTTGCATTGCGATTGTTGGCGCGCCTGCCGTCGGAATTGACCTCACTTATGGTTCGAATCCGCCGCAGTTCACGGCCGACCAGTGCGCGAATCTGTTCAGCCCGCTGCCAAAGTCTGACCTCGAGTTCTGCATCATGTGGAGCGTGCGCGAGGCTTACCTCAAAAGCACCGGCGAGGGCTACCGGGAGACGCCCGTGAGCATCACGCTCCCGGAATTAGACTCTGATATTCCCGATCTCGAGAGTGGCGAGCAATTGCCAACCTGCACCGTGGAGAATACCCGCGCGTTTTTGTTTACCCTTTGCGGCCTCGCAGGGTCAGCCGTATGTCCCGCCGAGGGCCTTAGTCACTGCCGGGTTGAGCCCGAGTAGGATCAAACCCCACCTCTAAATCTTGAAGTTGAGTGACAAGTAGACCGCCGCGAAATGAGCGACTTCAAAGCGAAATCGCATCTCTATGCCGGCTTTTTTGGAGGGCTGACGTCGTCGGTGGCGTTGCAGCCCCTGGACCTGCTCAAGACCCGCGTGCAGCAGGCCAACGGCGGCTCGATTGTCGCCGTGCTCAAACAAATGAAAAGTCCGTTTGAGCTGTGGCGAGGAACCCTTCCGTCGGCCCTCAGAACTTCGGTCGGTGCGTCGCTGTACCTCACCCTGCTGGGCCAGATGCGGGCGACGCTGGCCGCCGCCAATAAAGGGCCCGGCGGCTACTCCAGCGATCTGCCCAAACTGTCGATGCAGGCCAATCTCATGACGGGAGCGGTTGCTCGCGGCACCGTGGGGTTCATCACCATGCCGATCACGGTGCTGAAAGTACGCTTCGAGTCGTCGCTTTACAAATATACGTCGCTTTGGCAAGCAACAAAGAGCCTCTATAAAGAGGCAGGGCTCCGGGGGTTTTTCGTGGGCTACGGCGTCACCCTCACCCGCGACGCGCCCTATGCGGGGCTGTATGTGCTTTTTTACGAAAAGTGCAAGGACGTGCTCAATGTCGTGTTTCCCACCGACAGGCATTACCGCTCCAGCACCCAATCGGCCGTGCTCAACTCTGCGTCCGCCGTGACTGCCGCCAGCCTCGCAACAACCGTCACCTCGCCGTTTGATACCATCAAAACCCGCGTACAGTTGGACCCGCGCCGGTATACGTCGTTTTTGACTGCGGTGCGGCTGATTGTGGGCGACGGCGGTGTGCGCAGTCTGTTTGATGGCTTGTCGCTGCGGCTGGCCCGCAAGGCGCTCAGCGCCGGGGTTAGCTGGTGTATTTATGAAGAGCTGGTGCGGCGCATCGACCGCTACGGTAGCATGCTGTAACCTGTCTGTACTGTATATAACATGTATTATTGCTGCCTGCCCTGCTGCCTGCCCTGCCGCAGCCGTTGCCGCACCTCCATAGGCAAGCACAATAACGGGTCCAGTTCCAGTAGCGGCTCGCCAAACAACGATAGAGCACACAGTCCCAAACACGAGTGAAGCGGGTCGGCCCGCGACCCTTTCACCTTGACGAACCCGCCCAGCAGATCGTCTTGACACTCGTCCAGCAGAAACCGCCGCGCAGCAGCAGCATCAACTAGCTCCTGGTATCCCAGAATCGCCAGCGATGCTCCGGCCCAGAACGAGTAGCAGGTATCTGCCTGCTTGTTAACGCGGCCATTGAAGCCGCCGTTTAAACACTGCCGGTGGGCCAGAAAGTCCACCACGCGCTCGGTGTCGATGAGGTCCAGCCGGCCGCACAGCTTCAATGCAGCCAAGCAACAAAATGTCAGTCCAACATGCGCCTCGGACCCACTGTTTTCGCCAAAACCGCCTTCTGCTGTTTGGCAGCTCTGTAGATACCGGGCCGCTTTAGTCTTGATCTCGCTGTCGTCAATACCTAGCAGTTCGAGGATCGCCAGAGCAGTGTAGCTGTGCCGAACGCTAGGCTCCACCCCGGCTGCGATCCCAGGCATGGGCAAGAATTCACCACTTGGCAATTGGCATGCCCTTACAAACTCCAGTATTGCCTGTTTATCGGGCCAGGCTTTCCTTGTGTCGCTTGATTCGCTTGTTCCACTCTCTTTGCCAGCTTCTTCGGTCATGGCCAGAATTGCCAGCGAGAAAAATGTCGCACTAAGCACTTCAGGATCGTAGCGGCTCGGCTCGTCTATGCAGTGCATGGTCGAGCCCCGGAATCCGCCCGTAGACTTGACTTGCCTGCGCTGTACCCACTGGGCCCATTCCTCGGGGGTTCCGATCGGTGTTTGGCCCAGTAACCGCAGACCTAGGATACTGAAAAAGACCAGCGAAACATGCGATGAGTCGTATTCTTCCACCTGCGTAGGGAACATAGCCAGGCACCGCTGGAAATAGCGGGCATGTTTCGCAGCCAGCATGAGTCAGGGTAGGGGCCCAAGACCCGATGGCAGATGCACCCCGACCGGGCGAGCATAGGTTACCATGAAAGGGCAATGAAACGACCATAAAAGGGCCATGAAAGGACCACGAAAGAAGCAAAGCAAGAACAAAGGTTATTACGAACTAAATATAACAGTGGAATCAACTAATCTGGTCCTAGTTTACACGAGAAGCGCAGCGGCACCGAAAATAAGTGCGCCAACACCCACCACCGCAGACGCAGCTCCGTTGGCCGGAATAACGCCGCTGGGGCTGCCCGACGGCACAACCGCAGGAGCACTAGGCAAAGTGCCCGTGTTGGTGCCCACAGGGTGGCTAGCAACGGGCTGCGAGCCACCAGGAGCAGTGCCACCAGGAGCAGTGCCGCCAGGTGCAGTGCCGCCAGGAGCAGTGCCGCCAGGTGCAGTGCCGCCAGGTGCAGTGCCGCCAGGTGCACCGGGAGTGGTGCCAGGCTTGACGCTCGTGATGGTGCACGGGCAGTCGGTGATGGTCAGGGTCGTGGGCTGGGTGACCGTGTAGGTCTTATCACCCACAGTGACCTCGCCAGTGGTGGGGCAGTACGTGGTGAACGACGAAACAACAGTGGTGACGGTGGTATCATGACCGCCATGACCAGGCGAAGTGGTAGGCTTGCCACCACCAGGCTGGGTGCCGGCAGGCTCGGTGCCCGCAGGCTTGGTGCCAGCAGGCTTGGTCGACGTGATGGTGCACGGGCAGTCAGTGATAGTCAGAGTCGTGGCCGAAGTCACGGTGTAAGTCTTATCGCCAACAGTGAAAGTTGTGGGAGTCGGGCAGTAAGTGGTGAACGACGTCACAACAGTAGTCACGGTCGTGTCTGCACCGCCAGTAGGCTTGCCAGTAGGCTTGCCAGTGGGCTCGCCAGTGGGCTCACCGGTCGGCTTGCCAGTTGGCTTGCCAGTAGGGCTACCAGTGCCGCTACCGCCAGGTCCCGAGGGGTTGCCACCGGGACCCGAGGGGTTACCACCAGGGCCAGAAGGCTCACACTGATCAGCAGCACAAGCGGTAGGCGCAGCGGGGAACTCGCCGACGCTAGTAGAGAATGCCGCAGCAGCCGAAGAGAATCCGTTGGCAAGCGCAGCACCAAGGGAGGAGGCAGTGGTGATAACACCACAGTCAACCTCAGCAGGGATCAGAGCAAAGATCTTGGACTCAACATTAGCAGCAGGCTGCCACAGACCACCGACATCGCCGGCAACAATCTGCGTAGCACCAACACTAGCAAAGTCGGCGGCCTTGCCTTCCAGGCTAGTCAGAAGGGTACTGATGTCGCCAACCAGAGAGCTCAAAGCTCCAACGTAGCCGTTGACTTCGCACACACCAACACTGGAAATACCGCCAGCAGCAGAGTCAAGGCTCACAACAGCCTGGCTCAGAGGATCGTACTTCTGCTGGATACCAAGGGCACCAGCAAGACCATCGGCGGACGACCAGCCCTGGACAGCACTGTTAAGATCAGCAATAGAAGCCTGAACAGCGCTGATCTGAACAAAGACACCAGTAGTGGGGATCGGAGTGCTCTCGCAAGTAGTAGGAACGCACTCCGAGCTAGTGGGACCGCTCGAACCGGTAGGGCCGGTAGAGCCAGTGGGGCCGGCCGAACCAGTGGGTCCACCAGAGCCGGTAGGACCAGCAGAACCAGTGGGACCAGCAGAGCCAGTAGGACCAGTAGAACCAGTGGGTCCTCCAGACGAGCCACCGTTACCCGGGCACTGCTCAGCCGCGCAAGCGGTGGGTGCGGTAGGGAACTCACCAACACTAGTGGAGAAGGCAGAGGCAGCAGACGAGAAGCCGTTGGCCAGTGCACCACCCAGAGAAGAGGCCGCAGTGATAACACTGCAGTCAACCTCAGCAGGAATGAGAGCAAAGATCTTCGACTCAACGTTAGCAGCAGGCTGCCAGAGACCACCGACATCGCCGGCAACGATCTGAGTAGCACCAACACTGGCAAAGTCGGCAGCCTTGTCCTGAAGACTGGACAAGAGGGTACCAATATCTCCAACCAGCGAGCTAAGAGCTCCAACGTAGCCGTTGACTTCACAAACGCCAACACTGGAAATACCACCAGCAGCAGAGTCAAGGCTCACAACAGCCTGGCTCAGAGGGTCGTACTTCTGCTGGATACCAAGGGCACCAGCAAGACCATCAGCCGATGACCAGCCCTGAACAGCGCTGTTAAGATCAGCAATAGAGGCCTGGACGGCACTGATCTGAACAAAGACACCGGTAGTAGGGATAGGAGTGCTCTCGCAAGTAGTAGGAGTGCAGGCAGAGGACTCGGCAGACGAAGGCGCGGCAGTAGTAGGTACAGCCGACGAAGGCTCACCAGAAGGTTCGCCTGAAGGCTCACCAGAGGTAGCGCCAGACGAAGGCTCGGCAGAAGACGGGGCGCTAGACAGAGGGCACTCCTCAAGCGCTCGCTTGTGCTGGTCAACACACGCAGTGGGCGCAGTGGGGAACTGACCAACGGTGGTCGAGAAGACAGAGGCAGCCGAAGAGAATCCGTTGGCTAGCGCAGCACCCAGGGAGGAGGCAGTGGTGATAACACCACAGTCAACCTCAGCAGGGATCAGAGCAAAGATCTTGGACTCAACATTAGCAGCAGGCTGCCACAGACCACCGACGTCGCCGGCAACAATCTGAGTAGCACCAACGCTAGCAAAGTCGGCGGCCTTGCCTTCCAGGCTAGTCAGAAGGGTACTGATGTCGCCAACCAGAGAGCTCAAAGCTCCAACGTAGCCGTTGACCTCGCACACACCAACACTGGAAATACCGCCAGCAGCAGAGTCAAGGCTCACAACAGCCTGGCTCAGAGGATCGTACTTCTGCTGGATACCAAGGGCACCAGCAAGACCATCGGCCGACGACCAACCCTCCACAGCACTGTTAAGATCAGCAATAGAGGCCTGGACGGCACTGATCTGAACAAAGACGCCAGTAGTAGGGATGGGAGTGCTCTCGCAAGTGATAGGAGTGCAGGTATCAGCAGAAGAAGGTGCAGCCGTAGAGGGAACAGCAGACGAAGGCTCAGCAGATGAAGGCGCAGCAGTTGAGGGAGCACCAGACGAGGGCACAGCAGAAGAGGGCTCAGCTGAAGGCACACCAGACGAAGGCTCAGCAGACGAAGGTGCCGCCGACGAAGGCTCACCAGAAGGCTCGGCCGACGAAGGTGCAGCAGACGAGGGCGCGCCGGACGAAGGGCACTGCTCAGCAGCACAAGCAGTAGGTGCGGTGGGGAACGCGCCAACACTAGTGGAGAAGGCAGAGGCAGCAGACGAGAAGCCGTTGGCCAGTGCACCACCCAGAGAAGAGGCCGCAGTGATAACACTGCAGTCAACCTCAGCAGGAATGAGAGCAAAGATCTTCGACTCGACATTGGCAGCAGGCTGCCACAGACCACCGACATCGCCGGCAACGATCTGAGTAGCACCAACACTGGCAAAGTCGGCAGCCTTGTCCTGAAGACTGGACAAGAGAGTACCAATATCACTAACCAGCGAGCCGAGAGCTCCAACGTAACCGTTAACCTCGCACACGCCGACACTGGAAATACCACCAGCAGCAGAGTCAAGGCTCACAACAGCCTGGCTCAGAGGATCGTACTTCTGCTGGATACCAAGGGCACCAGCAAGACCATCGGCCGACGACCAGCCCTCCACGGCACTGTTAAGATCAGCAATAGAGGCCTGGACGGCACTGATCTGAACAAAGACGCCAGTAGTAGGGATAGGAGTGCTCTCGCAAGTAGTAGGAGTGCAGGCAGAGGCCTCCACAGAAGAAGGCGCGGCAGACGAAGGCGCGGCAGACGAAGGCTCGCCAGATGGCTCACCGGACGAAGGTGCAGCGGACGTAGGCTCAGCAGACGAAGGCACAGCAGAAGGTTCAGCGGACGAAGGTGCAGCAGACGAAGGCTCAGCTGAAGGCTCAGCAGACGAGGGAGCGGCAGACGAGGGCGCGCCGGACGAAGGGCACTGCTCAGCAGCACAGGCAGTAGGTGCAGTGGGGAACTGACCAACAGTGGTCGAGAACGCAGAGGCAGCAGACGAGAAGCCGTTGGCCAGTGCACCACCCAGAGAAGAGGCCGCAGTGATAACACTGCAGTCAACCTCAGCAGGAATGAGAGCAAAGATCTTCGACTCGACATTGGCAGCAGGCTGCCACAGACCACCGACATCGCCGGCAACGATCTGAGTAGCACCAACACTGGCAAAGTCGGCAGCCTTGTCCTGAAGACTGGACAAGAGAGTACCAATATCACTAACCAGCGAGCCGAGAGCTCCAACGTAACCGTTAACCTCGCACACGCCGACACTGGAAATACCACCAGCAGCAGAGTCAAGGCTCACAACAGCCTGGCTCAGAGGATCGTACTTCTGCTGGATACCAAGGGCACCAGCAAGACCATCGGCCGACGACCAGCCCTCCACGGCACTGTTAAGATCAGCAATAGAGGCCTGGACGGCACTGATCTGAACAAAGACACCAGTAGTAGGGATGGGAGTGCTCTCGCAAGTAGTAGGAGTGCAGCCAGAGGGCTCAGCAGAAGGCTCGGCAGAGGGCCCGGCGGACGAAGGTGCAGCAGACGAAGGCTCAGCAGAAGGCTCAGCAGAGGGCTCAGCAGACGAGGGCGCAGCAGACGAAGGCTCAGCTGAAGGCTCAGCAGACGAGGGCGCAGCAGACGAAGGCGCAGCCGACGATGGGCATTGCTCAGCAGCACAGGCAGTAGGTGCAGTGGGGAACTGACCAACAGTGGTCGAGAAAACAGAGGCAGCAGTAGAGAAGCCGTTTTCAAGAGAACTACCCAGCGAAGAGGCCGCAGTGATAACGCTGCAGTCAACCTCAGCAGGAATGAGAGCAAAGATCTTAGACTCAACGTTGGCAGCAGGCTGCCAGAGACCGCCGACATCGCCGGCAACGATCTGAGTAGCACCAACACTGGCAAAGTCGGCAGCCTTGTCCTGAAGACTGGTCAAAAGAGTGCCAATATCGCTGACCAGCGAGCTCAGGGCAGAAACATAACCGTTCACCTCGCAGACACCAACACTAGCAACACCGCCAGCGGCAGAGTCAAGGCTCACAACAGCCTGGCTCAGAGGGTCGTACTTCTGCTGAATGCCAAGAGCGCCAGCAAGACCGTTGGCCGACGACCAACCCTGAACAGCGCTGTTCAAATCAGCAATAGAAGCCTGGACGTCACTGATTTGAACAAAGACACCGGTAGTAGGGATGGGAGTGCTCTCGCAAGTAGTAGGAGTGCAGCCAGAGGGCTCAGCAGAAGGCTCAGCAGAGGGCGCGGCAGACGAGGGTGCAGCGGACGAAGGCTCAGCGGAGGGCTCAGCAGACGAGGGTGCGGCAGACGAAGGCTCTGCAGAGGGCTCAGCAGACGAAGGTGCAGCAGACGAAGGCTCTGCAGAAGGCTCAGCAGACGAAGGTGCAGCAGACGAAGGCTCAGCGGACGAGGGCGCAGCGGACGAAGGCTCAGCAGAGGGCTCAGCAGACGAGGGCGCAGCAGACGAAGGCGCGGCCGACGAAGGGCACTGCTCAGCTGCACAGGCAGTAGGTGCAGTGGGGAACTGACCAACAGTGGTCGAGAAAACAGAGGCAGCAGTAGAGAAGCCGTTTTCAAGAGAACTACCCAGCGAAGAGGCCGCAGTGATAACGCTGCAGTCAACCTCAGCAGGAATGAGAGCAAAGATCTTAGACTCAACGTTGGCAGCAGGCTGCCAGAGACCGCCGACATCGCCGGCAACGATCTGAGTAGCACCAACACTGGCAAAGTCGGCAGCCTTGTCCTGAAGACTGGTCAAAAGAGTGCCAATATCGCTGACCAGCGAGCTCAGGGCAGAAACATAACCGTTCACCTCACAGACACCAACACTAGCAACACCGCCAGCGGCAGAGTCTAGGCTCACAACAGCCTGGCTCAGAGGGTCGTACTTCTGTTGAATGCCAAGAGCGCCAGCAAGACCATCGGCGGACGACCAGCCCTCAACGGCGCTGTTCAAATCAGCAATAGAAGCCTGGACGTCACTGATTTGAACAAAGACACCGGTAGTAGGGATGGGAGTGCTCTCGCAAGTAGTAGGAGTGCAGCCAGAAGGCTCGGCAGAAGGCTCGGCAGAAGGCTCGGCAGACGGCGCAGCGGATGACGGCTCAGCAGACGGCTCAGCAGACGGCTCAGCAGACGGCTCGGCAGACGAAGGCTCAGCAGAAGGCTCAGCAGAAGGCTCAGCAGACGAAGGTGCAGCGGACGGCTCGGCAGACGACGGCGCTGCAGAAGGCGCAGCCGAGGTGCAAGCAGTCGGTGCAGAGGGGAAAGCAGCCACAGTGGTGCTGAACGCAGAGGCGGCCGAGGAAAACTCGTTGGCGAAAACAGAGGCGAGACTGGACGCAGATGTAATGGCGGTGCAGTCCACATCAGTGGGGACAAGATTCATGATCATGGAATCGATCTGAGCCGCAGGAGCGCCGAGTGAATTAATATCACCCGCCACAATCTGAGTGGCACCGACGGCAGCAAAATCAGCTGCCTTTGCGGTCAGACTGTGAAGCAGAGTTGTGATATCGCTAATCAGCGAGTCAAGCGAGTGTAGGTATAGATCAGCGTCGCAAACAGTGATAGAGCTGATGCCTGCGACTTCAGTAGATAGCGAATTGACAGCAGAAGCGAGCGGGTAGTATGAGTTCTGGATACCCAAGGCGCCCGCTAGGCCTGATCCGCTGTTCCAAGCTTCGACCAAACTATTGAGCACGCTCACACTGGATTGCACTGCCTCTACAGATGCAAATGCACCAGTCGTGGGGATAGCCTGACTGGGGCATTGTGCCGCTGTGAGAGTCAGTAGCGACAAAAGAGGGAGCAGTTTGTTCTGAGGCCACATTCGACTTGGCGAGAAGGAGGATGGACGCCAGATTATATACTGCTTCACCCGCAATATGCAATTCGATGCAGGCAAAAGAGTGCATATGCACGTCGCTGCATATTGGCCAGCCCTCGGACAATCCCTGTTGTCGAAGCCTTCGATTTCCTGGATTACGAGAGTCTCATATTCATCGAGTACATCGACTATTGTGTTTCTAGCTGCTCGGTTTATGTTTCGTCAGGTTGCCCGTACTTGATGATGTCCCTGGCCACCCCCCACTATGGATGCCCCTCGTCCCAGAAACCCAACCCTTGTGTTTTCGCCCCTTACCCTTGATAATGCAGGAGCCGTGTCAGTTGAGCAAACGAACCCCGCTACGCCTCGCAGACTGGTTCGACGAGTTATTCTCCTCGAGGGATCGACAGTAACTGCCAGGGTGAAAATACGGCGTGTGGATTTCCCTGGACTGCGTAGCCACCCGGGTCAAACCTCACTCCCATGTCGATTCGTGCGGGGCAAATAAGGGGCCGTTTCTGTACGATGCATGCGTCTTGCATGGAGATCTTTCGGGCGAGGACTTGTTAGATGGGGGTGATTTATCTAAAGTATGACAAACGCTGTTAGCCGTGGGGGGGCAAATGGGAAGCGACAAGTCGCACTCTACATATTTCAGAGCTAATGAAAATCACTATAATGGCATTTTCCAATCCGTGAACGAGCCAGTGAGAGAATGCGTCCCTGTTGTGGTCTTGTTAGCTGTAAGGTGATGTCCAATTTGGGCCTTGTTACCCATGATGCCTAAGCATCCATGCACGACCCCCACAGCTACCGTGGGGGTGCTGCGTGGGGATGCGCGGGGGCTGTTTTGCCTAGTTTTGAGGGACTTCCGTCGACCTTGCTTTAATGCTAATGCCGCCTCGTATTTTAAGTTCACATCATAATCTCTTTGATAATTGGCACTGACCCGCATTTGCTGGCTGTAATATCGGTGCAGCGCGCGGAAATAAGCTCGGGAATCAACAGTCCAACAAGGTTTTCCTGTCCCTACGTCTTAGTGATCCTCATGCACAGGCAGGTAACCCATAGCCTTGGCGTTGAGGACAGGGGCTGGCGGTTGGCTTATGCTAGCCTGCATCGGACGGCCCGAGCGAGCCCCACATAGTGGGGTCTTGTTTTGCCCAGTGACCTAATAATAGCCCAAAGGATATGTAGGGCATCCTTGATAGCGTTTCATATGTTTCAAGCTGGCTCGTTTCCGCAACCTAGGGGTTTGGTTTAGATTTCAGTCTTCGTTTGCGTGGTTTTTTCCCCATGTGTTTCTGTGAGCGTATCACGACGCGAGACATCTGGGTATCATGTTCATGGGAAGCATTAGCTGTATATTTCTGCTGATATACATCTATAAAAACAGTATGGTCGCATGTAAAAACTTTGCTTTGGTTAATGTTCTGCTGCGTTGATGCACCGCTATGCCTTCGTTCGATGAAGTCTACCTGAAGAATGACCTGTTTCAACGCTATCCGCTTTGGAAGGTCGATGGTGTGGGCGGATCAACAATAGATACGTCCTTGAAGAGCATCAGTAACTGCTGTGTTTGATATACATCACGTTCTGTCGTCGGATAAGACTTCTTTGGTTAGGCGAGTTTCAGAGTAGTGCCTCGCATCTCACACACTGACTATGCATCCTTATGCATAGAACATTTGTCTCGGGAGCACAGAATGCTGGAAAACTTTATGAATAATAGATGCGCACATCTCCGCACCTTGTAATTGAATACTGTTTAAAGTTCTAAGATCTAGTTACAGTTCCGGACCCTACAGGGATCATGATATGTGTATTAGGGTTATCGGTCGGCAAAGCCGGCTTTTCATGTAGCACGCTCGATGTCCGTCCATGCTCTATTCAGTTCTAGCTATTCGATAACTACCTGCGTTTGCCTTATAGAGTTTCAAAATGCCGTCGTATGTTTCCTTTGGTTAGCCGTGCACTTTCTCATCTAGCTGCCGGTATTTTCTTTTTTTTTTTTTCTGTTCTCTATATACTGGTACATATATAGGACTCTCGTGATCTGGGATCAGTCCTACCCGTGAGAGCTTAGACAGTGAAGCTCACCTATATATATATATATCTAGGTGAGCTAGGATCGGTCCAGTTGCACCTGAAGCGGGGTTCCAAATGACATCTGAAGTGGTCCGTGCGTGTCCCTGCCGACCGATAAGGATCCGACCTCAAACCTTCATGATTCTCAAGGGCCACTAGATAGGAGAACCTAACTACCTTTGAGCCCACTACCAACCCTGAACCCAAATGTCCTGTCACTTCGCTCGATTTGGGATATTCCAGCTCGAACAAACGATAGCGAGAATAACAGGGTGCAGCGACCGTTCTACCACGCTCTATCGCCAGGCAGTTTTACGTCCAGTCATACTCAGCGGGTCAGCGGGACCCCACTTTTGGTTGGCATGTATAGACAACCTAATTATGCTCTTGTGATCAGTATATCAGTCCTATGTCGACGGCTGAATAAGGAAGCCAGGTGTTGGCAACGCTCCGTCGCTTCCTCGACTGCTGGGTTGATGCTATCATCTTTGAGATTGGGTTATGATTAACGGGTCATGAACCACCTGTATACGGGGTAAAGGTTGGCGTGTTCTTTTTCAATTCTGCACCGCTACCAAGGAAGCTGCGGGAAAATGGCTGGAACTTGGGCTAGGGTATGGCGTTATCGTAATTTTGTTTGCCAGTCATCCACCTCTTTTACCATCTCCTCCGCGAGGTCCCCCACGGCTGCTCATATGCCGTCTGAAGTTTGCGGGAGATCAAACTGTCGCTTGTGATATCACCAGGAAGGCACCTCCGTGTTGGCTGTCTGAGCAGCCGAGAGTACGCTTGTGACCTGGGTGTGCCGTCAGTGGCCACTGGGTTCCTGAGCTTGCGACGGATTGGCGACCCGTGCCTACTGAGGCTTATAATCGCACCGAGAAGAATATTGGCTCTTTTTACTAGTCGCATTTGTTCTTTGATCTCGTGGTACATTTGTTGCGATACCAGTGTTCTACGAAAACGAATCTCATTGCGCTATGGTGGTTAGTCAAGAGTTCCGCTTTTCTGGCGCAGTGTTTGCTTGGCCAAGTATGCAAGGACATCTATCTGGCAGAGCCATGATACCGATTTCTTCTCCCACTTTTGTTCCTATGGCACTCTGTTGTACGGATGGCACTCTGTTGTACGGATACTGTTTCGAAGTCATTTTTGTCTCCGGACAGGTTTTTCAGGTTTTTTTGTACAAGGAATTGTCCGTTTTTTTGGAGAACTTTTTTTCCGTTGGAAACTTTTTCTCCATGAGCCTTTTCGCAAACGAGGAAGTTCCGACTATTCTCAAAGTACAAAGGCTGGAATTCATAAATCTGTTTCCTTGATTCGTCGGGGTTAGGGTATATCTCTGGTTAGTCAGATGGGTTGACGGGCACTTTGCGAACATACGGAGGTCAGATGGAGCAGGTTGAGAATGGGTTGGGGTAATTCACCTCATTTTTGGGAGGCCAACTGGACGCGAAGTGTATTTACCCGGCTTTTGCATTTGCACTGATTTTGGTAATCTAGCGTTTGATTTACCCGACTCGCAATTTGGACTCTGATTTTGGCAATCTAGCATTTTCACTATTCCCGAAGTGAGACCCCTCACTGCAGAATTAGTGTCGCTGGATCAGTGTCCTACACCGGGTTATATTCGCTTTTGCGGTATCCCTTATACTGTGCACGTCTGCACCGGACTTGGCTTTGCGCCTATCGCCCTCTTTACTTGACTCGGCATTTTGCCTATCGCCTTATCAGGACTCGGCTTTTGCCTGTCGCCCTATATTGGACTCGGCTTTGCGCCTATCGCCCTATCTTGGACTCGACTTTACGCCTATCGCCCTCTTACTACTAGACTCGGCTTCTGCCTCTCGCCTAGTTTCCAGGACTCGGCTTTCTGCCTGTCGCCCTTTGTTATGCTGGACTCGGCTTCGCACCTATCGCCCTATGGACTCGGCTTTCTGCCTGTCGCCCTTTGTTATGCTGGACTCGGCTTCGCGCCTATCGCCCTATGGACTCGGCTTTCCGCCTGTCGCCCTTTATTGTGCTAGACTCGGCTTCGCACCTATCGCCCCATGGACTCGGCTTTCTGCCTGTCGCCCTCATTTGTATGGACTCGGCACTTGCCTTTCGCCCGTAATGACTCGGCTGCCGCCTAATCGCCATGCTGAGTCGATCTGTGTTAAAGCATCTCACTCAGCGGCAGACTTGGTTGCCCCTTGCTCGCCTG
>JAJMKN010000042.1:0-41051 GCA_030563925.1 Wickerhamiella sergipiensis
CACGCTGGCCATCGCCGAGGCGCCCGTCAACTGCTCGGCCCGCGAGGTCTCGCGCTTGTTCGCGCCCGCCGGTATGACCTGCGGCGAGTACCTCGGCGGCTTTGCCAACTTCACTGCGGGCAACATCCTCACCCCGGATGCGACCGGCGAGTGCAGCTACTGCGCGCTCCGCAGCACCAACACGTTCCTCGAGTACATCAACTCACCCTACTCGGTCCGCTGGCGCAACTTTGGCATCTTCTGGGCCTACATCGTCTTCAACATCGTCATGACCGTCTTCCTCTACTGGCTGGCGCGCGTGCCCAAGTCTTCAAGCCGGGTCAAGAAATCGGAACCCCACGCTCTGGACTGGGACCCCGCCCTCGAGAAACAAGCATCATAAACTCATATAATAAGACATGCATTCCTGCGGCCGGGTGAGCCCCGCTTTTAACTATAGTATCATATTTCGGAATCAGCGAGCTCCTCATCTACACAGCTGGACGCTGTCGCATGGGAGGCTTTTTAATGGAAGTCACACAAGCGCTTCAGCGACTCGTCCTTGGAGATCGATGCTTATCTTATACTCGACCCGAGCATTCTGCAGAAGGCGGAAAACAGAGCGGCTTTAGTGGCACCCTTGAAGATTATTATTGATCAATCTCAAAAATAGCCAAGCTTCCAACTTGTAGCGCGATTGAATAGTAAGGTATAATATTACGAATGGATAAACGCTTTCTGCACATCAAATCACTAAGACCAGAAGCTTCAACACACAAATCAATGCGAACGAGGCACCCTGGGTGGCAGCCCCATTGGCAATAGTAGGTAAAGTGATAGAACTGGAAGGAATGGGAGTACTAGCAGCTGTGCTGGAACTAGGCCGTCCGATGGTCGTATCTGAGCCAGGGCTAGAGTCTGTG
Source organism: Wickerhamiella sergipiensis (assembly GCA_030563925.1). Classification (NCBI taxonomy): domain Eukaryota; kingdom Fungi; phylum Ascomycota; class Dipodascomycetes; order Dipodascales; family Trichomonascaceae; genus Wickerhamiella; species Wickerhamiella sergipiensis. Next base: position 903 of record JAJMKN010000042.1, read on the forward strand.
CCAGAACCAGCAACAGGATTAGTGCTAGAATCGGAGCCGGCACCAAAGCCGGAGCCAGATTCAGACCCGGAACCGGAGCCAGAGCCGCCCGAGGAAGAGCCACTATCAGAGCCATTGTCAGAACCAGAAACAGACCCAGGGTTGGTACCGGTGTCCGAGCCACTTCCCGTATCAGGCCCAGCCGTACTGGGGTTATGACCAGGAATATTGGAGTCGGTACCACTCGTACCAGAACTTGTAGGTGCATTGGGATGGGTAACAGGAGTATTGGGGTCTGTTTTGGGAGGCTGTGGTTCGACAACGCTAGGATCACTTCCTGGGGACTTGGGGTCGGTGTCCGGGGGATCAGGATCAGTGCGAAGAGGATCAGGAGTAACATTCTGTGTAGCATTCACGTAGGTGCACGTAGAGTTGGCTTTGCCCGCAAACACATCTGCAATCCATTCGATTGCAGGTCTGTTTTGGGAGGCTGTGGTTCGACAACGCTAGGATCACTTCCTGGGGACTTGGGGTCGGTGTCCGGGGGATCAGGATCAGTGCGAAGAGGATCAGGAGTAACATTCTGTGTAGCATTCACGTAGGTGCACGTAGAGTTGGCTTTGCCCGCAAACACATCTGCAATCCATTCGATTGCAGGTCTGTTTTGGGAGGCTGTGGTTCGACAACGCTAGGATCACTTCCTGGGGACTTGGGGTCGGTGTCCGGGGGATCAGGATCAGTGCGAAGAGGATCAGGAGTAACATTCTGTGTAGCATTCACGTAGGTGCACGTAGAGTTGGCTTTGCCCGCAAACACATCTGCAATCCATTCGATTGCAGTGGCACTGAAGTCGAAAGCCATCTGAAGGTGCGTGTAGTTGCCACCTCGGATATAGCGCACGGACGTGCCTTTGGAGCAGTAGTTCTCGACAATATTATCGACTTCTTCATAAGGAGCAATTTCGTCCTTGAGACCCTGGTATACTAGCAACGGGATCTGAGGTGCATGCTGACCGGCTTTACTAGAGGTAAAGGTGTCGGCAATATCCCTGTTCTTAAAAGCATCGTCACCACTTTTGAAGTAATCAAAAATGTCTTGGCCAGCAAACTGAGCAAAGTTCGCCGCCGAACATTGACTGCGCGCTTTGTCTAGTTCTGCAACTTTGTCCTCTTTAAGCTCAGTCCTCAGCCCAATCTCCATAATTGAGAACTCGTCGGACAGACCAATTAGAGCAGGAGGAACAAGGCCAACTAGGGGACCTTTGTTCACATGGAGAGCAGTGGCTTTCAGGTCAACAATGTAGCCACCAACGGCAGCACCACTAATATCCAGCTCATCAGCATATTCTTGTTTGAGCTCAGCCGTCCAGCCGGTCGCAATGGAGCCACCAGAGTAACCCCATAGAGCAAATTTAGGATCGAGAATACCAGTGATATTGGGAAGGTTCTGCAGTGCTCGCAGAGAGTCGAGCGTGCGTTTGCCCCCGCCATTGCCTACACCAAAATCGGCTTGGGTGCCCTCATGGTCAGGGGTGTTGACGACCCAGCCTCTATCCAAAAGACTTTGAATATCTGGCTCATCCTCTCCTTGCACCAGTTTCCAGGACGGAGCGCAGTTTATCCAAGCCGCATTCGTTGAAAGCTGGTAGGAAACCACGTGTTTTTTGTCACTGTTCAATGGCACAATGACAGTAGTGATAGCAGCTATGGGCATACCTCTCCCATTAGAGGTACGGTATGCCACTTGATATGCCGCGCGGACATTCTTGTAGTTGGGAAGATCCACGGATCGGTACGTGATAACGTCTCCGCGGAGGCTCGGTGAATGGTGTTTACCTCCCCACACGACATCGTAGAAGGAGTCGTCTACAGGCGGCTTCAGAGGGTCAGCCCGAATTTTTAATCCAGGATCCGTCGAAGGAGTCGTTAGTGCGGCGACCTGAGCACCAAACAGAAGGTACGGAGAGAATCTCATAGAATTTGGAGAGTGTAAGACACTAGCTAAAGAAAACAAACAGGCCAGGTGGGTTTTATGCGTGGGGTCTGCGTGATTTCGGATGCCGATGCATATTTATTTTTAGGTCTCGGCAGCCCATAATTGCCATGAAAACCCTGAGCGATTAATATCACAAGGAAAGGTCATTAATAAAAATGTTATTGTTTTTTGTTTTCATTTGCAATCAAGAACAATCCGATCTATTGGAAAAGAGTAGCCAACAAACTGAGAAAAATGATCGTCGTCAAGCGAACCCTAACTGCACTTCCTGCGTTTTGCGTTTTTGCCGAGGACCTGCCCCTACCTTGGCATCCAAGCCCTTCACGTGCTACTACCAGACATAGACAGTGCGTAGATATATTGCTTTATTTTCTGCATCTACCGCGACTTCCCCCTCTGTATAAACTGCTTGATGTATGAGCCACAGTCTTAATACTTACGCAACCTGCACCCGAGCTTTATTTCTTCAGCATTGGTATGTGTTTGATCCGCAAGCTCCGGAGCTCCGCGGACAATGATCTATGACACGGCCAGCTTGGCACTGCCGCAGGCGCCATGCTCCTTGTGCTACGACCGAAATGACCGCAATTATTAGAATGACCGCAACACTTTAGCCACCTTTTCCTCTCCTTAGATGTAACGTTTATACTACAAAATATTGGGGAGACAACGTTAAAACTGTCCTCCTTTTCAACTTCTGACACGTCCACACAATGGGTGCGTCCGAGATTCTCGGTTGCCCAGGTAAATCCGTAGTGCCAAGACCTAGAGTCGAGCGACCAGAAGCGGGATAATAAAATGCCTCATACAGCGATTGCCAAGACACCAACAAGTTTTATGGTTATGAGGGAAACTTGGTAGAACTGCGGCTATTTCCGCCATGTGCTGTGTTACACCGCTGTCCACGACAGTACCGCTTTCATGGGTTCCAGCAGCTCATTTAGATCCAAAACTAGATCCTTCATTGGAGACACGGCTGGCGCTTCCATAGTCTTTGGGGACCCATGCATTGAAGAAAGTGCATTCGCGCTTCCCGGATTGTTGAGTAAAATGCATAAGAGTATGTCATTGGACCTGAAACGCGACTGCAGGCTCCCCTGTTGAGCTCATACGAGGCAAGATTGGAAAGTATTTTGGAATGCAGCTTGAGGACTTGCAATATCCAATTCAAAACGGTGAGGGCTGAAAGACACAAAGATACAGCTAGTATAATATTTCAAGGGTAGCGGGCATTTTCTCGGCAATTTCGGATGATTGACGATCACATTGCATGCATGCAGCTCCAAGATCTGCGTTATTTTCCGCTCTCGAAAGATGGACCTCCTCGACATGGATAAACTAGACTCAATTCAAAAACTATACTATACCCACCTCAATGAAACGGACTGCCTGTAGCTCTGTGTAGCTCAGCGTCAACCTTGACCCTAATGGACTGGTTCTTGGCGCTGATATAATGTGGTGTTAGGGTCATGCAATGCAGATCATGTGGGGGAAAAGAGACGTGCATAATCACATTTCGCAACATACCCCTCTTACCGACATGTTTTTTTGGGCTACTATCGTAGTGCTAGCCTGCTTTGGAGGCGCCATGTCCCAATCGCCAACCATTACCAGCTGTTCTAGCGCGACTGCTAACGTGGTCGCGTCACCATCCGCGCTCTGTACATCTACAGCCTGCGGGGCTTGCAACAACGGGAACTATATTGCTAGCCAGGTAGACACAGACTGGGCCTCACTCTGGCCTTATGGCAACGCTATGACACATAATGCACTTTCAACCCCAGTTCCAGTCGGCCTTGTTCTCTCCCAAGGGAACATCTACAGACAGCGGATTGCCACTCCAGCCATTACAATTGATCAACTAACATGCTTCTCCAGTAATGATATCCATATACTGTTGACGTACGTGATCACTGTTATTGACCACCTTGACCGAATCCTCGATTTCGGAAACATCCGAATGCGAGCAGCCCTTGGAAGCTACAACTACGATCCCATGGCTATAAGTTGGTTTCTGGCACTAAGGGATCGCGTTCGGATTAGTTACTTTTATCTCTGGCTGAGCAGAGGGTGCGTGAACCCAGAACTGGTTGCGTCAGTTAATAACAAGATCAACACCCTCAATTCCAAGTATAGCTACTTGGCCCAAGGAAGTGGAGGCTACCATGTACCGAATCTGAAGATGCCCTGTCGAAGTATTCTAAGCTACACATCCTTTTCATGGCCCTGTCCTGTATCTGTGTGTCGTGCTGCTCCCGTTCCATCTAGCGTCTGTGCATCCTGCCAGATGCCCCCATCGTCAGTCAGTTCCTTCCAGAGCTATATCAGTGCTGCCAGAACGTCCGTTTCGGTAGCGGTGAGCTATGCCAGTAGCACGCCATTTATACAGAAGACAATGAAAGACATAGTGTCTGGGATGGATGCGGCTGTGCTGGCTGCAGTTGACACTTTTCCCTATACTGATTCATGCATGACAGAGGAGCAATTGCACAACTTCATGGGACCGATAATAGGCTATATCAATAGCCTTGAGTATGCGATTCGAAACTACGCTACCCTAGAGTATGCTGTGGGTGGCCCCGGAGAGTTTTCGAGATTGTTTGGTACCGGTGCGTCGAACAGGGTTCGCAGCCTTACCGACATCGTTCAGCGGCACATCAACAATGCTTCCACCTGCTATGACTGTAACGAGGCACTTGCATACAACCGAGCTGCCTCCAGTTACTTTGCAGGGTTCAGTTTGTATTCGACCTACACGGGGCTGAATGTTGGACTGGGTACGGTGCCCCAGCTGAGTGTCTTGTGTACTTCTGCGTGTACGACGACCTCATATCTCAGGCCTTCATCCGTCCAATCTGTTAGCTCTGATCTGCCTGCACCATCACCAGTATCGATCCTTTCGCCTGTTTCAGGCATCAGTTCGGTTGCGTCGGGGGGTTTGACGATCTCTGGGCCGGAGGCTTTTACACCGATAATTACTTCTCAGTCAACAACCGCAGCCTTGACTGACGCTTCAGGGACTATATCCCTGTATTCCTTGTCTCAGCCATCTCCTGCTTCAGCATCAGTGGGTATCTCATCTGCCGTGCCAGGGTCAACTTTATTTCCAGAGCCCACCAGTCCTTCAGAAACGATCGAGATATCTTCTTTTATTTGGAGCTTATCTATTGCACCCTCAAAATCGACTGGTTCATATGCAGACCTATCGACTGCTGAGATCTCGTCTCAGCAAGATGTTTCGTCAGGTTCAAGTGATATTTGGTCCGCGGACCTATCGTCTCTATCAGAAATGATGCTTGCTTCATCCGCCAAGACAGAGGTAGCCGTATCCACGGCCACTTCAGAGTTGCGCAATATTTCATCTGCCATGAAAGAGTTTGTTGTACCTACGGTCGCTTCGGAAGCGAATATGTTCTCTGTCTCATCAGGTATCTCGGTGACATCTGATTCGACAGCTAGTTCTGCGGCGTCAGGCCCAACAATGCTTGTTGCCTCTGTTGCTCAGTCTTCCATTCTAGCTGGCATCTCGTCCTGGATGTCGACTGACGTGCTCCCAGAGCCAACTTCTTTGGAGCTCAGCTTCACATCTGAGCTTTCATCATCACTTCCTAAAATATTTGGGTCACCTGAACCCAGTAATTCTGACTCGATAACTCCCGTGTCAGTATCGGATAAAGTTTTCGTCTCTGGTCCAACCTATACCATTACTTTGCAGACTACATCGCCGACATCATCAGATGTTGACGTTTCAGCTCCTGTCTCCTTCGAGCTTTCCGAGGTTTCAGTGACTACTGAGCTGTCTGAAGCTGTTTTCTCGATTGCGAAGCCCACTACTTCATTTAGCCAGTCTTCTGTGTCTGAGACTGTTTCCTCAAATGGGGTGTTCACTGAAGCTTCTTGGAGTAAGTTTAAGTCGACTGAACTTGATGATTCCTCTCTTGTTCATTTGCCTACTGATATTTCTTTAGGTTCTTCGGTCGAGGCCTTGGCTTCTGAGCTATCTCTGATTGTCCCTTCAGAGCGAGCTGATATCTCGTCGATTCTTATCTCGGGTCAGCCTGCTGAGCTCACTGAGGTGGTCTCTTCGGCAGCGCCAACCAATACCTCTTCGGCAGTGTCTCCGAGCCAATCTGCTGATACAACTACGACAATCGCTTCATCAGAGCTAGCTGGTATTTTCTCTGTCCGATCCACAGGATCATCTGCAGAGCCAGCTGACACTTCCGCAGAGCCATCTTCTCGCGCGTCTGCTGTGCCCACTAAAGACGTATCGATCGTCTCTTCTGCAACACCTGCCGATATTCACTCATCACCAGCCCCCAGTACCTCTGCTGAGTCCACAGAGGTAGGCAGTTCCTCGACTTTCTCTGGACCATCTAGCTTCTCTGAGGCTTCACAGTTCAGTGTATCGTTAACGCAAACTTCTTTAACGGCCCTGTCGTCGGGACCTACCGAAGCTCGGAGTGTTTCAGCCTCTGATGAGGTAGCACTCACAGCTGTAGCCTCGGTGGAGACGAAGGCTTCTGATGTCTTTATGTCTTCTATTGACTCTGAGACCACTCCTCGGTTTCCCACGTCTTTCTCAACAGAAGCTTCTCAGCAGCCCTCAGGCGCGGGTAGTGTTTCCTCGGGAATTCTTGCCGAATCGACTACAGCGTTTTCCACTGATGCTTCGGACGGGGCATACTCAGGCGATCCTCGGGACTCTTCAGTTTTATCTTTCGAGTACCGCTCATCCGCATGGTCGCTGGCTGAAACTGCGGCAACTGGTTCTGCTGAGAAGTACTCAGCATATTCCGACACAAAGAGAGAGCCAAAGAGCTCCTTTGAGCGAACATCGGATACCCATGAAGCCATTAGCTCCGGCGCACCAACTGAGTCCAGAGTACCATCAGCTGCAGTAAAATCAGGGGCGCTTTCTATTGTGTCTTCAGCCTTTCAAGAGGAGTCTATCTCAGAGAGTCCAACCACCAGTTCTGTCTTGGTGCTGGCCAAGTCCACTGTCATTACATCGACAGCGTTCAGCCCCTACACCAGTTTCAGCTCCGGCTATTTCAACTCCACATCGACGTCAGGCTATGCCCGTGAAGGCTCTACTCAAGGCTATATCCGCGAGGACGCGACTCAAAGCTATGTCCATGAGGACCCGACACATGGCCATGCTCCTGGAGGTACTACTCAAACCAGTTTTGTCGGGTATGCAACTTCAACTGCAATCACACTACCATGTTACGTCTGTCCAGGTGGAACCACAATAATTGGTCCTGCAGACATTCGTTCGCTGACCACTTCGACGGTGCCATGCACGACATGCGTCGGAAGCGTATATCCTGCGCATGCCCTCACTGGCATGGCTACCGACAAAACAACTAAGGCTAGTTTGCCGACTAGTTTTGAGATTTGTGTTCAGTGTACAAGTGTCTCCACTGATTCAGCTTATGCACCGGGCACTGCAGATGTATCTACTCGCTCTGTCACGAGCGGCCCCTCTTACCGCTCCCTTGGAGTTTCTCTCACTGACAATCCTGGGGATGCATACCACGCTTCAGTCACTATACGACCCCATGGAACCTTTGATACACTGGCAACTTCTAGATTGGAGAGTCCTTCTGTGGTTGCCGCAAACAGCGGCAGCCCGAGGGCGTGCAGTCTATTTGAGTTGATTGCCCCTGTTCTATTGGCCTTGCACCTGCTGCGCTAATTTCAACATCAAATTCTAATCTACGTATCCCTCGGAGCAGTTGTAGTGTAACGAGCCCTATTTTTCTACTTATATTTTAATGCTTTCGCCTATAATTCGGTTCGACAGCTAATCAGATTCCCTTGGCAGTAGGTTTGACCGGTCAGCTGATGAACCCGGCTCAAAAGCCTAACCCCGTCCCATGTCTGAGCTGCATCTCCTTCCGATTCATCCGAGTACCTGTTTCTAGTAGCATTCTTCTGAAGGAACTCTTAGTGAATATTACAAAGTATGGGAACTTTAGGCCAGAATCCAATTGGAATGTAAGACAGATATGTACCCCTTGTCTTCACTTTAAACTCTATATGTACATGCATGTCCCCAGCCCTGCGCAGGCCCACAGGCATTCCACCTGGGCTCAACAGATATTGGTGCCCGAAATGTGGTAAAGCTAACTAATTCATGATATGCTTTCATATGTCTGGTCCTCGTTAGACGTTTTTTGGCGCCCGTTTATTTCCAAGAGGGCTCACTCGGTTTATCTCAAGGGGGTCTTGGCTGTGAAATTCGCTCAGTTGTCGGTTGCTAGGCTCAGCACGTTATCTACAGGTTTGGGTTATAACCTTACCCCGTTGTGGTTACCCCTGACGATCGTTCAAGACGAACATCTGCCCACGCGCAATATATGCTCTAGCAGCTTTAAAACAAAAAAGGTAGGTGATCCGTGCCAGCATCATGCGGAAAGGTCCACGCCATGGGCATAGTCGCTGATATGGGTACAGGTCCGAGTGGCTTATCTAACGTGCGATAATTTCTAGGTCTTGGCATAACATTAACCTCGGCAAACTCAGCACTCGTTGGTTCCCCATGGGCCTGGTATGTAGTGCCAAGAAAAATTTGCGAGCTTTCAGTAATCCAAACGGGCCAGTTTCTTTGAGAGAGCTGTAGGCATTGCCCGTCTAGGATGCATGGATCGCCAAATATGTGCTGACCAAACATGGGGTTGGGCTATGCAATGCATGCGAGGGGCTCTGCATGCGGGGGATTCCTGCAAAGTGTGCGTCGAAAAGCACTGCAAAATTCCTTGGCTTTTTCACTCACAATGCGATTCGTTCAAATATTAGCGACGTCTCTGGCGTTGTTGAGCTGTGCGTTTGCCCAAACACCTACAATTACAGTGTGTTCCACCGCAGTCGTTTCCACAATAACGTCCCCAGCCTCACTGTGTACAGTTACTGCGTGCGCCGATTGCGACAACAGTAACTCGGTGTTCAGCCAGATTTCGAGAGACTCTTCGTCCCGTTCGATGATTCTTTCGGCGTATTCAAGCCGTGTGAGCCAACAGCCGGTTACTACTTACTCGGTCTCCGAGCTCGCTTCAAGCTATGCACGAGTGATTCAGAATCGGGTTGCGTTCGTAGGCGATCAGTCCTGCTTGTCGGCAAATGAGGTATATGCTCTACTGGATTCTTTGATCAGCACTATCGACCAGGTTGACCAACTCTTGCAGCAAGGTATCGCAAAAACACGAGCCTTACTTGGAGCAGCGACATACGATTCCCTGGCAAGATCATGGATAGGCTCGCTCCGAAACCGAGTTGAACTTAGCCAGTACTACCTTTGGCTGAGCCAAGGATGTGTCAACTGGGATCAAGTCATTACTGTTAACAACAAACTCGATTCTCTCGATGCGAACTATCCCACATGGACAAAGGTTACTGGATACCCACCTTTGCCTCGTCTCAAGCCGCCCTGTCGCGATGTTCTTACTTGGGATAATGTGCCCTCAACCTGTCCGCCGCCTCTGTGTCGCGCAAGTGAAATAACGACGAGTGCTTGTGTATTCTGTAACCTCCCTGAAGCGTCTCTGAGTACGCTTAAAAGCGGTATCGCTTCCGCGACATCGGCCCTCTCAACGGTGTTATCATACGCAACAGAGGTGCCGTTTACCGGTGATAACATGTTTACGCTGATAGTCAACGCGGAAAGAGGAGGTAGCGATGCCTTTGTCGCCATACCTCAGGATGGGGGTTGTTACAGTCCTGAGCAATCGCACGAGTATCTGACAACGATTACAGGCTATTTCAAGAGCTTGACCAGAATGTTAGAGCTCTATCCCACCGTTGAGTCTGCGGTAGGTGGGTCTATTTTTTTCTACAACAACTTCGGCGCACGCTCAGCTGGCATGATGCAAATATTTACCAATGCTTTGCAAATTCGATTCAACAATGTGTACTCGTGCTACGACTGCAATGAAGTTTTCGCCTACAATGCAGCTATACGCGACTTCTTCTCAAAATACGCCGTGTATCTTGCTTATACCAATCCGTTCTACAAGCCAATTGATATGCCCCAACTCGTGGCCGACTGCGCACCGTGCGCAGTCAGTTCGGCATCGTCGTTCTTGGCCTCGTCGGAGCTTTCTGATGTTTCCACGGGACCTACGCCTGTATCTGCTGTGTCTGTCTCGGAAGTTTCCTCTCTTGAGGCTTCCATCTCGGCGGTGTCCGTGGACCCTTCACAGATCTCACCGAATCCCTCTGTCGTGTCGACAGAGGCTTCTTCCGCTTCTATGGAACCAACAGATGCTTCCTCAAATATCTTGGTTATGTCCTCAGATGCTTCTTCTGAAGTGTCTGGTGTATCCTCAGCCGAGCCAACAAGCGCGTCTTCGGATGCCTTAAGTTTACCTTCGGCGGAGCCTACGGACGCCTCTTCGGACGCCACAGATCTGACCTCAGCTGAGCCAACAGAAGCTTCAAATGTTTCTATTGTGTCATCCGTGGAGTCAACAGACGCTTCCTCAGCTATACCAGGTGTATCCTCAGCGGACCCAACAACCTCTTTAGACATCTCGGCTGCATCTTCAGCAGCTTCAACGGAAGCCGCTTCCGTTGTGTCCTCAGTGGAGCCTACAGAAGCTTCTTCGGACGTATCAGATGCGGTTTCTAGCGTACCAACGGACGCTTCTTCAGGTGTGTCTTCGGGGGAACCAACAGCTTCTTCAGACGTTTCGGCGGTGGTCTCAGCAGAAGTCTCTTCGGACGTATCACAGGTGCCTTCAGCGGAACCAACAGGTGCTTTCTCTTCCGTGTCCTCGACGGAATTGACAGATGGTTTTGCCGTGTCTTCAGCGGCGCCAACAGCTTCTTCAGACATTTCGGACTTCTCGAGTGCTTCATCGGCGTATTCTTCCGCGGGGTCTACACAGGCAACAGATAGTTTTGCTGTGACTACCGCCTACCCAACAGAGCAATCTGCAGTATCTTTGACACCCACTGAAGTATCTGATCAGTCCGCTGTTGAATCAAGACTGTCAGCCTCGGATAACTCTTTTGAATCAACTGCCTTGGACCTCTCTTCTGTGGTGTCACCTGAAATCACTGATGCATCTGTTCCGTCTTCTGCAGAACCAACGCGGCCAGCTTCGGGAGGCTCGTCCGCTGAGACTACTGAAGCGTCTTACGCATCTTCTGCACCCCAGGAAGCCACCTCTGCAACACCGACTGACGTTTTCTCTTGGTCAACTCAAGCCTCGAGCGGATCTGGGAGATCCAACGGACCTACTCAAGCTTCGGAGGTACATGTATCCGCAGAGTCAGCTGAAGCTTCACAACTGTCATTTACAGGTCTAACTGAAGCCTCTGCATTATCATCCCGGCTAACTGAAGTCTCATCCGTATCGCTCCAAACTGATACCTCGGCGGCGCCGTCTGGAGCCCCGGAATCCACAGAACCTCCTGTGGCAGGGGGTTCCTCTTTAACGGCATCTGACGCTCCCTCTCCTTCGGTAAAACCGACTCAGTTCTCAGAATCCTCTGAACCAACTGGAAATTCTGTCGCCTCATCAGCTTGGCCCGCGTCTGGTATCTCCTCATACCGTTCTGCCCTGATTGGCTCAACCGAGTATCCATCTTCAGGTGAAAGCTCGGGACTTTCTACGGCATCATTGACCGAACCAACGGAGACCTCGACAGCGTCTTCTGTGGCAGAACCCAGCGAAGTTTCAACTTTCTCTCGATTGGCAGGATCTTCTGAGACCTCGTTTTCAGTTTCATCGGGTGCGGTGTCGACGGTCGAAGCAGATGTCGATACATCTCTCGAGACATCTCCGATCCTACCTACTGTTATCTCAACACCGTCAACAGTGGAGAGTGTCTCGGCCAGACGGTCCAGTCCCTTCGGTTACTTCAATACGACTTCAACCCTAGGGTCACGAAGTGATAATACGGATAGGATTTCAACTCAGGATACCGCAGTTACCAGCACATCCTCAGATGGAACCTCTGACCATCAGAATACCACTCCCACTGAAGGCACACTGCCCGACACTATCCCCTCAACTAGAGATAGCTCCACTAGGAGCACAACTGCGAATGGTCACATCGACAAATCTACTGCAGCCGACACTGTTACAATTCCGTGTCATGGGTGTCCGGATAGTACACGCCCAGCTGTGATTGGACCTTCTGCCATACCTTCTGAACCCTTGATTACGCCCACTGTTGGAAAAGCATCGACAGTTATCACTAAACAGTCGATAACGACCAGCGTCACTGAACTACCGGTAGCTGTTACCGATTTAACAACCACCACTGATACAGACCTGCCGGAGGCCACCACTACCCTAAAGCTGTCGATAACTGGTGCTGGTTTGGTAACCACCGCTAAACGGTCAATATCAGCTCAGACAACAGCATCCAACACCGCGAATTTGTTAGGAACTGCTCTTCCAACCACTGAACAAAGCCCGTTCCCAACGGAGTGCCCGGAATGTGATGAGGGCGATATCACCGAGTCCACAGCCATTTCGTCAATAACTCGGTCTGGCCATCGCCCAAGTCCTACGGCCATCGGTTCGAGCTCAAGTATGGGTTCCCCAGGAGGTTCCCTCACTGTCTCTGAAATATCCTCGGAAAGTGACCAGACCTCGGTTATTCCGAACTCGGGACGAAAGAAGACCTTCAGTTTGCTGTTGCTGCTGCCGGCATTACTTGGCCTGTAGATACTTAGTATGTTTAGATTTTTAGTATATTTAATTTTGTCTATTTCAACGTCTGGTTTGTGAAGCACTCACTGCTCCACTTGCCGAGCCATTATTAACTTACCGCTATCTCTTGTTTCCACTTGTGACTACCACTGTACCTTCCCATGAAGTTGATATTTTGAAATTGGAGTTTTTTTCTTGTTTAGTGCTCAACCAGTTGAACAGATTTGTCTCCACAATTGGGCTCTGCATGGCTGACGCATTCTGCGCCTCATCCCCCACCCAAGTGTGATCAGCGCTACGCTACCATGGGCATTGACACCAGCATTCGTGTCAAACCTACGGTTGACCATGTTTTTATCACTGTAAACGAGGAATTGAATGCCGCAGCAGACACTTATAAACAGCTCGGATTCACCTTGACTGACCGTGGACACCATAGTTTGGGCTCGAGCAATAACCTCGCTGTTTTCGGTTCAACATACCTTGAGCTGCTGGGATTTGAGCCCGGCAATCATCGAGATGATCTTTGGGATTACCCTATTGGCCTCAGCGGATTGGCGTTCAAGCCGACCAATGATGACGATTTCACTGAGCCGCTTCGCAGGAACGGGGCCACCCTCAGCCCAATCAAGTCGTTTTCTCGACCGGTGAAGTACCACGGTGGCCAAGGTGTTGCTCGTTTTCGAACTGCCTCGGTGATAGACAACCAAATCACGAATGGCCAGGTCTTTTTCTGCCAGCACTTGACTCCTGATCTTGTCTGGCGCAAGGAGTGGCAGACACACGCCAATGGCACGCTTGATGTTGACGAACTGTACATTGTGGCAAAAGATCCTCTTGCGACTCTTTCAATCTATGAGCGCCTCTTTGGAGACAATATCAGTTCCGCGGTAGATGGGGGTGTGTCGATTCCGGCTGGGCAGGCAACTATTTTCTTGTTAACATCTATCGCCGTGAACAAGATATTTGACGGCGCAGAAGCGATATCGAAAGACGGTTCCGATCGGCCGGTAGCATTGGGTTTGCGAACGCTGCGGCTTGCGCTCGCAAAGGGGGCCCTAGAGGCTGGAGGGGTCAAGTTTAAACAGGGTAACGACCGCATTATTGTGCCTGCTTCGGAAGCCTTTGGGGTTGCGCTCTCATTTTCGGACTAGTTCAGTACACCTTTTAGGAATTCTGCCTTGAACCTGTACTGCATGTACCGCCGACCCGTGTTTGTGCCCATTGATAGGTAGACATTTTTGTCTGAACAAATTCTTATCAGTGGCACCTCAAACTTGTCTGGAATAGTTTACAGACATCGTTGACTAGGCTTTTGAATAAGTCGGCGTTGAGACACTTGCCCGCAGCTCCTATTGCTGTTAGCCAAGACTGCAGAAATGGGACGGGGACATGGAATTTTTCGTCAACCGGAAATAAGTGTGTTGCAGACACCTGATTGATTTTGCCCAAAGCAGGCTAAGAGACGGGGTGAGTCTAGGAGTCTTATTTTTTACCACGCTTCATCCGAGTTTGGGGTAGCTCAAGAGTAACTGAGCCAGACACATCCGCTTTCTTGGTTCTAAGAGTTGCTAACTCCTTGAGTTCAGCAAGGTTGTCAATATGCGTAGACGTGCGCAAGATTTCGAGAACCGTTGGTTGAGCTTCCGGGGGGAGAGCAGCCACTCTACACTCGGTCGGCTGGTGTCCCCAGCGGCGACAAACAGTGCACCGAGCAGATGCTCGATCACGTATGGCTTGGACTTGAGCAATCAGAGCGGGTGGAACGTATGCCGATGGAATAGGTCCAGGTTTCTCTTTTTTAATTTTGCGAACTTTTTCCCGAATAACCGTATTCAGAGCATGGTTTACGGCTCTAAGCGCATCAGGAGAGTCGAGCATGTCATGAGTCTCAGGAATTCTAACTAGTGTATCGTGAATATCAGCAAAGAGCTTGGGAAAGTACGCCTTGATATCACGCAGAGTAATGGCTACCAGCAAGACATTGCCAGGCTTGCCCATGACTTTCCGGTTCAAGTGATCTAGCTGATTCCTCAAGCTGTGATATGCACCGATGCTGTAAGGATCAAGAGGAACATCACATAGAGGGGTGAGACGATAGTCATCAAGAAGCGTGTAAGTGTAGTACAGAGTACAGAGCATCAGGCGTCGGATCGACCTGACGGATAACGTGCGACAGTACAGCAATCGTCTTGTGGTCCAACCAGCTCATTTTGGATTGAATTTCACTCTTTAGAGGTAGATCCGGCAAAGTGTCCAAGGTAGCTTGAACAATCGCGTGTTCGGCACTCCCAGAAACACGTACTGCAGTGATCTTTCTGTTTCTATCCGTGGTTATGACACGGTTGACCTCGAGTGTGGCGCGTGCTTCAGCGAACTCTAGGGTTGGGAATATCTGATCGAGGACCAAAGTAAGATCATAAGCTCAAATAGCCGTGCATAACCCTAGCCCCACATCGATAACAATCGCGGCAGTTCTGCAGATCAGAACCTCAGGTGACCTCCAGTCTAAAAACACCTAAAGGTTTTTCCGTACAGCGGTAAAGCGCCGAGCTGAACTCAAGTGGTGCCTGTTTGACTATAGCTGGAAGCTGCATTGTCCGATGGAAACCCACAAGTATAACAAGTGAAACGAGCAGCACATTAACTGTTCAGCTGCTGATTCTTCGCAGCACAGTATGCTGAAATGTCCCTGATTTCGGAAGGCCCTACTTGACAGCAGCCTCCAAACACCTGGACACCATTTCGAAGCCAACCCTCTAGGTCCCAGCTATCACCACTGCCGCCCGTCCAATCCTTCGAAACAGGATCATAGACCTTCCCAAGGTTAGGATAAAGCAAAAGTGGCCGCTTGAACTGCTTGAGTTGTTCCAAAACCTTCACCCCTAGCTTGGGGTCAAAGCAATTGGCACCTACAACCTCGATACGCGGAGTAAGCACTTCGACAACCTCATCGAACATTGTACCATCTGCCAATGTCGGAACACCATTTTCATTCAGGCTAACAGAAAATGACAGCCAAACTGGTACTTGAACTTTCAGGTTCTCCAGAACTTTGCAGAGGCTTTCGACTTCAGTAATGTTTGGCACGGTCTCTACGAGAAGAATATCCGGCCCACCAGCTAATAGGTTAGAAATTTGAACGTGCTGGTATTCATATATCTCCGCAGAGGTTATGCCATTGTAGTCGCCAGTGTATTCTTGACCACCGCACTTGATTGCGCCTATCGGCCCAACCGATGCGGCCACTAGGTGCGGTTCCGAGCCTTTTTGTTCTGAAGCGATAGTGCGAGCATCGCGGACTATTTTCTCCAGAAGTTTTCCGTAGTTTTCTCCATCAATCAACCCATTAAATCCATCCTTGCTTGCCTGGTAGGTAGGGGTGGTGATAATATTTGCTCCTGCGTCAAAATAGCTTTGATAGAGACTCGCTAATTGGGACTCATTCTCGGGGAGCATTGCAATAGCACTCCATAATTTTGGGTGAAGTTTCAGGCCCCGGGCCTCTAATTCAGTACCGGATGCGCCATCGAGCACAGCTACCTGTCCGGAGTTCAGGAGCTCTTTAGCTGCAAATCGTTTGTTTGTCATCGTCTTCGAGGACGTGGTATTTCGCAGGTATGTGGGGCCAATTGAAGGGTTCGCGCGTCCCATATATTTCTAAATTGCATGAGAAGTCTGGTCTTGTATAGGATTGTTCTCAAAAACTGCTTCAGTATGGCAGACTAGCTGCACGGGACCAGCTGCACATCAACTAAACTGGAATTCGACCAAAATAGAGAGAACATGGAATTAGCTACAATGTATGTAGGGTTAGACAACCCTCTTATATCCAATTTGTCAGCGAGGATCAACCGACTAAGCAAAGGCTCTTCGTGAGGACTAGATGTAGCCTTGGTCACATGAAAAGTGATGTATAACCCCAGGTGATGTATAGCTTTTCACGGCGTTCGCGTCTACACGAGTCCCTTGCTGAAAGTTATCTATATTAACAGTATCTAAGACTACAGCTTTCTTTAACGTAATTCGTTATCATTTTCTTAGAAGTGATCAGACCACACCTATTGGAATTCTTATTGTTATATCTGGGGCTGTCTTCGAGCTAAATTGAGAAGTAACAACAGGGTTCTCACATCTGTGATTTGTAAGCCAAGCCAGACAAGTATTTCCGTCCCATGGATTCGGTGGTGAAAACTAACTAACGAAATGTGAACTAGTGCTTCCCAGTCATTCTTCTCAGCGCGCCAGATATGAAGAGTCATATTGTATGGCCTGCTATAAGCAGTATCAGGCCTTACTGCTGTGGAGATCATTGTCGAATGGCCTTTAATGTATCTCCGTACAGATGCGTTTGTGTTGCCTGCCTCTGTATACTAACCTATCCTTGACTCAAGCACCCGAGACATGTTCTAAACTACGAGGTAACCTGCTAATTTACCATAGCATTATGGAGAGGTTGCCCCTGCATAATGATATTGGAGCCATCAAATTAGCTATGTTGTTCCTCTTGGTTCCGAACCCATATTGCCGCTTCTGGACCGATTACAGAATAACAAGCATATTCCCTGCATAAGATGGTTGCCAAGCCGACCGGCTGGGAGTCACTTCGGTGCCCCTGCCATTCCTTGTACACATGCTGGGAGCGCACTCTTAGCTTTCGATAGACTGACAGGCTATTTAAAGGCTTCTATAGAACACGATGATCCGTATCTGGAATAAAGTCCTCATAGTTTCGGCTTTTCGAAGAGTGTTACCGCATGGAGCCTTGCAGATCACGTGCATCGATAGGCGCGGGCTTTGCCGTTTGCCGAACGATCCTAACCTTGGAGCCGAGGTTCGTCATGCGACAGCGAAGTAGATCTAGCCCAGGTAGTCTTCAAGTAGCTCATAAGGTTGCAATATCGTTTTGTCAAGTAACAGGAAACATTTTGCTTAATTGGGCAGGCTAAACGCTTGTTAGTGGTGCGGCTCGTCTCCTTGTTCTGCCGCCAAGGGCACGCGCTCGTGCCCCTCGTGTTATTCAGCTCCACATGCAAGATTACAAGAAGATGGTCCCTAATTGGGCCTATTCAAGCCAAAGAATACTCCCTTTATAGCCACATACAGTAGTCACGAGTACAGGAGAAGGATAAGAGACGTTCCCCTACGCTCCACTGAGATTAAGCGGCTATATAAGGTCTTGCAGGAGCTCGATTGCTTCGCCAGAAAACGTGCAGTACCCGGCTTTTTCGTTGGGCAGCGCTGCATGCAGTTAGTCACCGCATAAAGAAATAGGACGCATCCGAGATTCCATCTAGCCGATTCAGCCGAGGTGGCATGCTGAAGCATGTGTGTAGGCCTAATTCAACGTGTAAACCACTGCTAATATCTTAAATATGGCCTTCATCTGTTTCGAATGGGTAGTTGAAGATTATGGGAAAGATACTGATCTTTGTTGTTCTCATGCATAAGAGACGCGCAGCCCTTCTTAACCCTTAAAAACTCTGCAAGTGCTGCATGCATATTAGGCTCCTGAGCACGGACCTTGATCGTCTCTTCACTCCAATCTTTTGCCGATGAAGATTGCATCGCTCTTTATCACAGTTGCCGCTTTTGCGAGCACTGTGGTGGCCCAATCATCTTCGCCGACGGTCACACCGTGTCCCGTCGTTTCAACGTACACCACTACCAAGGAGACGAGCATCACGAGCTGCCCGACTTGCTCAAATCCCACATCTGTTTCTACCGATATTGCAAACAGCGCCTACTCCCTTCCTCAGACTATGTCCTCCCTTTTGTCTTCCGTGAGCGCTACACCCGCGCCTACTGCTACGCAGAGCATCATCGACCTCGGCAACACCTTTGTTACTGCCATTGCCGGTATTGACAACACTTACGGCTCTGAGGGCGTTCTGACTTTGACTTGTTTGTCTACTCGCGACGTCAGCTCCTACATTCGCGCTCTTGATCAGGCTCTGGTTTTCCTGGATCGTATTCTGGCATCTGCGAGTCAGTTCCAACAGGTTCTGGGAACCGACAACTTTAACCAGAATGTCGCGCCCAATTGGATTTCCACTGTCAACCAGATTATTACCGACAAGAGCCAGAACATCATGTTGGCTGCCGGCTGCTTGAACTGCGGTCAGATCAATACGCTCAATGGCAAGATTGATGCGCTCAACACCAACTACGCGAGCTTGTTGGATACGATTGGCGTGACTTTCACCAGTCACTTGCAATCGGACTGTGCCGTTGTTACTTTGTCCACCACCACTCAGAGCCAATGTCCAGTAACTGCTTCGTCGGCAGCCTCCTCCATCGCGTCGTCTAGTGCGGCATCTTCTGCAGAGTCCCCGAGTGCTGCCTCCTCCGATGTTTCATCCTCAGATGTCTCCTCGACGACTTCTACCGTGTCTTCGGAGGTTTCTTCTGTGACTGCATCCTCTTCCCCTGCGCTCACCCCGTGCCCTGTCGTGTCGAGCTCTACTACCACCCGGGAAACCAGTGTTACGAGCTGCCCCACTTGTTCGAATCCTACGTCTATCTCTACCGACATTGCGAACAGTGCCTACTACCTCCCCCAGACTTTGTCCTCCCTTCTGTCTTCTGTTAGCGCTACTCCCGCGCCTACTGCTACCCAGAGCATTATCGACCTCGGCAACAGCTTTGTTACTGCCATTGCTGGTATTGATAACACTTACGGTTCTGACGGCATCCTTACTTTGAGTTGCTTGTCTACTCGTGATGCCAGCTCCTACATTCGCGCTCTTGATCAGGCTCTGGGTTTCCTGGATCGTGTTTTGGCATCTGCGAGTCAGTTCCAACAGGTTCTGGGAACCGACAACTTTAACCAGAATGTCGCGCCCAACTGGATCTCCACTGTCAACCAGATTATTACCGACAAGAGCCAGAACATTATGTTGGCTGCCGGCTGCTTGAACTGCGGTCAGATCAACACGCTCAATGGCAAGATTGACGCGCTCAACACCAACTACGCGAGCTTGCTGTCGACAATCGGCACCAGCTTTACAAGTCACTTGGGGTCTGACTGTGCCGTTGTTACTGTGTATACTACCACGCAAAGCATGTGCCCGGTGACAGCTTCGTCGAGTGTATTGTCATCCTCGTCTGAAGTTGCGTCCAGTCAAGCATCTTCGGCGGCGTCCTCCAGTGCTGTGTCCTCAGTCGCTTCGTCCTCTGCTTCTGAGGTCTCTTCTGCTGCTTCGTCGTCTGCTTCTGAGGTCTCTTCTACTGCTTCGTCCGCAAGTTCCGAAGTCTCTTCTGCTGCTTCGTCGGCCACTTCTGAACTCTCTTCTGCTGCCACTTCGTCGACCCCTGTGTCGTCTGCTGCTGCTTCGTCGGCCACTTCTGAAGTCTCTTCTGCTGCCGCTTCGTCGGCCCCTGTGTCGTCTGCTGTATCTTCTGCTGAAGCTTCGGTCGCTGCATCCCCTGTAATTGCCTCGGCTTCTGTTTCGTCGGCGAGTGCTACTCCTGCTTCTACTGGTTCCACCTCCACCAAGAGTGCTTCCAGCTCTGTTCTTTCTTCTGCTGGAGCAACCGGCCCTCGCAACTATAACGCTACTGCCTCGACCGAGGGCATTTCCACTTCAACCGTTACGAGTACCTTTGTGTCTACTGTCCCCTGCCCGTCTTGTGCAGGTGGTTTCAGCACTGCTACCTTCACATCCACTACGGTGGCAACCGTGCCGTGCCCGTCGTGCACGCACACCTCCACCACCACTACCCCTGCCCCTACTACTGGTAGCGGAGAGCAAGTCTCAACTTCAACCGTTACTAGTACCTTTGTGTCGACCATCCCCTGCTCTTCTTGTGCGGGTGGCTACAGTACTTCCACGGTCACTGCCACTTCTGTGGTGACGGTGCCCTGCGTGTCCTCCACGAACACTATCGCTACCACTACCGCTCCTGCTACTACTGATAGCACTGAGCAAGTTACCACTTCCACCATTACCAGTACCTTCGTGTCGACCATCCCTTGCTCTTCTTGCGAGGGTGGCCACAGCACTTCTACTGTCACCGCCACCAGCGTTGTGATCGTGCCCTGCTCAGCCACCACTCCTGCCGCTGCTGCTACTGAAGAGGGACCTGCGACGACCACATTGGCCGTTACTGATACTGCTACAGAGAGCTGCACCACTTCTACTGGTGCTGCTCCCTCTCCTAATGCTGAAAACGGTGCTTCATCTTCCTCGTCTTCTGACAGCACCGAGGTGTACTTCTTGACCAAGACCGTCACCAACACTAGAGCCTCGACCAACACTCTTAAGGCCACTCCTACTGACAATGCGCCCGTCCAGGTTGGCGAATTCTCTAGCAGCGCGGCCTCTTCTTCCACTGGCGTTGCTGTAGTGCCGTCGGAAGCTGCTGGCAATACTGCTCCTGCTCAAGCCAACTCAGCCAGCATCAAGTCTATCAGCATGGGTCTAATTATGCTGATGCCTGCTCTGTACTTCTTCTAGCCTGACTCTATATTTTGTTTAAATGAATTTTTGATATTTTAAAAGCCTATGTATGGCGCGTTCCGAAACTGGGACGATCCAGTCTTCGGACATTTTTTTAGTGAAGGCTACCCTAAAGGATACCCTCAAAGGAAAAACAAAATATAATAAAATTAAAAAGACTACCCTAAACTGGTAATATAAGTGAAGTGATTATCTATTATCTAAATTGAAAATTTCAGGATAGATGCTTAGAGTAATACGTGCAAAGAGTACACGACTCCATATTTCCCGGGTATGTAGTGAAGAATAGTAGGATGGCAAGTCTTTATAGGCAATTGATTCAGTGCTCGTTGGAAATAGTTCAAGTAATGGTGTTATCACCAAGATGATCATAAATACAAGCGTCGAAAGTGATCTGATCAGGTGCGTCTACGTTGGCAGGTAAGGGTTTAGTGAATTCTTTTTCAAGAGTCAGATGTCGTTCGTTATCTCTCCGTTTGACTATGGAGCTCGAGACCAGCTTGCCCGCGCCGGTTTTGAAGCATGAAAAGTCGGCAAAAGCCAAGTTCCTGGACAATTGGCATGTATTCGTCAACGCCTTCACTACATACGATGGCTTGATTGGCAATGTCGACTACAAGTACATGTTCACGCCATCTATTCCATTTCTTTGCAAAGAGCATAAACCACCGATATTTTGGGGTATTCATGCCCGCATGCCCATTCTTTTGGCATTCTTGCTCGGTCTGCAACATGCTTTGGCCATGATGGGCGGCATCGTGGCCCCTGCATTGTTGTTTGGCAGCCTGGGAAATCTGTCGAACAACGATACCGTTTATTTGGTATCTGCGTTCCTAATTGGTTCGGGAATTTTGTCGTTTTTCCAAGTTTTGAGAGTAAGGATTCCTTTTACAAACTACCATATTGGCACCGGAATGGTGTCGGTGCTGGGCTTGAGTTTCGTGACCATCACTGTTTTTGCAAGCACAATGCCAGTGTTTTACAGCACCGGGTTTTGTCCTACGGCTGACGATGGCACCAAACTGCCATGCCCCGATGCGTATGGCGCGTTTCTTGGCACGTCGGCAGTGTGTGCGTTGTTTGAAGTTCTCTTGGCATTTATTCCTCAAAGAACCCTGCTTGGTATTTTCCCTGCCATCGTGAATGGCCCGGTAGTTCTTTTCATTGGTGCGTCGCTAATCCAATCGGGAATGCAAGATTGGGCCGGCGGATCATCCTGTGTTGGCAGTGATGTTTGTCCATCAGCATCGGCAGCTAAAATCCACCCGTGGGGGTCTGGTGAATGGATTGGTCTCGGCTTTTCTGTTTTTGTGACCATTATGATCGCTGATAAGTGGGGCTCTCCCTTTATGAAGTCTTGCTCTATTATTGTGGGCTTGTTGGTAGGCTGCATTATCGCAGCGGCCACAGGCTATTTTGATCATACCACAATCGATGCGGCACCCTCGGGGCAATTTACCTGGACAACAACATTCCACCTGTCTGTATATGGCCCAGCAGTTCTGCCTATGCTTGCAGTCTATATTGTTTCAGCCATGGAGACCATTGGCGACGTCACGGCAACCTGCGATGTTTCGCGCGTCGAAACTGAAGGACCGGAATATGACAGTCGTATCCAAGGTGGAATTCTTGCCAGCGGTTTGGGATCGATTCTTGGCGCGCTAATGACCGTTTGCCCTTTGACGTCCTTTGCTCAAAACAACGGCGTCATTTCCATGACGCAGTGCGCTGCTCGTTGGACCGGCTTCTTCGCCTGCATGTGGTTAGTTCTCATGGGAGTGGTGGGTAAGTTTTCGGCTTCGATTGTGGCCATTCCGCCTGCAGTTATTGGCGGAATGACTACGTTTTTGTTCACGTCCGTGTCTGTTTCTGGCTTGAGAATTATTTCTGATCTCAAGTATACACGCCGGGACCGAGTTGTCCTTACGGTAACATGCATGTTTGGATTTGCTTCGCTGCTGGTTCCAACCTGGTTTGAAGGTGTTTTCACTTACAAAGGTGACAATGTTGCGAAGCAGGGATTCATTAACGCGATTATCATTGTTGTTCAAACACCGCCAGCAATTGCTGGTGTCGCAGGTGTTCTCGCGAACTTGTTCCTACCTCCCGTCAACGATTTCGAGGAGACCGATTCCGAAGATGGAGCTTCGTCGCTGCGAGGAACTGAGAGTCCAAGCACCGATGAGCCCGTAAAAGATCAAGCATAAAACCGGCCCAATATTTATAGCCAACCACATACTTCCTACATCTGGCATTATTTATTCTCTCTCTAAAATTGTTCGTCGTCTCCGTGCGTTCAGGTGAGCAAAATTCTCTGCTAACAAGCCAGGCTGATCGTTCAGGTGAGCAAATCCTCTGCTAACAAAGCAAGCTGATCGTTATC
Source organism: Wickerhamiella sergipiensis (assembly GCA_030563925.1). Lineage (NCBI taxonomy): Eukaryota > Fungi > Ascomycota > Dipodascomycetes > Dipodascales > Trichomonascaceae > Wickerhamiella > Wickerhamiella sergipiensis. The sequence continues at coordinate 24,392 of JAJMKN010000042.1, forward strand.
TCTTATGCACTGGTCAGGCAAATCCATAGGGTCTCATCGGAGAATATTTAATTGATACATTTAATTAAAGCAGAGTTTGCTCGTAAATAGGTTTCTATTAATACAGAACTCCCCATCACATGAGAACCGCAGCAACACCAGCAGCAACACCGGCGGCAACGGCAGCAACACCAGCAGCAGAGGCAGCTCCGTTGGCAGGAGTGACGGCGGTCGAGTGCACAGCCGAAGGAGCAACAACGCCAGAGGTCTTGCTCTTCTCAGCCGAAGGAGCAGCACCAGTATGAGATGCAGAAGAGACAGGGACAGTGCAGGGGCAGTCGGTGATAGTGATAGTAGTGGCAGAAGAAACAGTGTAGGTCTTGTGGTTGATGGTGAAGGTAGTAGGAGTGGGGCAGTAGGTAACGAAGTTAGTGGTGATCACGGTAGTGGTAACATCACCGCCGTGAGGCTTCGAGCCAGTGCTGGTAGCGTTGCCGTGACCCGGGGCAGAAGCGTGGCCCGAGGTAGTGGCATTAGAAGAGGCAGAGTGAGCAGAGGAGTGAGCAGAGGAGTGAGCAGAGGAGGCAGCAGTAGTCTTGACAGAGGGACCGACGAAGCTGGGCTGGCCAGTGGCAGGCTCAGGGGGGCCGTCAGTAGAAACAGAGCCAGAGGGACCAACGAAGCTGGGCTGGCCAGTGGCAGGCTCAGGGGGTCCGTCAGTAGAAACAGAGCCAGAGGGACCGACGAAGCTGGGCTGGCCAGTGGCAGGCTCAGGGGGGCCATCAGTAGAAACAGAGCCAGAGGGACCGACGAAGCTGGGCTGGCCAGTGGCAGGCTCAGGGGGGCCGTCAGTAGAAACAGAGCCCGAGGGACCGACGAAGCTGGGCTGGCCAGTGGCAGGCTCCGGGGGGGCGCCAGTAGAGTTGTTGGCCTGAGCAAAGGCAACAGAAACGAAAGTAGCAATGGCAGCAGAGGTAGAGAACTTCATTGTGTAGGTCAAAAATATGGGCTTACCCCTGCGCAATTTATACAAAAAGTCTCTATGTTGATGCAGGAAAATAAGGGAAAGGTTATGCATGTCTGTAAGATCATCCGCATATCTCAGTTTGCACGCTATATTTTGATATGGAGGTCTTTACGGCTAACAGACGCGTGCTGATTCTTTATATTCAGTTGATTGGTTCCTTACGAGAATATCAGGAACCGTTGCCGACCGTGCTAAACCCTCGGTACAGAGCTTGAGACCCGAATCGTAAAAGACGCAACCTTCTTTCCCAATCCGGGTACGTTCAGAAAAGGAAGTGCCGTGGACATGCAGGCAAGCTGCGAGTATATCCCTCAATTACGCAAATCCGCTCAACAGGAACGGTGAAGATTATGGCTCATATAGCCATGGCAAGTCCGAAATACAGCATCAATCTATATTCATTGGATCATACGCAAACTTGGAGCAATATACCGGTGTGGAATACACCAAAAGGAAGTCGCTAATTAACTGACCCGAGTATGCTGTATATGCACGTGGTCCCTATTAATAGCATATAAAAACGCGTTAATAATCGAGAAGCAGTTTAAATCCGTGTCATGCAAGTGGAGCTGTGCACATGCTGTTAATAATGCGGGGTGCTATAAAATTTCTGCGGTCGCGCGGGTCGGTATCGTCAATGTGTAACGACGGCTAAACTAATTCTAAAGGCTCCAGGAGGAGTGTTTACAGTTCTGAGCCGTAATCGGACAGCATCCCCATTCCGGAATGGTCTAGACCATGCCCCTGCAGGCATGCTTGGTTGCTTACATGCATCACGTGGGGTATGGCAATGATCGTCATCTCTTGCCTGACCGAGCTTGGACGCGTGGTCGCCAATTGAGCGAACAAACACAGGGAACGTTGATCATCGTCGGCGGAAATAGCTATTTTCGTGTTTTCCACTGTCGAGGTGCGCATTTTATGTTTCTGTTGTGGCAGATCTTTGAAAAGTAACCGGGTACGGAGCATATGCGAGGTACCTACCCTATATTGATCTTGCATATGTGGTATGCGATCCTAACTTGGGCTCCAGCGGCCAGCCTCCTGGATTCCTGATCAGGAAATGCTCAAGATGTTTGCTCTGGGCATCACAGATTTAAGTAGCAACATACCCGGTTTCTGACCCAGTGCCTGTAGCGAGGCACGAAAAGCACGATCCCAGGTCAGACCGCAGCCTCGAATGCGTAGGCTACTCCGCAAGTCGTCGACGTCATATTTCCTATGTATACTCCTGGGTAAATACTACGAAATGTAGAGCAAGTCGCTCGCTGGTGTTTCCGGCTCAGTGACCATAGGCGAGTCCTTCAACTAAGGGCAAAGCCGGCATTCGCGAAAGTGGTCAAATCAAGACACACAAGCAACATCTGTGTTCACCAAGAAATGTGTGTTACTATTATTAGAAAGAATGTAGCCCATGATCGACGTCATGATCGTGGCTTGCCGGTCGATTGCGGCTAAGAATGTGGTTAAAAACTGGAGCAGGCCATTAGAGCGTGTGTACAAGGATTATAAAACACCAGACAGAAGCATGCGTTGCAGCTCATGGAAAAGAGGGTTTTTATCACCCCCTCGATGGCGGCGATTTGTAGTCGCGGTTGTACCGCGTTCGTAAAAGATTCAGCATAGTATCGCGTCTACGGATGCAACAAAGAGATACAAGTAAGTGGGGCACCATTAACAGAAGAGTGTTGCTCATCCACATGATGATCGTGTTCAGATCGTTGCTATATGGCTCTAATATGAGCTGTTATTCAAAGAGAACGCCGCAAAATATCTTAATAAAACGTTAGGACGTCGCGAGCCCAAGAAGGTACTTCACAATAGGGACAGATTTTCCCACTATTAATGTGATGGGTCCCCCAGTTTGTTGGGATCGAAGGGTTCTTTTGAGAATATCGCGTTCAAGGAGACACTGAACATGGAGGCATATCGATACCACTAAGACCGGTCGTGGCCACGGTTGGTAAGAAATTAATTGAGTAAAATATCATATGTGATACTTGATGCAAACAGTCATATGAAGGGGGATGCCTAGGTGCAAGGAGAATCACACCATCATTTGCAATGCTTAAAATGTTGGAGGGTTCTCGGAATAATCAAGGGCGTCGTCGAACTCGTCGTCCGTATCAGCAGCAGCGTCCTTCTCGGCACCGCTGCCATCTCGAGCACCCTTCTTGGCCTTGTAATGGAGACCATTAACGGGGATCTTGCCTCTACCAAGAGCCAAACCAGGGTGGTAGACGGTCAGAGTAAAGCTTGCCAATAAGATCATGAGGCCATCAAGAACCAAGAAGTACACCTCGTCGGTAATAAGATGGCCACGCCATCCCTCGGAAAGCTCAGCAATACGGTACACGGAGCGAGCATAGATGAAAGTGATCGCAATCCACAGAGCGGGAACAAAGTACTTGAACAACGGTCGGTCGCGAATGAACTGCCACTGAGGGTTGTAGTTGATAGAGTCGTCGCTATAAATGCGGTAGAGGACCCAAGCAAACAGAAAAATGAAGATCGTCATCATAAGCACCTGGAAGGCAATACCGCCGACCATAATCCAAGCACCGGCATTAACCAGATCTTTGCCCTCTTGATCGTCAGAGTCGGCACCGGCCGCCGCAATACCACCACCGGCAGCTTGCACGAGAATGGAGACAACATCGGCGACAATGAAAATAGCCGAGTAGCTCATGGGCTTGAGGAACGAGTACTTCTCGCCATAGATGGTGATGAGCTTGGCGATCTGGTAGTAGATGCCAGCCATGTGGAACGCCGGAGCAATGATCAGAGATGCCAACTGCATCTTATATGCTTCCGGGCTTTCAAGATGATAGTAAGAACCCACGCGGCCGGCATAGCCCAGCACTTCGAGAGCAGTTCCACAAAACCATGTAATAGAGAACCACCACTGGCGCCAATATACACCCAGGATGATCTGGGCAACAAACGTCACGCCAAATAAAATAACGCCCGCCAAGTTAGGCTTCAGAGACGGCAGAAACGCATAAAAAGAAGAGTCGATCTCCTCCGGCGTGTAGTAAACCATACGGGTATTAGTTTCTGGGACGGCCGGATGTAAGTTATGAAAAATCGGGTTGACGTTGCTTGGGATGTTGATCGGATCCCGGACCCCTAGCCCTTGGAGTTTCAAGGCGCGTGGTCCCAACGGCTCATGCTGATGCTCCAGCATCGCAAACGATCGCCTGCGTGAGGTATCTCTACCTGATATCAGGTCAGGCTATTCGTGGATAGCCATATAACCCCTTTTGACCCTCAATTCCTCAAATAAAATGCGACAAATAGTAGAACATGTCGCTGAGGTAACTTTGCATGGTGTACATTCTTGGCAGTCTGCTTTCAAATCCAATGCATATCGACGCACGCTGTGCGGTGGGCAGGGGTTTCACCCATGGATCGACACGACGATCTGTCGTTAAAAAAGCTCTTGTGGGCTTTATCTTAGATTATTTTGGCGCTTTAGTTATTGGCTATGAATTCTCTGAGGCTAGAAATAGTTTTGGAGCCGAAAAATATTGATATTTCTGTTAAGACGCCCATCGCCACCGATATCCGGCAATCTCGCTTTGCTGACACCCCCAGAGCGCCGCTTGGGGAGGAATGAATAGCTCATAGCAGAGCTCATAGCAGAGCCTCGTTTTTTCTGGTATATAGATGAGTCAGCATCGCCCCCTTTGGAAGGCCTCGCCGACTGCCCCGGCCAGCGGGATAAGCCGGGTAACTGTGACAAAGCGTTCCTCTCTCACAACTATTTACTAGTTAGTTGGCCATCAGTTTACCAATTTTAACCAACTCCTCCTTATAAGCCTGGTTAAAATATGGATGCGGTTCAAGTTAGAGCCACTATGAAAGAGCTCGAAGGCACGTCGGACGTCGACCGGCTGCTGGAGATCCTCAACACTCTCAATAAAGAGTTCAAGCCCAGCGAAAGCGTGCTTCGGGAAACAAAATTAGGGGTGGCGGTCAACCGCTTGCGTACCCATAGTGATCCGCGCGTGGCGAATCTTGTAAAGCCGATGATCACGCGGTGGAAAGACCAAGTTTCGGCCCAGAAACAGGCTGCGGCAAGGAAAAGCAAGGCCAAGGCCGATGCTCCGGCCCCAAAAAGCGCGGCCAAGCCCGCCCCCGCCACCGGCTCGAGCGCGGCACCGCCTGCCAAAGCCGATGGCGGCAATTTCAAAACCGAAAAGCCCCGCAACGCCAAAAACGACGGCGTCAAAACAGATGTTTACTCTGATAAAGTCCGCAACAGCTGTATCGAGGTCACATACAATGCGCTGGCCATCGACTCCACGGCCCAGCCAGCCCGCATTCTCGATGCCGCAAAGGGCGTAGAAGCAGCCGTTTATGCTGCCGAGCGCGGCACCACGCCGGCATACCGCACGAAAATGCGGTCGCTGTTTATGAATCTCAAAGACCCCAAGAACCCCACGCTCCGAGCAGGTGTCGTTTCCGGCGACATTTCTGGCGAGCGGTTGCGCAGCATGTCGCCGCAAGAACTGGCGAGTGCCGAGCTCAAGAAAGAGATCGAGCAGATCGAAAAGCAGAACCTGTTTAACGCTCAGGGCGCCAAGGAGCAGCGGGCTACCACCGATCGGTTCACCTGCGGCAAGTGCAAGCAAAAGAAGGTCTCATACTACCAAATGCAGACCCGCTCAGCCGATGAACCCCTCACGACATTCTGCACCTGCGAAAACTGCGGCAATCGCTGGAAGTTCTCCTAGTTCTGGTCTGGTCCTCCTGCTGGTCCTGTTTCTGGTGCCGTCTCCCACTGATTTACCGGTCTGGTCTCCTCTCGTCTGGTCTGGTCTCCCACTGGTTTACTGGTCTACCATGGTCTCCTACATAATGCATAGATGGGACTCTCATAATCATATGTATCGACTCAAGTGTGGATTGGAGGTGCATGCCCAGCTGCTCTCCAAACACAAGTTGTTTTCAGCAACAAAAACAAGTTTCCAAGAAACCCCAAATGCATTTGTATCATATTTCGATGCCGCTTTGCCCGGCACTCAGCCCATTCTCAATAAAAACTGCCTTCGGCTCGCACTGACCTCCGCAGCCGCCTTGAACGCAGATGTCAAGCAGACCTTTTCGTTTGACAGAAAACACTACATGTATCCCGATCAACCGACCGGATACCAGATCACCCAGCAGTTCCAGCCGTTTGCGGCCAACGGATACCTTGATCTGAACCCCCGCGACTACTCGCATCCAAACAAGCATGAGCCCACCCGGGTGAGAATAAAGCAGATCCAGATCGAACAGGATACTGGCAAGACTATTTATGTCGACAATGAAAGTCACGTCGATTTGAACCGAGCGAACACAGGCCTCATTGAGCTGGTCACCGAGCCCGACATCCCCAGCCCCGAGGCCGCCGGCGTGTTTGTAAAGAAGCTGCAAGCGCTGCTGCGGCATCTAAAAATATGTTCGGGTGAAATGGAAAGCGGAGCCATGCGGGTTGATGTTAATGTCAGTGTCAACGACGGTCCCCGCTGCGAGATCAAGAACCTGTTCAGTCGCTCGGCGGTAATTGCTGCCATCAAAGCGGAATTCCGCCGCCAAGTCGAGGAAATCAAGGCCGGAAACACAATCAGCTCCGAAACACGGGGCTGGGATGGCAAAAACACCTGGAAACTCCGAGGAAAAGAAGGAACAATCGACTATCGGTATATGCCGGACCCGGAAATCCCCGTCATGACTCTTAAAAACGGGACCATGGAAAAAGTCCAGGCTTCACTTCCTGTGCTACCCGATACCATCTTTGATGACCTTTTGACAGCCTACGAAGTGCCTCTGGTCGATGCAAAAACCCTCATGGATCACGGCATGGCTCATGTGGACTTTTACAAGCAGGCTCACAAGGAATTTTTGGCAGCAGGCGGCACAAAGCCTCAGCTCGTCGCCAACTGGCTTGTCAACAAGTGGATTGGTCAAACAAGTGCGCTGCCGCCCGTGAGCTTGTTTGTCGATCTGCTCAAAAGCATCGACAATGGCGAGATCACCTCGTCTTCGGGTAAGCTCATCTTGAAGCATTTGGCTGCCCTTGCCGAATCAGATGCCCTCGGAAATGTCACCGTGGACCAGATTATAGACGAGTTTGATCTCCGCAGCGCTGCCGAGCCCAGCGAGCTGGCCGAGATCTGCCAAGCTATTGTCAATGCCAACCCTGACGTGGTGGAGCGCATCCGCAAGGGCAAGAAAAACTCTATCTCGTTTTTGCTTGGGCAGGCCATGAAGGAGACCCAGGGTACCTACCCGCCAGCTGAAATCAAACGGGCCCTTGAAAAGGCTTTGTCGTAACTTGTATATATATAAACGGCAATTAGGCTTATGTGCTAGCTTTTCCACGTTGGTGACCATTGTTGCAGGAGAACGCGGACATAGCCTGCGTTTCGCTTCGTGCGCTTCGTGAGTATATGTGCGGCTACTGCATATCTGGAGGGAATTGTTGAATGTGTGTATAAGGTCGGCATTTAAAACGGCCCTAACACTCCAGTTGATAAGGTAGCTTGTGGTGTTCCTAAGCAGGGGCCCACACCCTGTGAGCAGCATCAATCATCGTTGATGCGATCACCTCGACATCGCCTAGCGGTGCTTAGCAATGAGATAACAGGCATAGACTACACCGGGAACAAACCCCAGGATAGTGAGGATAATGCTGATAAAGACTAGTTAGTCCATGAGATGAGATCCGCTCGCTTTGATCCGGCCATTATACTTACACTCAGGGCTACATACGCCTAGCTCCATTTTGAATGCCACGGCCAAGGGCGGAAGAATGACAGCCACCACAGCAAGCAGCATGTCAACAAATATATCCTTTCTTTTTGGCATTGGGCAAGGTGAATCAGCTTTAGCTAACCTGCAGAGGGACCTCTCGGGTAAGCACTCTTTGCAGGAGGTGCGTTGATGTTTTATTAACGCCATTCGGCACGGTTTTTCATCCTCGAGGTCCATTGACTTCTGGTTTCGCGTATACGATGGTCTTTCTTGCTTACATTCCATTATCGCTGGTTCAATCCATCGCCGCTATCTCGGGGGACTGCACTTGGGAATCACCATGGCTGCCAAATATCATCATGCCCGCCAATCCAGGAGCGGCCGTCCAGTGAGATGAAGAGCCCATAAGTCAATTCAGATCTCTGGAATGCTCCAGCAAAAAGTTTGCGTAGTTATGTCGAATTGAAGCACTATAAGTGATCCGACCGTCCAGAGTCCGCTTGAAATGGCCGTTTATCATAGCGTTAACCATACCCGTTGCTTGATGATATTGCTGCTATGTATTTTCGGCAGTGAATAAGCTATCAATCACGTTTGACTGCCAGCTGGGCCCATAGACGACTCGATATCTCTTCTGAATACATCCACAGACTCAGACTCTTGGCTTTCCTGTATAGAGCCCAGTTAACAATTTTTTTCAGAAAATCGGCAATAGTTTAGTGGCTAGAATTTCCGCCTGTCAAACTGCACGCGGGGGACCGGGGTTCAATTCCCCGTTGCCGAGTTCTTTTTTGCTAACAAAATCACCGGCATTTCTTCTTTTTTTTGGTTCTTGTTATAAGCCGCCGGTAAACTTTCCAGAGCGGGGTGCGTATCTCAAAGTTTACATTGTTGCGACATCGTCAGGTGGTGTGAATTAACAGCACTGAGTTGACTCGGTGACAACTGCAGGGTAGGGACAAAGATATGTGGGGCTGATTCCAACAGCAGCACTGCTTAAGTTAACATATGGGGTTGACGATCTTGGATCTTGGCCCGGACATTATTGAGACCTGCGTTTTTTCTCTACTTAGCACTTCGGATCTCTTAAGTCTGGCTCAAACATGTACTCAATTCCAGGAATTAGCAAAGAGTCACGCGCATTGGAACCTTCGCTACGCCAAAGAGTTCTATTTGGACTCGGCCAAAGTTGCTGGTCTCGTCGGCCTGGAGCGCTACAAAGCGCGGTACTTGGCCAAGCTGTACATTCTGTCCATGGGCGAGAAAAATGCCGTTTGCGACGGCCCAATTGTTGATTTCGGGTTCCTGGCCCATGGACTGGGGTTTGTCGTGCGACGGCCAGAGTCCACCAGTTTCCACACCTTGGACAATCATGAGCAAACCCTGGACACAGCAGATACTGAATGCCTTCGAGTGCGGCAGTTTACTCTGCAAGGTCTGGATAGTGGCCAGATTCGCCAATGGGACTGCTATGATTCCGAGGGTTGGACGTATGGCGACGATGCCGAGTGGGTCGACAAGGTGCAGACAAGGGGCATACTGACCGGGCGTCATGTTTCCCCTGCACTGGTTGAGCAGGTGTCTTGGCAAGGCAAGCGCTTAAGCGACCCTGACATTTCGCCAATCGATTGCATAAATCCCGCCGTGGACCTAGAGCTTCCGCCGTCGGTTGATATTGAAAGAGAGATTATTGCTGCCCATCCCGAAGGTGTGGATCATCTCTTGGTGCGCAACGGCTCAGTTGTTGTGGCGGTTGGCAAAACCCTCAACGTATTTAAAGAAGGAGCCGAGCCTCTGGTGTTCCCACTGGATGCGCCTGTGCGAAAGATGGATGTGCGGTGGGGTGCAGCAGTGATTCTCGACTCGACCGGACTCCTATATTCTATTGATATTTGTTCTTCTGGAGGCTCCTATGCCATCATCTTGGGAGAGACCATCACTTACGAGCCGATGCCCGATCAAACTGGCAAGCGGACGCCTCTCAAGAAAGAGGTCGTTGATTTTGCCAACGAACAAAGTATGGTTATCTTAACCGAGGATGGGTATGTGTGGTCTGAAAATGGCGGCGGTAGTGGAATGTGGACTGGCATTCACTGCCCAACCGGCGACAAGGCGGGGCCAGTTATGATTGGGCCCCCAGGAAACTCGCGAGCCGGCAACGTCGCCGCCGTGTGCATCGATTAATTCTTATAATGGTATCAAGTTACTTAAACAGGGGTGGTAGAGTTCGACCAGTGTCCGTACGAGGTAGTGAGGTGAGCGCCAGAGGTGGTGTTCACGCTGGGGTACAGAGGGGTAATCACAGGCAGACCGCCAGCGGTTGTAGTGATGTCAGAAGTCGTAGCAGCAGCGGTAGTATGAGAGTATGGGTTACCACCCTCAGTCTGGGATCCAGTCTGTGCTCCGGTAGAGGCTCCAGTCTGAGCTGCAGTCTGCGATCCGGTCGGGGCTTCAGTCTGAGCTGAAGTCTGCGCTCCGGTCTCGGCACCAGTCTGGGCACCAGTCTGGCCTGCAGTCTGGCCTCCGGTCTGAGATGCGGTCTGGCCGGGAGTTTGACCGGGAGTCTCGCCGGGAGTCTGGCTAGGTGTCTGGCCGGGAGTCTGGGCTGGAGTCTGGCCGGGAGTCTGGTCAGGAGTCTGACCGGGAGTCTGGCCAGGAGTCTGGCCGCCGGCCTGGCCACCAGTCTGGCTGGGAGTCTGGCCGGGAGTCTGGCCGCCAGCCTGACCGCCAGTTTGGCCGGGTGTCTGACCTCCAGCCTGGCCACCAGTTTGACCTCCAGCCTGGCCGCCAGTTTGGCCGGGTGTCTGACCTCCAGCCTGGCCACCAGTTTGACCACCAGCCTGGCCTCCAGTTTGAGCGGCAGGCTGGCCCGCAGGCGGTGCCTCGGTCTGGGCACCAGTGGCTCCAGCTTGAGTCTCGCCATTGTCAGTTTCCGCAGGAGTCGGGGAGGCAGGGGTCTGGCCCGCCTGCGTGTTGGCAGGGGTAGTGTCTGCAGCAGTGTCTGAAGCTCCATTGGCAGTGGCTGCACTTGGCACCTCTGCTTGTGTCGAAGCCCCCTTTGTTGAGGTCGGGGAAATCGTAATAAAGGTAGAGATGAAGGTAGTCAGAGTGGTGTTCGAGCTGTTGCCCAGAGGGTATGCCGTGGCATTGATAGAACCAACGGGCAGTTGAGAAGTAGTAGAGTTTGCACTAGACAGTAGAGCAAGCGAGGATGTCAGAGAAGTAGTAGGAAGGAAGGCGGCGTAGGCAACGCCGGACGACAGCACAACGTTAGTGAGAGAAACCATTTGCAGATGTGCTCAAAGAGGTGGGCGATTTACGGTATTTAAGTAACCCTAGGGGGGGGGCAACGTTTCACGGGAAATTATGAAAATCAGGAGTTACTCCGATGCATTATGCAGGGGCATATGGGTCCCTGCAGGTGAAACATACCGATCCAGAACCTGTCTAAAGAACGGGGTCAAAAGTTTAGTGAACCCGTAAAACACGCGTTTTGGGTAGTCTATTGGTTTAATCCACCTCTATTTCATTTTGTTCATTTTCGATATCTACTGACCACGCCGAACGCGTCCCCCTGGCTTTGGTCTATAGGAGCCATCCAAGGGGTAGTCGGTGCAGATAAGCCACCACACCCCATTCTAGATCCTGGAGAAAAAAACGCTCATGCAAGAAACTGTAGTTTGCTATGTGAACTAAGCCCCTGGCCCGGATTAAAAACAGGGGTATGCCCCAATTAACGAAAAAATCCTAGATGTCTGGCAGCACAAAATTCCGAGTAAATGGGCGATTTAGATAAAGCGGTTCTATTCTGGATGTCTATCCGCGAAGCCTGTTAATCCAGCCGAGAGTTATATGCGGGCAACAACAATGGTATGCCCCGGACGGGCCTAGATTCCCAAAGCAGGCTGCAGGCAGCTGCAGCAGGCAATGGCACCTTACGGGCAAGTTACCTCGGCATCGTGACTGTGGCTAACTTTCCAACTGTACAACTAGCGTTAAGCCTTGATGACACTAATTCATCGTCCATCCGCTTGTTCGCTGTCCATCCGCTTGTTCGCTATATACGTATACGTTTATGGTCATGTATTATCAACTGTCGTAAATTACCCGTCATGGGATATGAGATTTAGAGCCCATCGCACGTGCTCTGTATGTGCATCAACCTATAGGGCTAGAATGTCGGCAGTTAGCTGCAGACAGGAAAGCAATCACGGCAATAGATGCTATCCGCGCAGCAGCTCAATTAAGCACCACTGGGTCCACAGGTTTCGGTAGAGGCAAGCTAGGTTGTGACAATTCCTACTGTGCCTCGCTGGAGACTGCATCTGCGGTCGCTGGGTGTTGTTTCGACTTTAGAAACATTAAGACCGCCTACAGCGTCGATATGCACACTGTCGACAAGACCGTTGAGGTCTAGGCCGATCCATTGGACCCTCCGGCTGTGGCCATCTCAGTGATTGGTTGAGGAGGATTTATGGATCATAAAACTAGACAAGGTTCGAGAACCAGACGGTCGAAAATAAACGGCTTTTTTTAAAGCATTATATCTGCGAATGGATAGCCAACGGTTTTGCTAAAAGTCCATAACAATATAGTAGGGTTATGTTATGGAGGTATCTGCTGATTGTTGGCATGGGTCTAGAACATTTTTAGTCTGCATCAGCGTGCATTGCATAGGCTTGCATGAAAGTGACTCTATGCCGACTGGTCGAAAATGCCGCGAGGTGGAGCGCCGTAGCGGTTTTGCGTATTGCATCCCGATTGAGATGCTGAAAAAGGGGCAGCGTGTCTCAAGTGCTCAGAAGCATTCTGTGGTATGCTCGGTTCCCTTCGCTCGCTCCGGCTGTCGTCCTCTGGTGCAACCCGGTCCGGATGCAGCCCCGATGCGGATGCAGCCCGATCGGGATGCGCTCGGTGCTTATGCGCTGTGTGCGTATGTGCTCAACCCAAATGCATCCCGATCTGGATATCGGTGCGTATGCGGTCGGTGCGTAAGCGCTTTGTGCATATGACTTCATCCGGGTGCCTCGGATGCACTGATACCTCGGATGCACTCAGGGCGGATGCGCTTGGCGCAGATGCGCTTGGTGCCTCGATTGCGCTCGATCCGGGAGCGGTGCCGGATGCAATAGAATATATAGGGCGTATATAGGAAAGCTAGTCGTGTTGGTTCTCCGACAGGAGAGCCTTTGCCCGCAGCAGGGCCTCGTTGAACTCGTTGGCGACGGTTGTGGCATTCCCGACGTTTTCGGGTTGGGTGCCAGTTTTGAGCACGATGTTGTGGTAGTGCTTGAGGACCTCTTTGATGGAGGCGAGCTGCTGGCGCAGCTGCTTGTCTGTGAGCACGAGTTCGACGCTGCGGTCGACCAGCTCTTTGATTTCGGCGGCCTGCTGGGTATTTTTGCGGTCCAGCCGATCGCAGCGGGCCAGGTATATTTGCTGCTCGGTCTGGGCCCGGGCAAGGGCGTCCTGCAGCTGCTTGTCGCGGGCCTCGTACTGGTCGAGGAACGCTTTGAGCAGGTCTTTGATGTGCTGGTTCTTGCGGCCGCGAGCATTGTCGACGTAGACCATAATCCTCGCCAGAACTTTTTCAGGGGTCGAAGGGATTTCCTTGGTCGAGTCGGACTTTTGCAGCTTGAGCACCTCGCGGTACAGCAGCCGTAGCTTGGCGTCCAGGCCGGCGGTGTCAGTTGTTTCCTTGAGCAGTTCCTCGGCGGTTTCGTCGTCGTCAGCGCCGCCTGCGGCAGTGACTTCGGCCTCGAGGGCGTCGGCCCGGGCCTCGGCCAGGCGTTGGCCCCGCTCGGCCGCCTCGCGGGCCTCTTCGGCCGCCTCGAGCTTCGAGGTCACGTCCACGAGTTTCTTGGACATGACCCGAACCATGTGATCGAGGCGCACTCGTTTGGCGAGCTCCGACGCATAGCGGGCCTTGATGGCCGTGCGCTGGCCCTCGACGGCATTGCGCTGATACACCATGTTGTTGGCGGTGTACTGCAGAAACGACGCCTGGTCCTGAAGATCGGTGATGCTTTTGGTGAGGTAGCCGTAGCGCTCCACGTCATCGTTGAGCTCCAGTACCTTGGATAGTTCCTTGGTGGCCGCGGAATCGGCCTTGAGCAGCAGCCGCTGCTGCAGCTCGGCCTGGCCATATGCTTGGTCGTCCAACGACGTCATGTATGTGCGCATCATGTCGGCGAGTTCCTGGTCGTTGGCATCGCGCTCTTCCATGTGATCAGAAGCGTCGCGCGGGGAAGTGTACCCGCACAGTTGCTGGAAAACGGCGTCCTGCTTTGCCAGGTACTCTGCCTTGGAAAGCCCCAGCCCCGACATAATGTCTGCGGTGCCGTTGGTGGAGCGGCCGCGGGCAGATCCATTCTGTGTGGATGAGCTGTGGGCGCCGTTTGCTGCGCCCCCGCCGTCGCCACCGCCCACAGTGTCTCGGTTAGCGGCGAGGTTCATGCCCTTTTTGGCCGCTTGCAGGGCCGGGCCCGGCGGTAGCAGCCCGTCAGTGCCGGTGCCATGGATGGCTCGCGAGATGCCCAGCAGCGTCTTTGTATCAGCACCCTTTGCCGGCGCCTCGGGGCCGGGAACCGCCTCACTGTCGTCCCGCGGGTGGTCCGAGTCTTTCTGGCCTGGCTCCATGGCTTTGTCAGAAAGACGTTCTCCACACTTTGTGTTAAATTAACTCCAAGTGGGGGAGGCGGATGCAGTGTCCTTTTTGTGCCATTGTCGACGGCGATACTGCCCATGTGGTGTTCAATGGTGATAAGGTGATGGCGTTCCTCGATGTGCAGCCGCTGGTCACGTCGCAGGCGCATGTGCTTGTGATTCCAAAACATCACTATGCAACCCTAGACGAGCTGGCCGACGACGAGGCCACCGCGGCCGAGCTTGGCGTCGTGCTTCCGAAAATCGCCAAGGCAACTCTCAAGGCTACTGGTGGCTCGGCATTTAATATTGTGCAAAACAACGGCGAGATTGCGGGGCAGGTTGTTCCGCATGTTCACTACCATATTGTCGTGCGTGACCCTGGTAACCGCGAAACAGGGGACATTGCCGCCACTGTACAACGGCTACGGAAAGACTATACGCCGCTAGAACGAGCCCGGTACTCGATGCAGGTATTTAACAAGGGACAACGCGAGGACCTCGGCGATGGAGGGCTCGCCAGCGACATCCAAAGGCATCTAAAGAGTCGTCTCTAGTTGACATTGTATCTTTGTATTGGCCCTCTATATAGTTCATATACTCGATGTTTCGTTTATACTTGTACATCATTCACAGTTACTTCAACTGGCTATCGATTAAATCGATCTTTAAGCCTAGGGGTGCTGGAGATCCTAGGCAGGCTAATTAGGAACCGTAGTAATAGAGTTCAAAAGGCAGTAGAGCCGTGGTGAAGTACAAAAGCCGAAACTGCCATAGAGGCGAATATTAAAATACTCAACAATGAAGAAAAAGAGCAATAATACATACAAATACAAATAAAAAGTCACGACAGGGGGGAGCAAAACACGGCCACATGGCCCAACCCTGCAAGTCTAACGACTAGTGTGCAAATAGATCATGGTCGATAAGCCACTGGCGCCCCTTGGACTCGGCCCACCGCCGCGAGTGCGCCGATGCGCGCAGAAACTTCTTCGAGTCGTACTTTTTGTCGAGATCAGCGTGCACCACAGGCGCCATTAAGAACTCGGTGATGACCCGCATCACCGGCAGGAGCGCGTCCATGGTGTAGCCGCCGCTGTAGTGGATAAGATTGTTGTCCCACGGACCTTGCTGCAGGATTTCGCGAGCAAGACACACGGCAGCGGCAGCAATGGCCGACTGCGGGTACGCCAGCAGCCGCTCTTCAACCAGCTGAATCTCGGTGAGATACTTTGCAAACGTGCGGGTGTGGATGTTGTAGTCGTCTGCCTTGGACGCCAGCCGCAGGAAATGCAAAGGATTCGGGGCGCATAGATCGTACTCCAAGCAGCTGAGAATCGTCCGCTCTTGGCGGCAGATCGCCGCAGACTCGCAGTTAGACACATACGCATAGTTGCTGATGCCAGGACTGTACACCTCCTCGTACTTGGCGGCAATAAACAGACTGGTCACGCCCAGCAGCTGGATCTCGCTCAGCGGCGTCTTGCGCACACTCAGGTACCGGTCCACGATGTTGCCAGCCAGCATCAGCGTTTCTGGCAGCAGCCGGAACTTGGCATGCACGGTGATCAACCAGTTCATCAAGACTCCGCGCACCGCCCACCGCATATCCTGCACCTCGGTCATGTACGACGGCAGCGGCACATAGCGGGCCTCGATGCGGTACAGCAGCTTGAAGATGTCGGTGGCATACTCGGGCACCATAAACGGGTCGTCGGCATCTTCGGCGTCCAAATCGTCATGTGCCACGGCCACGCGGGGTAGCAGCTTGACGCCGGCAAACCGCGGCGGGTCTGCAGGCAGCATATAAGGAGCGTCGACGTAGTCGGCGCCCGAAGCGACGGCCGAAGCGCCGGCCAAATTGGCGCCCGCGCCCGCGCCCGCGCCCGACGCCAATCCCGCAGGGTCCAGCCCCTCGGCCATTTCGGCGTCCGAGTCCGCCTGCGAAGAGCCCAGCTCGCCCATCTCGGCGTCCCGCTCGTGTTCAGAGGGATCAACCAGCCCAGGCGAGCTGAGGGTGCGCACCGACTCGTCCACTTGGAGCACGCGGTCGCGCTTGACGGCGCGCCCGTCCAGCGTCGTGGCGGCAGGCCGTTTGAGCGCGCGCGCGGGCGAATGGTCGGCGCGCAGCTCCGGGCCGGCCGGATGCTCGGGCGCGCCGCCCTCACCAAGGAGATCTGGAAGTACTATGCCGAGCTGTCGTTCCAGGCATGGGGCTCCAAGCTCGACAAAGTCATTGCCATTGACTCTGTAAATCACGGCGATTCT
>JAJMKN010000043.1:0-40265 GCA_030563925.1 Wickerhamiella sergipiensis
ACGCAGGCATCTTGAGATGGTTGGGTTTATTTGTTTATTGGGTTCGCCGCATGGGGCTTTCGACAAAGTGTCGGCCACGTCTAACTGTGTCTGGATTTTCTCGAGACCTTTCTGCCGAGCCGAACTGCCAAGCTTGCTTGCCTGATTCCACTGGAGCTCTCCCTTTAGATATTGCTATAGATGATAGTACAAGATTATGTGAAAAAGAATCTGGACTCGGCTGGCGCCCGTTTCGAGTGCGCATTGCTTTCCACATTGCGTATAGCCGGTGCGAGCTGCCCCTATGGAAGTTACCGTTATTTCCGTCGGCGGTGCAAGTATCAGAGAGCCAGGATTAAGTCCAAATGGGTGCTTGCCTTCTCGGCAAGCACTGCCAAGTCCGGCAGAAGACATGGAAGGAGGATGCCAAAATATGCATCTATCCGCGATGGCTGCGTACCACAACTGCCGCAAGACACTGCCCCTGAAGATAAGTAAGAAAGTTCTATGACAAAAGCAGACTTTATTTTAGTGCGCCTGTGGATAAAATAGTGAGGTCACGTAAAAATACAGGAGGCCCAGCGAAGGGGTGCCGCGGCGCCTAGCTGACCCAGCTGGCCAGTGTGGTCCAGCTGGTGTAGATCATGATACCAAAGCCGGCAATGGTCAGGACCAAGTCGGCCACCCAGCGCCAGTTATGCTCGCCAATCACGCGCATGTGCAGGATAGGAGGGTAGATGTAGACCAAGGGCACGCAAGCCAGCGAGCCTATCAAGGCCACAAACTTGTCGAGGTCGTTTGCACCCACCCAGGCAATGGTGCCGGTAACAAACACCAAAAAGAACCGAAACAGATTCTTTTCCCACTTGACCTTTTTGTTGAACTTACCGCTGCGTTCAAACAATCCAGTCTCGAGAATACGGATGGCGGGGAATAGCTGCAGTGGCGCCGACAGCATGATGGCAATCGAGTACAGGGCCTGGATCACCGTGACGGCAGAAGAGTCTTCGGGCAGATTCAGCAGAATCACTGTCTCAACCTTGGAACCAGTAGCCGCGTACAGCAGCGCGCCAACCGACACAAAAGCCAGCGTCATTCCGACCATTACCCAACCAAGCACCTTGTTAAACTTTTTGGGCTCGCGCATCGACTCCTGAATGGGAATAATCAGGCCAATGCCTTCAAACGTGAAAATGGCAGTGCCGATGAACAATGTCCAGTTGCTTTTGTTGAACAGTGCCACGTCCTTGATGCCCTCGGTAAGAACGGTTTCGGTGCCCCAGCCGTAGAGATAAAGCAGTCCCAAAAAGATAAAGAGATCGGCCACCAGGGCCGTAAAGCCGAGCTTGGCGATGTCACGCACCATACTCAATGGCAAAAAAATGATGAGCTGGATGAAAATCAGCATGTTAACACTCATGTAGGCGCCGTCAGCAACGCTGCGAATCACCGCCTGCATGTTTTCCGACACAAAGATGATATAGGCCGCACCAAAGCCCAGTTGGGACATGACAATCGAAAACAGAATGAGATGGCGAAAGCGCGGGCCAAACAGCACGCCGCCAATGTCGCCAAACGACGACACCTGCGTATGGTTCTTGGCGTCGATAAGCAGTAGAAAGCACCAGTAAGAGACTACCGACACAAAGACCAGCAGCAGCGTAGAAAAGAGAATGCCACCGTTGTAAAACGCCCGCGGCAGAAACAGAATGCCTGTGCCCACAAACGACTTGAGCAGCAGCATCACGCTTTCGGTGACCGAGGCCTGACCCTTGGCCTGCTCCGACAACCGGCGCTGCAAGCGCGGACGGCCGGCCTGGCGGCCCGCCTGTCCATCCAGCAGACGCGTGTGCTCGGTATCGGAGCTGTCGACGTCTGAGTCATCGCCAAACTGCTCCTCGAGCTCCTCGCCGGCAAAATGGCCGTAAAGCGACAGGAACTCGATGAAGTTACGGGTCAGCACCGCGGGCCGAGGTAGGTGCACGTGGCCGTCCTCATCAACAGCACCGTGGTGGTGCACCGAGGCAGCCCCTCCGGTGGCACCGGCATGGCCGGGCACGGTGGTCTTGTGGGCGACGAAATCACGGCGGAACCCGCCGGGCGCACGCATCTGGCGCGGGTCCAGCGGCTCGCCCGACGGCCCGTTCTCGGGCTCGCGCGGCAAGTCAAACGACCGCGAACGACCGCGCTTGATAGCAGCCTCGGGGCCGTCATGCTCGCGTTGCCAGTTGTATATTTGGCGGGTGACATCGCCGCCCTGCAGCCGTAGCGACGAGAACTGGTCGTCTCCGGCGCCAGGCACATCGTTTTCGTCCACAAGGTGACGGCCCACTACCTTGACCACCTCCGGATCGGGGTTCTCCATGTCAAGAGCGTACGCCGAGGCAGCTTCGCCCGAGGGACCAGCGGTGGCGGCGCCAGAAGCAGCGTCGCTGGTCAGTTGCGACGCACCAGGCCGGCGGCCGCTGGCAAACGACTGGCGAGGCGTGCGGCCCAGCGGCGAGCGCGTAAGTGGCGACGCCAGGATCAGCGATTCCTGGCGCGAAAACGACTGTGCTAGGCTTTCTGGCCGGCTAGATTGGCTATGGGTCGAGTCGCCGCGGCCCTTGATGTCCACGTTTTTCGACGGCATGGACGCGATGACGAAAGCCGAGCTGTGCGGTTGTTCCTTTGTTGCCGTGCTGCTGACACAGCTCCAGTGCGTCACCTTTGGACAAAGAGCGAAGGTGACATAATTTTTTTTGGTTGGTAAAAATTGGTAAAAATGTCCAAGAAATGGATCGATAAAAAATCAGCGACCACTTATAACCTCGTTCATCGCCCTTATAATGATCCGTTGGCTCATGATGAGGAGGCCGGGCAGTCGGTGCTCATGAAAGTCGACAATCTCAATGATAAAGATCAGAAGCAGGCCCGAAAAGACAAATGGACGTCGGGCCCGGGCCCTGTCGCTCCTACGCCGAACCGCCGCGCGGGCGAGGCTGCCATGTACGGAATTGGCTTCGACGACTCCAATTACGATTATATGCAGCATCTCAAGCCCATGGGTCTCGACGACGATGCTGTGTTTGTTGGCAAGGATGGCAAGACGTCGCTGGCGACGGATGCGGCCGGCCCCAAGGCCAAATCTGAGGCGTTTGCATTCAAAGACGATGCAGATCTACCCGAGGAGATGTTCCAGTCTCGGCCCCAAGACCCGGCAAGCCAGGGTCCGGCTTGGAAAGCTGCATATCAGGCCCAGCAGGCGCTGCCTGACGAGCTCAAGGGTCTGCAGCCCGACATGGATCCTCGTTTGCGCGAGGTTCTCGAGGCATTGGAGGATGAAGAGTATGTCGAGAACAATGACGAGGCTCTGTTCGACGAGCTCATGGATGGTGGTGCCGCCAATGATGTGAACGAATGGAAACAATCCAAGCCAAAGGAGCAGGTTGTTCGTAAAGCCGATGAAAATGACTGGGAGTACGAATTCCGCAAGTACAAGCAGGAGCAGAATGCTGATGATTCCGACGCTGGCGAAGCTGGCAGTGATATTGGCAGCGACTTTGGCAGCGATTTCGGATCAGACTACTCAAACTCGGCCCATCCGCCAGCGCCAGCTAGCGAGCAGGCAGACACCCTGGGAGCGCTTCCATCAATCAAAAAGCCTAAAAAGAAGCGGATCGGTGCCAAAACTGATCTCACCGGCTTCTCCATGTCGTCTTCCGCAAATTATCGTAACGAGGGCCTCACGCTGCTGGACGATCAGTTTGATAAAATCGAGCAAGAGTACGCCAAGCCCGAAGAAAGCGACGAGGAGCAGGAGTTCGACATGAGCAAGGAGCGCGGCGATCTCGACAGCATCATGGACGATTTCCTATCCAATTATGCGGTACAGGGCAAGAAGCTCTGGCGCAAGTAGTATTTATTCCTATGTAGCTAGTTGTAGTACCCTCTGCTGCAGCCAAATTATTTCATGGGTTAGGCCGGGAAATTTTCTGACATGCCGAAATCACTAGCAGAGCAGCTGGCGAAATTCGCCAATCCCGAGCCAGAGGACTTTGATCCCGAGGATATCGAGCAAAACGGTCGCTCTGATGCCGAGTCCGATGATGAGCGTCGCTCGCACTATGTGGATGTGGACAAGAGTCGATTGCGCAACGACGATGTCGAAGTTGATGCAAAGAAGTACAGCGGATCGCGAGTTTCCCGGCGGGATCTTGCCTCTGATGAAGACACTGATGGCTCGGAGGACCAAGAAAGTGAGGCTGAGAGTGTAAACGAAAGTGCTAGTGAGGCTGAAGACGAGATTGAACGCGAGAGCGAGGCTGAGAGCCAGAGCCAAAATGAGAGTGAAAGCCAAAGCCAGAGTGAAAGCGAGAGTGTAAACCAAAATGGAGACAGTGGCAATGGTCGAGACCAGGTGGCCGAAATCCTCAAGGCAGAGCAGAAGCAGCTCGTGAGCCGGCTGTCGGCATCCTCGGAAACAGATGTCGCCAAAGGCAAGGCTGTGCAGGCGCAGCTTGCTATTTATGAGGGCCTTTTAGATGCCCGTATCACTCTGCAGAAGATTCTGCAACTGTCCAACGGCTTGCAGGCCGAGAATGAGGAGCCCGCCGGTGAGGAGTCCACTGAGGAATCGTCCAAGGATGCCAGGTCTAAGCTCTTTGAGCTGCTGGCCCAAGTCGGGGCCCTCCGCAGTCGCCTAGCTGGCGAGCCCGCAACTGGTAAGAAGCGGTCGCTTCAGGAGTACGCCGAGGGCGCCGAGGAGCTCGACAACAAGCTTGCCTCGCAGCGGGAGAACGTGCTGGCGAAATGGAGCCGCAAAGTGCAGCTGTCGTCAGGTGCCAACGCCCTGCAAAACGCAAAATTCAAGTCGCTGAACCAGTCGGCAGCCGTGCAAGTCACTTCGGTGCTGGCCGATATGGATAGGCTGCAGCAGCGGACGCGGGTCAACCGGTCGCAGTACACGGTCAATGGCTCGGTTCCAGAGGAGAGCGGGCTGGTGTTTGACGACACTGACTTCTACCGGCTGCTGCTCAAGGATCTCGTTGACCGTCGCATGGCCGACTCTGGTGCGGCCAACGGACTTAAATGGACGGCCGCCAAAACCAAGACCAAGAAAAACGTCGACACAAAGGCTTCCAAGGGCCGCAAACTGCGGTACACTGTGCAGGAAAAGGTGCAAGGCTTCGACGCACCGCGCCCTGTCTTTTCGTGGACCGACGAGCAAGCCGAAGAGCTGTTTGCAACGCTTTTGGGTCAGAAAATCACCATGGACGATGCCGAGCCTGAGGAGGAGCTGGAGGTAGGCGACTTTGCATTGTTTGGAACTGCTTCTTGATGCTAAAGATGTAGCTTAATGTAATATCATATTTTATCACAGTTTGCACTTGTTAATTATGCTATTATATCTTTTACCACTGCCTCTTATGTGTCAATTTTTGGGCACTTTTGGGCCATGCACCTAGCGGAGCCAGGCTCGCGATTACTATGCACGGTGATCTCGCCGATAAATTGGTCCAGGATGCGCGACGAACGACCAACCTGGAAACGCTGCCGTTGTACCAAGGTGAGCTTGTGCGAGCGGTTGCACGAGAAACCCGCGATCTGTATGGCCAGGCACTGAAGATGAGCGAGGAAAACGCGAGCTCGCAGGACCGAGTGGCCATGTGCGCTTTGTTTGTGTCTCAACTATGTATTCGCCGCAACAAACGCTGTTTGCTGGCTCATCAGCATCTCCGAGCAAGTCGACTTGACCGCACGGTGTGGGCCGAACAGGAACTGGACGCCAATGCGACCGGTAATCTTAGTGCTCATGAGCAGGCGTATTTGCGCGAGTATGCAGAGCTGGTGGTCGACTATAAAGGCGAGTGGACGGATATCGACTTGACAGGATCGCTGGAGCCGCCTACGGAAATGTACATTGAGGTGCGGGTGCTGAAAGACGCAGGCGAAATTCAGACCGAGTACGGAGTGTTTAATCTCACCAAAGACTCTCAGTTTTTTGTGCGGCGAGCAGATGTGCAGCGATTGATCCAGCAAGGGTTTTTGCAGGTTGTTTGATCTTCTGATATCTTTTTTTTTTTTCAATATAATTGTATATACTCTATACTGACGGATAGTAGCTATGGATGCTGATGATGATGTTAGCATGAACGATCTCCGCCCCGACGATAGCAGTGCTGATGATAAACCCAAGCTTTGTAACGTGCTCGCCTTCCAACTCACCATGCCCCCCAAAGCCGATTGGGAAAAATACAAGGCGCCAGTGGCGGATGGCGAGGACGACAAGGACGCCAAGATTGTGCCGCTGAGCGAGGGCGACATTGAGGTGCTCAAGACGTACGGGCTTGCTCCGTACGCCACGCAGCTCAAGCACATTGAAAAGGACATTGGCGACCTTCAAAAGCAAATCAACGACAAGATCGGCGTCAAGGAATCCGACACAGGGCTGGCCCCGCCCAACCAATGGGATCTCATGGCAGACAAGCAGACCGTGTCGCAGGACCAGCCGCTGCAGGTGGCGCGCTGCACGAAAATCATTCAGGATCCCGAAGACGCCGACAAGGCGCAGTATGTGATCAACGTCAAGCAGATTGCCAAGTTTGTGGTCGCTCTGGGCGACCGCGTATCGCCAACCGATATTGAAGAGGGCATGCGCGTGGGTGTGGAGCGCAACAAGTACCGCATCATGCTGCCGCTTCCCCCGCGTATCGACCCCAGCGTGACGATGATGCAGGTCGAGGAGAAGCCCGACGTGACGTACGGCGACATTGGCGGGTCCAAAGACCAGATCGAGAAGCTGCGTGAGGTCGTGGAGCTGCCGCTGCTGGCGCCCGAACGGTTCGCCAGCCTGGGTATCGACCCGCCAAAGGGTATTCTGCTCTACGGCCCGCCCGGCACCGGCAAGACGCTGTGCGCGCGTGCGGTGGCCAACCGTACCGACGCCACGTTTATCCGCGTGATTGGATCTGAGCTTGTGCAAAAGTACGTTGGCGAGGGTGCCCGCATGGTGCGAGAGCTGTTTGAGATGGCCCGCACCAAAAAGGCGTCAATTGTGTTTTTCGATGAAATCGACGCCATTGGCGGTGCCCGCTTCGACGACGGTGCCGGCGGCGACAACGAGGTGCAGCGCACCATGCTGGAACTGATCACGCAGCTTGACGGTTTTGACGCCCGCGGCAACATCAAGGTCATGTTTGCTACGAACCGGCCCAACACCTTGGACCCGGCCCTACTGCGGCCTGGCCGTATCGACCGCAAGGTCGAGTTCTCGCTGCCCGACGTCGAGGGCCGTGCCAACATCCTGCGCATCCACAGCAAGTCCATGTCCGTGGACCGCGACATCCGCTGGGAGCTGATCTCGCGGTTGTGCCCGAATTCGACCGGTGCCGAGCTGCGCTCGGTGTGCACAGAGGCGGGCATGTTTGCTATCCGCGCCCGTCGCAAGGTCGCTACTGAGAAGGATTTCTTGGCTGCTGTCGACAAGGTCATCAAGGGCAATCTCAAGTTCTCGTCTACGAGCCAGTATATGCAGTACAATTAGTATAGATTGTTTTGTCAGTTCTTTCAATTGCCTCTATAACCAGCTGCCACTACCGCCCGCTACCGCTCACAAAACGACGGTCGCCAGCACAGCAGGGCTACCACCAACAGACGCTAGCAGGACTACCACCAGCTCAAAAGCCCCGTGCCGTCGATTTGGCAGCTGCCCACTATTTGCATCCCTTTCTCATAGTTGATGGCTTCAACTCGGAACCGGATCTTTTCGTTGGTGTCCAGATACAGCTCATTGTCGTCGATTTTCCACACCCACGCCTGTTCTTTAACCACAAACTGGCAATGCTCAAACAGCATGGCTTGAGGAATAAATATATCGTCGAAAAACTCCATGCGAACGTTGATGCCTTCTTCTGTACATGATGAGATCCAGCCCACCAGAACTTCGCCCACAAATGGCGCAAAAACGACGACGCGGAACGTGCACTTGACGTAGATGGCTCCATCGCCTGGTCTGAGAAGGCCGTCGCTTGTAGTTTGCACGTCATACAACGCAACGCACAGGCCCACGTCTTTCAAAACCCGGTTGGCGTACTTCTTATTGATCTCATGGTACAAGGCCTGTTTATGTGGCAGATTAAAGCAGTTCGGATCCAGCCGAATGGTGTCTGCCAAAACCGCCAAAGTGAACATGCTTAGTCTTCTACTGGTATTTTTTTTTTGTTTCGTTTAGATTTCCAGCTGTGCTTGATTTCGCTTTTTCTTTCGCTTATTTTATCCTCATATATATCCTTTGAACTACTATTTTCTTTTGGATTTTCTTTGATTCCTATACTTTTTTTAGTTTTGTTTTCACTTTTTATTTCATAATTTTATTATTTATTTTCTTATCCAGCTGGGTCTCTTTCCTTTATTTGTTACCCCTTATTTGTTTTCCGTTATTTATTTTCCTTTAGTTATTTCCTTTAAACTCATTTGTTTTTATTTACAACACGCGTTCATAACCATAGAACCTTTCCATATTAGAACCATTCAGGTCCTTTTCAAGCCACTTCCAAGCCACTTCCAAGCCACTTCCAAGCTCCTTAAAGGGTTCGGCCGAACGCCATTCACACCATTATAATCTCTTTTAAACCCGCTTTTACGACTGCACTCGCCTTTATCTGGACCGGCCGATCCCCCGGCCCCCACAAAAAACCCCTGCCCTCGGCCATCGACATTATCCAATCACTGCCGGTTTAATTTCTCCCAATGCTCTCCCTCTCCAAACCGAATCTGCGGTTGGCGGCCCGCCGCGCGTTTACCACTAGTCGGTGCGCGCGCCAGGTTATCTCGCAGGGTGACGTCAAAGCCAAGGATGCCAACAAGCACATCTCGGATAAGTACCAGGTTATCGACCACGAGTACGATGCCGTCGTGGTGGGTGCCGGTGGTGCCGGTCTGCGTGCCGCGTTTGGCCTGGCCGAGGCCGGCTTCAACACCGCCTGTATCTCCAAGCTGTTCCCCACCCGTTCGCACACGGTTGCCGCACAGGGCGGCATTAACGCCGCGCTGGGAAACATGCACCCCGACGACTGGCACTGGCACATGTACGACACCGTCAAGGGCTCGGACTGGCTCGGTGACCAGGACGCGATTCACTACATGACTCGCGAGGCCCCGGAGAGTATCATTGAGCTCGAGCATTACGGTGTGCCGTTTTCGCGTACCGACAAGGGCCGCATCTATCAGCGCGCGTTTGGTGGCCAGTCCATCGACTATGGCAAGGGCGGCCAGGCCTATCGCACCTGCGCGGTGGCTGATCGTACCGGCCACGCGCTGCTGCACACTCTGTATGGCCAGTCGCTGCGTCACAACACCCAGTTTTTTATTGAGTTTTTCGCCATGGACCTGCTCATGGAGGACGGCGTCTGCAAGGGTGTCATTGCCTACAACCAGGAGGACGGCACTCTGCACCGCTTCATCTCCCACAACACTGTCATTGCCACCGGTGGTTACGGCCGTGCGTACTTCTCGGCCACCTCGGCCCACACCTGTACTGGTGACGGTAACGCCATGGTTTCGCGTGCCGGTCTCCCGCTGCAGGACCTGGAGTTTGTCCAGTTCCATCCCACCGGTATCTACGGCTCGGGCTGCCTGATCACCGAGGGTTCGCGTGGTGAGGGTGGTTACCTGCTCAACTCCAAGGGTGAGCGCTTTATGGAGCGGTATGCCCCCACTGCCAAGGACCTGGCATCGCGTGACGTTGTGTCGCGGTCGATGACCATGGAGATCCGCGAGGGCCGCGGTGTTGGTCCCGAAAAGGACCATCTGTTCCTGCAGCTGTCGCATCTGCCCGCCGAGGTGCTGCACCAGCGCCTGCCCGGTATCTCTGAGACCGCGTCGATTTTCGCCGGTGTCGACGTGACCAAGGAGCCCATCCCCGTTCTGCCCACCGTCCACTACAACATGGGCGGTATCCCCACCAACTACCACGGTGAGGTTCTGACCATTGACGAGAACGGCAACGACAAGCCCGTCAAGGGTCTGTGGGCGTGCGGCGAAGCTGCCTGCGTGTCGGTGCACGGCGCCAACCGTCTGGGTGCCAACTCGCTGCTGGATCTGGTGGTGTTTGGCCGCGCGGTTGCTAACCGTATCGCCGATACCCAGCACCCCAACCAGCCTGCCCTCAAGGTCGATGAGACCCTGGGCAACAAGTCCATCGACAACCTCGACTGGGTCCGCAACGCCGACGGCTCTAAGTCCACTGCCGAGATCCGCCTGGCCATGCAGAAGACCATGCAGCGCGACGTGGCCGTGTTCCGTCTCCAGGAGTCCCTGGACGAGGGTGTCAAGAACATCATGGAGGTCGACCGCTCGCTGCCCGAGCTCCGCACCACCGACCGCTCGATGATTTGGAACTCGGACCTGGTCGAATCGCTGGAGCTCCAGAACCTGCTGACCTGCGCTACCCAGACCGCCGTGTCTGCTTCCGCCCGTAAGGAGTCGCGCGGTGCCCATGCCCGTGAGGACTACCCCGAGCGTGACGACGTCAACTGGATGAAGCACACTCTGTCGTGGCAAAAGGCTCCTGGCCAGGACATTGAGCTCAACTACCGCGGCGTCATCAGCAAGACCCTTGACGAGAACGAGTGTAAGACCGTTCCTCCCGGAAAGCGTGTCTACTAGAGCTGTATAGTCATTTATCGTACAGAAAATAGTCATATTCCCTGGCTCCTGGTGGGGCCTGCTGTCCTTTTGCCGCGGTCGGCTGCTTTTTTATGCGGTCTGCAGCTGTCTGTTGCCGGGCACTATGGCTTTGCTGAGTTGAGACGAGCCTCCAATTTCGCATGCTCCCCAAGCGCAGGAATCGATGTATCTATCGTGGGCAAGTCCGGCAGCACGGCTGGGGGCTGCAATTCCGCTAGAGAAAGACCTTTCACGGGTCGGCTTGTGTTTGTGGCGAGGATTTGAAGCCACCGCGGATCTAGCTGCAGCCCTGAATCGTCTCGCTGATCAATGTCCAGCACCTTGATGAACTGACGGTTCGGCTTGCGGTGCGGGAGTACCTTGTCAAGGGCAATGAACTGCGTAGTTCGAGGTGCCGGTTCGTGCTTGATATCGTTGGGATCACCGTGAGTGTAGGTGGCTTCGAAATGTACATGCATGTGCGCACTGCACCACACAGGCGGCTGCAGGTGCGTAAGGAGCGCAAACGCTGGCGGCGAACCAAGCCGACCTTGCTGGCTATCTTTTCTCAAAAACGGTTTGCAGTGGAATAAATATTGCAGATCGCCGTACCGCTCAATGCCGGCAGGCCAGTCATGGCTCAACACCAGGTCCAGGTAATCCGGGCCCATGCGCCATAACCGCTGCACATCGCTCTGGCGAACATGATACACCGAATAGAGCGATTCCTTCACAAACGGGAACTTTTCGCTGCGAGCAGATAGATAGTCTTTGCCGTAGAAAATACCCGACAGACCGCCAAACCGCACGCCTTTATAAGTGACGACGCCAGCATCGCCAAAATAGTAGATTTTCGGGGCCAGCCAGCCCCCAAACGGCATCTCCCGCATATACCTGCTTGATTCATGGTTGCCTCCAATCACCAAGGTCAAAAAGGGGGCCTCTTTCTCGCCAGTGTAGTATCTGTGAAAGTCACCCATTTCCCGGTACTTGAGCGGTACGGCCATACTTTGTAGGTCTTTGTCGTCTCGCACTGCTTGAAAGTCGCCACAAACAAGTACAATCTCAGGGTTTTCGCCAGCGAGCGATTTGTACATGAGGTCCAATTGGCCATGGCAGCAGCCGACCACTGCCACTCGCATAGTCGTTGTTACCTACTTGAGTTACAACCTCTGGAGTTACCTAACGGCCTCTTCCTGACTTATCCTCTGTCAAGGCAAAGCTCGCTAAAACAAAAGCAAAAGCACTTCACCGGTGTTTCGAGACCTCTAATGTTATCAGTAGATAAAGCAAACGAGAGCTAGGTAATCTAGAACTTAAAGACCTGCTCGGCCTTGTAGCCAAGCTCCTTGAGCGCACCAGTCAGCTCGCCCTGGTCGCTGGGGCTCTTTTTGTTGCCCGAGACAGCGTCCATAAAGGGGGGAGGACCGCACACAAGCACAATGGTGCTGGAGTCCGTGGGCTTGCCGGCGGCATCCTTCTCCAGAACCTCCTTGGTGATGAAACCGGTCTTGCCCTTCCAGTCACCGCTGGCCTTGTCAACAAAGTAATCGACGCTAAACTGCTTGGGGTTCTTCTTGACCAGCTCGTCGATCTCGTCCTTGATCAGAATGTCCTCGGGGGTTTTGGAGCCGTAAAGCAGCTTGACCTTGGTCTTGTCCTCGGGGTGCTTGGAAATCTCGTGCAGGACCTGGTACAGGGGAGTGATGCCGGTACCACCGCCCACCAGGGTGATGGAGTCGTACTTGTTAGGGGTGATAGGAATCTTCTGGAACGGGCCCTTGACCTCAATGGCATCGCCCTCCTCCAGGCCGTGCACGTGCTTGCTCATTTTGCCATCGGGGTACTTTTTGATCACAAATGTAGCAAAGCCCTCCTGCTCGGGGTCCGAGACGGGCGTGTAGGGGCGGATGACATTCTTGCCATTGTCGTTGGTGTACTTGAACATCACGCAGTAGGCAGTCTTGCCGCCGAGGTTGTGGTCCTCGGGCAGGCTCAGAGTGATCTCCTTGGTGTCGCCGCTAAGCTGCTTGGTGCCCTTGACGTGCAGCGGCGTCCACTGCTGCGGATCAAGGGCGCCCAGAGCCTCGTTGCGGAGCTTAGGACCGGTGCTCATGGAGTAGGCAAGCACGCCGGCACCGACGGCCAGACCAGCCATGGCCGGGAGACGGGACTTGAGAAGTTGACTGCGAAACATATTTCTGGAAACGATGGAAATTGTGACAAAGGAAGCAACGCAATTGGAGATGGCTTTAAGTGGCTCCCGCTGACGTCATTGCACGTCGGCCCAATCAAGCTGCGAGCTTTCGTAGCGGCGTTGCGGTAGATTTCGCTCAAGTAAAGCAAAGATCAACAAGGTCAATTCCCTATAAATTCGTGGCCCCGTTTAAATATATGCCCTTTTTCCGCAACTATTCGTATCCACATTAAGCAATCCCGATGACAGCAACATGCACGGGGGTAAGGGTGCGGCTCGGAAGAGGTTCGAGGGCCACCCGGCCTAAACCAGTCGCCTGTTATTTTCCCCTAATAACCCTTAGTATGGTTCCGTCCAACGTTGCCCAGGTGGCCAAAATCATTCCCCCGTTGCTCTCAAAGTTTCACAAGGGGCAGGCAGGCCGTGTGCTGGTTGTAGGCGGTAGTGAAGACTACACCGGAGCCCCGTTCTTCGCAGCGATGGCCGCTGCCCTGGTGGGCGCCGATATGTCGCACATTCTATGTCCGAAAGATGCCGGTGCGGTGATCAAGGGCTACTCGCCCAATCTCATGGTCCATCCTTATTTGAGTGAAGGCGGCTCGCCCGAGAAAGCGCCGCCGTTGTCGGACAAAGTCCAGGGCCTGTTGGCCCGAGTGCATGCGATCGTTGTGGGGCCAGGGTTGGGCCGCGACCCGGCCCTGCATGTCCAAGTGACAGCGTTGATCAAGGAGGCGCGCGAGCGCAAGTTGCCGCTGGTCGTGGATGCCGATGGGCTCTTCCTGGTGCAGAACAATCTTGATGTGATCCGCGGTGCGGATGCGATCCTCACACCTAACGTCGTGGAGTTTGGCCGGCTGGCCAAGGCGGCCGGCATCGACGAGCAATTGTCCGAAAAGGAGCGGGTGCAGGCGCTTGCCAAGGCCCTCAATGTGAATTTGCTGGTGAAAGGCGCTACTGATATGATTGTGGGCGATGGCCAGTTAATCGAAAGTTCGATTGAAGGCAGCCCTCGCCGGGTAAGCGGACAGGGCGACACTCTTAGCGGCTGCTTGGGGACTTTTTTGGCATGGCGCCAGGCCTATAATCAAAAGCTATGGAGCACTCAAGCGGTAGAAACTAGCCCGACGCTGCTCGCTGCGCTTGGTGCTTCGTCGATCGCTCGCACCGCATCGCGGCTGGCGTTTGATGAGCATGGCCGCGGCATGGCCACCACCGACGTCACTCAGCACGTTGGACCGGCGTTTGCCAAGCTGTACGGAGACACGAACTTCGATGTTCAGATCCAGTAGGTGATATGGACTCTATGTCGCAATGGTGCTATGTTGATTGTTCATGTGCTGTTTGTTTATATCTATGTAGCGTTTGTTTATCTATGTTATTACATCAGACGTTGGTTGCATAGACAACAAGGATAACTGGACAGACAAAGAAACAGACAGACAGACAACTTCACAAGATAGACCCCGAAATAAAGCGAACTACTGAAGTAAAACTAGGCAGCTACTGGCAAAAAAGGCTACCTGAAAGCTGACCCCAAAACCAGCGGGCCGCGACTAAGTTAGTAATGGAAGACACTGTAGCCCAGCTCCAAGAGTCGGTCAAGAAACTCCAGAATATGGTGGCCCTGACGGGTCGCCAGGTGATGGAGATCCGTATGAACGAGCAGCGTCAGAACATCCAGCAGTTGGACCTCCGCACCAAAGAGCTTCAGGGCTCGCACCAGGGCCAGAACGCGGGCCCTGGCACTCAGAACGACAAGGACTTCGTCACCGGCCAGGACATTGTAGAGCTAGTGCAGGAGTTGCAGGGCCAGCTAGACATTCTGGACGAGCGCGGCATGCGCCGCATCTCCAACATGCGTGCCGGGCCGTCGGACCCCATCGCTCCGGTACCGTCGTCCAACGGCGAGTTCCCTCCCGAGTTTCCTGCCACCGTTGCGCAGTTTGGCAGCCTTTCGAAGGAGGGCGTGGTTGCGCTGGCCAAGTTCTACGAGCTGCTGCCGCCGGATTCGGCCGAGCTGGAGGAAATGCTCGGCAAGGTATCGCTGACTCCCGAGCAGGCCGGTGTGCAGGCCGCGCCGGCCGAGCTGTCGGAGCAGGACATTAACAATCTGTTTGACCAATTGGCTCGTTTCTGTGGCATCTCGCTTCGCCGTGTGCCGGGTGCCTGGTAGGGCTCGTCATTATTGTCTGGCTCTGTCTTAACCTAATAGCCATAGCTCAATACCGTTGCCTTACACCATAGCTCTAGTTGCTTTGTACTTCGTTCTTAATGCTTTTTTTATACTAGCCTATGGAGGGCTCATTATGTGACTTGAACCGCTTGTTGCGGGCTTTATTTTCGGCTTTAGTTTGGCTTTAGTTTGGGGTGCAACCGACAGCTACTGTAGCTGGGTGTTGCCGCAGGCTGGGCCTACTTACGCTGGTACGGCTTCTTGGGCGGACGCTGCTGGGTGCGCATAGGCCCCTTGCGCTTCTCGTCAGGTTTGGGCTCGTCACCGAGCCGCACCTTGAGCTCGTCCTCGTTGGCCTTGACCCGCGTCCACCATTCGTGCTGCTTGTGGATGTACTTGTCCAGGTTCCAGTTCTTCCAGACGTTGCGGCCATACGGACTCTGCTTGAGCTCATCACCGTGGCCCGCCAGCTCGGTCGCCAGTCGCTCACGCGCAAACTTGAGCTTGTAGCAAAATGGCCACAGCGCGTCCACGACGTGCGAGCCCGGCGCAGAGACCGCCAGCTCAGTTGCCAGCGGCACTACAATGTTGAGCAACTTACGGCGCTCGACAATGTCCATTTCCGGCCGCAGAAGCGCCTCGAGCACGTGGCTCTGCACGGGGTTCAGTGCCATGTCGCGGAACCGCTCGGCCGTCAGCGTCTTCGCCGCATCCGCCAGCAGCTTGGGCTGCTCGGCCAGCTTCTCAACCAGCTGGGCCCGGCCGCGAACGCTGCCGCCCGCAGAGCCCCCTGGGCCGCTGCTGCTTGTGTCTTTGCCATTGGGCGGGCCAAGCACAAATGCCATGCCACCCACCGAGTCTACGATGGCGCGCGACAGCTCGGCCGTCTGCTTGGCATCGGCAGCCTCAAGCCCCGCCTCGAGGACACTGAACTGGTTGGCGGCCATGATCTCGCCCGCAGCAGGAATCATCTCGGCCACGACCTCGGTCTTGGGACCTAGTTTGGACCGCAGCAGTGCCTGCACCACAAACGACGACGGCTCCCTGCTGGCAAGCTTGGCGACCTGGCCCTTCAGGCGCTGCTGCCACAGTGTCAGGAGCTTCTTGCGGGGTAGTGTCTCGATCACCGACTGCAGAAAGTAAGAACCCACCGAGTCACTGAGAAGGTGGCGGAAAAACGAGTCGGTGGCCTCGGGGTCACTGCCGTCAGTGCCAAAGCACAGATCCACAAACCCAAACGCCGACCGCGATGCTTGCACGCGGATCACTACCTGGTACAGCGGCGAGGCCAGCGGGTCGCATGCCAAACGGCGGGCCTCGCGGCTATCAGGCACCTTGGCTGTCAAGTCACCCACCAGCTCGGCGGCCGCTTCGGTAAATGCCTCGGGCACTGTGCGCTCACCAATAGCTTTGTTAGCGTCCATATCGATATGGCGGCGGGCATCTCGGGACCGGCGAGACCGCAAGGATGGGTCTTCGCCCAGCGGCAGGCCGGCCAATAGCAGCAGCAATAGCCGCAGCACATGCGAGGAGTACTGTTCAGCGGCCATCTCATTAACGTGGGGCCGCAGCTCGTTAACCAGAAACAGCACCAGCGTCTCGGCAGGCACAATCTCCTCGTTTGTGTCGGTAACAATGTCAGTTTGGCGGCGGGTCTCGCGCTCAACCAGCTCCGCCGCGCGGTGCAGCAGCGTCTCGACACAGTGCGAGGAGTACTTTTGTAGGGTTAATGCAAACAAATGGCCACCCACTGCTTTGAGAAGATGCACCAGCTGCTGATCAGTGGCAGCTGCCAGCAGCCGCTCCACAAGCTTTGAACAGACCTGGTTGGTGAAAAGTTTGAGTTCTTTGCCTTTGGCCTCGGCCAGTACCGACTCTACAAATGGTTCGCGCTCGGCCGGCGTAAGCGCCCCGGCCGAAAGCGTGGATTCGGCGGTCTTGAAGTACTCGAGCTCAGCCCGATCTAGCAGGCCAAAAAAGGCGGCTTGGCGGGCTCCGCCCGGACGAGGAGCCTCATCGTCCAGGGGGATAAAATCGGCACCATTTTCGGCGCTATTTTCCAGGCCAGGGGCGTCCCTCACTGCCTCGGAAGGCTCGCCGTCAAGATTTTTCTTCGATCTTTTGGTGCGGGTTTTGGCCATGGCTGTCTAAGCTGCGGTCCCTAGCCTAGTCGTCAGTCCTAGCTGTCAAGGCGGAGGAAGCCAGTAGTAGTTAGAGTGGCCGCAGTCAGTGGCCACTAAGGTGGTGATAGCAGTAGCAAATAGGAGTTATCATAGTGGTAGGCAGAGTGGTAGCGGTCATAGTCACTCCAGAAGCTCGAGCATGGCGCTTCAGCCGTTTTTTACAGCGCTTAGCCGGCACAGCTCAGGGCACCTGCAGGCTCGTGTGCCCTGCCCTGCAGCCCACGCACGTGAAATGCCTGATTAGTGACCCAGCTCCCAACCCTGCCCGGGTTTCGCCTCATCCATCTCATCGATCTAAGCGCATCTTCAGGGCCCTCTGAGAGCAGGTGCCGTCCCCTACCCCCTCCCTCTAAACTAGACTTCCCCGCGTGCATTATCGAATGCCCGTCCATTCCCCCATCATAGGTCCCCACTCCCGCGGCGGGTCCGTTGCTCCCGGCGGCCTCGCGTTATCGCCCACCTCGTCTAGCTCCACCAGCACCTACACGCCTGCCCGGCGTGATGGGCAAGCAGGCTCGAGCTCCTCGTCGCTGTTTGCGGGTTGCCGGTTCGACGACGCCGACATGCACCTGGCTCCCAAGAGCCGTACGCCGTCGTTTGGCAGCCATATTTCCGTCACCAAGCCCCAGCAGCAACCGGCGACCTCGGCTAGCATGGGCAACGGCAGCACCTCCGCGTCGGTGCGCCCGCCCGCCACTCTGCTGATACACAACCTACCGCGCGACATGTCCCCGCGCGAAGCAACGCTTTTGTTTACATTTGCGCCTGAATTCGTGGGCTGCGAGCTCCACGGCCAGGGCACCGCCGACGACGGCCTGCCCCTCAACCTATCGGCGTACGTGCATTTCCGCAGCGTGCCGGCTGCCGCCCAGACTCAGAATATGCTCGAGGCACGACCCGAGCTGCTGCCCGATGCGGGTTTCCACTGCCCGTGGCCCCTCAAGTGTGAGATTCGGCCCCCCTCGGCTCGGCCGCCGTCGCATACCCTTTCGGCCTCGGGCCATACTCCTTCGTCCTTGCAGTCGCTTCATCCAAGCCATGCCGCTCACAACTGCGGCAGCTGCTCGCACCACGGTGGCCACGCGAGCCACTCGGCTGGAACCGGCCATGCGAGCCACTCCGGGGCCGCCGGCCACGGGGGCGCTCCGCACAAGAGCCGGTTCTTATTTGTTGACGACGACAGCTCGTGCGCGTCCACATCCGCGACTAATTCAGTAGGCTCCATCACCACTCCGGCCAATGGCTCGGGCTCTATCTCGTCGCTGGGATCGTCCATGTGCGGCTCGCATTGCGGCTCGCACTGCGGCTCGGTCTCGGGCTCTATCTCGGGCTCGGTGTCCGGGTCGGGCTCGGTCTCGGGCTCGGTCTCGGGGCCTTCGGGTGGCTCGGGCCAGACCGGCCAGACCGGCACCAGCGCGAGCGCGCAGCCCGGCTCGGGCTCGGGCTCGGTCTCCGGCGCGTCGGGTCCCTCGGGCGATCGCCTGTTCTCGCCCGCCAGCCCACGCTCCATGTACGTGGGCCGCTCGCTGTTTGGCGACAATCTCGGCCACTCGCTGTCGGGGCTGCACATTGGCACGCAGTCACGCGAGCCGTCGTTTTCCGGCTTCAGCGGTTTTGGCTTCGGCTCAATGGATCGCCGGCCCAGCGCCGGGCCCAGCGGCAGCTCCAGCATGGGGCCCGTTGGCGGCCCCATCAGCGCTATCGGCTCGAGCTCGCTAGGCAGCTCGAGCGGCCTCGGCGGCTCGCTGGGATCCTTGGGCGGCTCGCTGGGCGGCTCGGGACTTGGCACGCCTCGACGAGCGTCCGTACCGTCGCGCATTACCGGCGACGACCCCAGCAAGGTTGTCATGCCATACTCGCCGCAGACGCAGGCCAAGGCGGCGTCGGTGCTCCAAAACGGCGGCCGCGTGCTGCCGCCCGCGAACCCCGCGGACCAGAACCCGCCCTGCAACACGCTGTACGTGGGAAATCTGCCGCCCGATACCCAAGAAGACGAGCTCAAGGAGCTGTTTTCGCAGCGGCCGGGCTACCGCCGGCTATGTTTCCGGGCCAAGACCAACGGCCCCATGTGTTTTGTAGAGTTCGAAGACGAACACTATGCGGGCTGTGCGCTGGAACAGCTCTACGGCTACGGGTTGTCCAACTCGGTCAAGGGCGGCATTCGTCTGTCGTATTCCAAGAACCCGCTGGGGGTGCGCTCGAACCGCCGGCCGCCTCAACAGCAGCCTCAGCAGCCTCAACAGCAGCAGCCTCAGCAGCAAAACCCGCAAAACAGCCACATGCATCTGCACCCGGCGCCAGGCTTGTCGGCACATTCGCACTATTAATTATTTATCTACGCGACCGCAAAGGACATTCGCATCTTAGTTGTAGTGCCATTCTCATGGTTCTGTATTGTCTTATTTTGTTTTCATTGTGTGCACTATGTTGGCTGCGCTCATTATGTTAATTGTTTTGATTGTGATCATTGTCTCGTCCGCTAGTCTGGTTTCCATTAGTTCGACTTCAAGCTTTTGTTTAGTTCTTATTTTCACGTTTGGTACCTGCCTATAGCTTGGCTAGCTGCCATGCATAGCTTCCGCATTCCCTGCATGCCATCTAGACTGCCCATTTTAGGCAGGTGGCTGGGCTGCATAAGCCCGATTCGGCTGGGTCGAAACTGGCGTGGGATTGAGCGGAACAGAGAGTCAAATGCATGGGCCCTACAGTATTTGAAGTGTGCATAAATTGTTCAATAGATCTAGTTTCGAACACCGAGCATCTGTTCAAGTCTCGCAGACCTATCACGCGATCGGACCTCGGGCCATACCATTGGAATCTGCATTGTGGTTAGGGCGACGCAGGTGGTTGGAATGCACCATGCTATGGTAACCACAACAAAAAGAATGGTCGAACCGAAGCGCCGTGGACCCCGGGAAAATGCAGGGAAGCTACTGCGGGCTCAACTATCGAACCAAAGCGGCAAAACTATTGAGGCCCAAAGACCCCGGGAAACCAAGTATACATGCATAGCCTAGGTATTAAGTAGAGACAAATAGGCAGCCCAGGAAAATACTGCGGGCCAAGCGGTCGCAGGCAACCAAAAAAATAGATGTATGTTTGGGGAGAGGGAACGCCCCGAAAAAAATAGGACAAACCCAGGCCGCCCCAAACGGGGGTCGAATAATGGGTATGATGCTCGACTAACCAAACCACAGCGGCGGCCCTAAATTACAGCAGGCAGCCAGCTTAGGCCCGGATGTAGCTGGAGCGGTCGGCGTCAGCGCTAGACGTCTCCTTGGCAGTAGGGCCCTCAGTGGTCTTGCGAGAGCCAATGCCAAAGCGGTAGGCACCGCGAGGCTCCGAGGCGTAGCCGCCGGCACCGTAGGCGGCAGCAGACACGCCCTCGTCACCGCTCTTGGACTTTTTCTTGTTGCTGCCCAGGCCGGGGCGAGCGCAGCAAAGCAAAAGCACATTAAACAGAGTCATGAAAACGCAGGCCCACGCAAAGCCCAGCACGTAGCGACCAAGGTCGGCATCGGCACCGCTGTCGCGCCAGTACTTGCGGCTCTGGACACTCACCACAGTGCCAAGAGCAGCAGCACAGGTGATGAACACGAAGCCGAGAATGTTGAAAATCTGCGACAGGGCCGACAGAATACCGACGGAAGAGGCAAACAAAACGGTAAACAGCAAAAGAACCTCAAAGAAAAGACCAATGGTGAAGAACGGGAACAGGAAACGAGACTCGTAGTAGTTCGAGAAGCGGTGCTCCTGGAACACCTCGGGCACATCCTCTCCGGCAAAGTTGCGGGTGGGCTCGATAGGGTAGGCAGGCTTGTTCTTGGTGCAGCCGGTAATGCTACCGGGCTCCTTGACGCTATCGCCATCATAGCTGCAAATACCCCACAGCGACCACTGCGAAATAGGGCCGGTGTTGGAGACGCTGCTAGTGTCGGCACGCAGCCAGTAGAACTTTTGCAACAGGCTGCTGTTCTCCTTGATGCCGCCGAGAAGAATGAAAAACACCAACAGGCAGGTGCCTGCTGTGAAGAGCAAGGAAATGAAATTGGCAAAGGCCTTGAACATTTCTATCAGTGATGGGGGTAAGAGGGGAAGGTAGAAAAGATGAAGACTTTAGTCACCTTAAGATCCCGGTCCCACTTGCTAATATATCCAGTCTGCAGCAGGTTTGTTTATTTTTCTCTCTTGCTGGCTGCGGCTGCATGCAGACCCTACCGCTTTGGGAACTTGCTTATGCATCGTGATGGCCGCAGCAACAACCAGGCCCCGGCCGGGGGTGGGGGTCACTGTGAGGGAATAAGCAGTTGCCTGGAGCTTGGTTGGTGCGCTTTCGAAATGTCCTACTTTTCCGCCGCGAAGTGGTCTTTTCGCCCTGAGACAATCCCCGCATGTTTGCTTACCTGCCGCAACGCATGCATGGGCAATGCAGACTTTTAGCCCATTACGTCACTTGGTATGCAGCAAGCTCTATGGCCGTCAACACTTACCCTGCTCGGCCTGCAGGATTGCCCAAACCGGGCTCCAAGCCTGGGCCGGCGAGTCAGGTCGACATGGCCGGCTTCCAATGAGGATTTTCTCAAAACTGGAGGCCCTAGCGATGATAGCCTTCTCTATATCCTGTAGTTTCCAAGGCTTGTCTTGGAAGGCTCTCTAACTACTTGTTAAGGCTAGCTTCTTCCTGGTTCCTTGTGGTTCCTGCAACCATACTTTAGGGTATCGGCTGCCAAAGGATGTGGCTGCCGTCAACTACCGTCAACTACCGTCATCTGCAAGCATCTACCAACGCCAAACTCCGACTATAAGGGCCAACTACTAACCGCCAACTCACTAGCTAAGACGTAGACATAGCTTTACAAGGCCTCACAACGCCAAGGAACCTGGGGGTTGTGCCTCAGTTGCCACAGCAATGCAGCTGCCTGCTGCCTAACGAGAAGAGCACTTTGCCGCTGCTGCATGGATGGATCTCGACGAGGCGTTGACAATCTTAACAGCGAAATTATTTGTTTTGATTGAATTTCTAATAACCCCAAATGGGCCGCCCAGCGTCATTTTCAAAAACCACCTTTTTTTCGGTATATCCACCGTAAATACATGACGATTTCCTGATTCTTGGAAAAAATGATGTAATTATTTATGTACCTCTCGATCCAAGCCACTCGGCAATGCAAACAATCTCGCCTCGGCCCGTACTATGGAGGCCTGGTCTACGTTAGAGATCTGTTTTATGTACCTCTCGATTCATAAAAAGTCTTTTGATGTAAATTTACTTTGCAGAGCCATTCAGCTTTGCTTTTCCCACCGGGTTCTTGACCCTGCCCCAACACCCCTAAACCACTTAACCCCACCACCCTCTGCTCCGGAGCCCAATTCCCCCTACGAGCCGAGCCCCGGTAATTTTAGTACCCCCAAGCTCGGAGCCCCAGCTGGCTCAAGCCTAGCCCAAGCCGATCTCCGATACCGTAAAGCATCCCATGGATTCCACATGGTTTAAAGGCACCCGCAAGGCCATTGGCCGGACCCCCCACCTTCTTCTCGGCACAAAATCTGTTGAGGACCCACTGATCACTGTCTGGACCAAAAATATCTCCATTGCCAGCACCGGTCTGACTGCATTGGCCACTGCGGCCGAGCATGTGGCTGAGCGATCGACGTCGGCCGCGCAGCAATTGCGCAAGCTGGTCGGCGATTTCGCCCCGATCTACGCCGCAATCCGCGACCCCACGCTGCCGGGCAGCTCAGCCGACGACTCGGCCCCTCAGCGGATTCTGGACCGCCGGGCCGCCATTGAGACAAAACTGGCGCGGTTGGATGCCGAAGTGGGCCTGAAAGCCAGTGAGCTGGCAGCCAACGTCAAGCAGAAAGTCGATGCCGCCCGTCCAATTCTCAAGTCCATCGAAACTTTGCTCACGAAACGCTCGCACAAGAAGATTGACTATGACCGGATTGTTGCTGCGCGAGCATCGCAGGCAGCAAAGACAGGCACCACCGTGGCCGATCTCAAGGAAACAAACACCGAGGAACAGCGGCTGTACGAGGATTTTGATGCCAGGGTACGCAAGACGGTGCCGCAGTTTTTTATCTACTTTGACCGCTTTTTGACAGGGCTTACGCTGGAGATATCAAAGGCTCAGACAGATATCGCGCGGGCGTGGCTCGAGGGTGCCGAGAGCGCAGCCCGCTCCATGGGCGCCGTCAGCACCACCAACGAGGCATTGAAAACGTGGCGTGCCGGGTTCTCAACTATTCAGCCGGCCGTCGAGGCTCTCGATATCATCGACACCACGCGGCCGCTACCTTCGCGGCTCGTGGACCCTACACCACCCGAGCACCCCACGCATGACGGCTTCATGGTGCGCACGTTCCACCGGATCACGGGGCAAGTAGTGCTCCCACGGTTTTTGGGTGGGTCGCTGTTTGCGGGTGAAGAGGCGGCCAAGGAATTGGAGGCAGAGTCTGGCTCCACATCGCCGCCGGTGGAGACCCTCAGTCCGCGTGTTGCTTCCCCGGGTGCTGCACCTGCCTCCAGGGCTATCGTCCCTGACGCGGCTGTTGCTGCTGCATCTCCTGACCCCTCTCCTGCACCCACCCCTAAAGCTTCAGCGACCGCCGCTTCCACCAATCACTCCGTCGCTCAGGCCGCCGTGCCCTCGGCCTCCCCCTCATCCGTCTCGTCCACTGCTGTCGCTGCAGCCCCAGGCGAATGGGTCGTGGCAATCTACCCGTTTAGCGGCGGCGAAGGAGACCTGACCTTTGGGACCGGCGACCGCATCAAGGTCGTCGACCATGGCGACGAAGGAGATACCGAGTGGTGGTGCGGCTCCAAGGATGGAGCCATTGGGTTATTTCCCCGCAACTACGTCCGAGCTGAGGCAGTGCCGCCTGTACCTGGAAGGACATCTGGCCGCCCGCCTCGTGAGACTTTACCTGAGCTGCCTTCGGAGTTGCCCTCGGAGCTACCAGAGCCTTTGCCTTCAGAGCCGCCGGAGTCTCCACTTTCGGATACAAAGCTGGAATCGAAGTCGGAGTCGAAGTCGTTGCCTTCTCTACCGAAACCCGAGGGTCATTCCATTCACGCTCCTGCCTCGGCCGGCACTGCACATGCAGAATCACCGACAGAGCTTAAGGCAGAGCCACAGGCAGACCTGCTACCCAAGGAATCAACAAGTCCCGTGCCAGACCCCAACTCGCAGGCCACCAAAGAAGATGGTATTCTCCCCAAACCCGCTGGGGACGACGAGCTTCTCTAGTATCGTACTAAGATCTATTTAATAGTCACTGGCCTCGCTCCACTCGTCTTGACTGATCTTGAGGTCGCCCAGCTCGTCTTCCAAATCACTGAGCTCGTAAAGTCCCTCGTCGTCCTCGTCTTCGGGGTAGTCATTGCGATAGAAATCTTCGGCATTCGAATCGTCGTCGCCCTCGGCAACATTGTCGTCGCTGCTGTCGCCATCGTCTGCTATCAGCGGCAGCTGGTCCTCATCGAGGTCACTTTGGTTAGCATCTGGATCATAAAGATAAAGAATAATAAAAATACATGGATCCTCGGGGCGAGAAAGTGTAACTTACAGATAGCCAATGTGGGCATCTGCGGCAGGCGCCGCACGGGGATCCGAATAATATACATCGTAGACATAGTCCTCGGTCTCGGCGTCAAGATCACTCAATTTGACCGAAGCTGCAGGATTGGTCACGCTGCTGGAAGCCTTTTCCTCGTTAATATAGTCGTTGATCATGCTCTGCAGCTGGAGCGGGATATCCGACATGGTGTGCTTCTCGGACTGGGCCTCAGCAGCGGCCGCAGTAGATCCTGTTGCCGACTGGGTTTCTACATCAGTGTTTAGCTGGTTGCCCAGCTGTGTGCTTGGCTGGGTACCCAGCCGAGACTTTACGCTGCGGGGAAGCTTATAAGACCGCTCTGCGGATGAGTCCAAAACTAGATCACTTGCTCTCGCATCGGCCTGATCGTAAGTGCCGGCCAGCCGGAACACCATAGGATCCAACCGCTTGCGCTTGGTGCGCACCACAAGCGCTTGCAGAGGATCTTGGTCCCTTTTGCGTTTGACCTGCACTTGTACCATTGGATGTCAGGTCAGGCGGATCAGTCCACCAGGGTTGGGATATTCTGTCAACAGAGGGGGCCTGGCATTTTGGGACCTGAAAGCTCGACCACCTAATGTGGACGGTGTATTAATGGACTGGGCAAGGGCTCACTTGCGGAGCAGCGTGAAGCAGGCGGACCCCAATCATTGATACATGCGCGAGAGATTCGTATGGCTTAAAGAAACTGATGTGGTGTGTGTCACCGGCGGTGGTGGTGGTCTGGGGTCTGAATTGGTTAAAGAGTTTGTAAACAGAGGATGCGCGGTGGCCGTGGTGGATGTGATCACTCCTGCAGTCACCGACCAATTGCCCGGCGTCTTGTACATGGAGGCTGATATCCGCGATATCTACGCTCTGCAGCATTGCGAAACTGTTATCCGACGAAAACTAGGAACAGTCACAGTGCTTGTCAACAACGCAGGTATCCGTCGGCAATGGGCGCCTGTGTCTCGGGCCCCGACAGTAGATATCCAAGCTGTCTTGGATATCAATCTCGTCGGCACTTTTATGGCCACAAGGGCATTTCTTCCCCACATGCTGCTGCGCCAACGCGGTCGCATTGTGTTTGTTTCGTCCGCGCTGGGGCTGATATCGCCCGCCGGCCTGTCTGCGTATGGAGCGGCAAAAGCAGGCGTCATTGGGCTGTACGAATCATTGGCTGCCGAGCTTCCTCGTGGCTCTGGAGTCTATCCTCTCTTGGTATGTCCCGGCCAGATAGATACCAGTTTATTTGCAGACATTGACACTCCTTCGCCGCTGCTCGCGCCGATTATCTCTCCCCGAGGTCTCGCTGGCCAAATAACAAACGCAGTCAGCCTGGGTCGCAAATCCCCACTCTATGCACCGCTGTATGTGAAATTCCTACCGTTAATGAGAGCTCTTCCTCGCCCGCTTATTGTTTTTCTTCGAGATAAGTCAGGCATGGACAAGGCTGCGGGGGCTGCACAAACCGACAACTCAAGCGATCTTGAGTGGGGAGTTTCGAACGCAGTTGTCTCTAATATTCCCACCCCAAAGTCCATTCGGTCGCAAACGCCGGGACCG
Source organism: Wickerhamiella sergipiensis (assembly GCA_030563925.1). Taxonomy (NCBI): domain Eukaryota; kingdom Fungi; phylum Ascomycota; class Dipodascomycetes; order Dipodascales; family Trichomonascaceae; genus Wickerhamiella; species Wickerhamiella sergipiensis. The sequence goes on from JAJMKN010000043.1 coordinate 26,327, forward strand.
CATGTCAAGATTGGCCATTTAATCACCAATATGCATTAATATGCAGCAATCCACATGCCCTACATAGCCCGTGGTCCAACCTGCAAAACAGAGCCAGGATCTCAGTCATAGCTTGCCTTCAAGAGTAAACAGCTTGAGATGGTGAAAGAAATATATGCTGTAATAGCTTGCCACATGCGCCACTGGACGTTTTATGCCTAGGGCACGGTTATGCATGGCTACGCCCTAAAAAAGGCACCAAGCACAGACAGGGTTACTAACCTGGGTTTTCACAAGACATCCTTCTCACCTAATCCATACCTCGGCAGATGTCCTCGAACGACTTTGTGATTCACGGCCATAAAGGTATTGAGCTTCAGGCTCGTACTTGGAACGTGCCTCAAGGCACTCCTCTGAAAGCCAAGATTGTGTTTATCCATGGCTTTTCTGAGCACAAGGACTGCTACAACGCCTGGTTCTCCAAGGTGGCCGAGGCAGGCTACCAAGTGACCATGTTTGACCAGCGTGGCTTCGGCAAGACGCCTAAAACCCAAAAGGAAGAGGGCGTCACTACCGATGCCTTGCAGATGGCCGACATTGAGAAAGTTGTTAACTACGTTTCCAAGGACTACAATGGTCCACTTTATTTGTGGGGTCACTCAATGGGAGGCGGTCTTACCCTGACCTACGCCCATCGCGGCGACAAGCGCCAGCGGTTTGATGGCTATCTGGCCAACTCGCCTTACATCCAAGGCAGTCCTGAAGGCCCCAACGGATCGTTTCTGGCGAAATTGTTGCCGCTGGCCTACCGCATTTTGCCCAACCGCCGCGAAAAGGTCAAGATCACCCCCGACATGTGCACCAACGACTCGTCGCGGTGGGACTCGTACAAAAATGACCCGCTGCGGCCCAACATCGGCACCACCACTGTGTTTTTCGAGATGATGAAGCGTGGCAGAGACCTGTTGGATGAGTCTGTTGTGCCCAAGATCGTCAACAAGCCCATTCTGCTGAGCCAGGGTACCCAGGACGTGTTGTGCGACGTCGAGGGCGCCAAGAAGTTCACGGCCTCGCTCAAGAACGCCAAAAAGGACATTACGCTCAAGCTGTACGAGCACAAGCCTCACGAGCTCATGCAGCTGGTGCCCAAGGACCAGAAGGAGCATCTGGACGACGTGCTTTCGTGGCTGGACGCGCAGGTCGCCGCCTGGCACAAGGCCCAGTCCGACGACAAGTGCGACGACAAGTCCGAGGCGAAGGGCGCAGATGCTACTGCTGTTTCTGCTGCCGCTACCACCACAGCTCCTGCTGCCGCTGCCGCTGCCGCTCCTGCTGCCACTACTGCTGCTCCAACTGCCACCAAGGCTACTGAGCCTGTCGCCGAGCCCAAGACTGCTGCCCCTGTCGCGGCCAAGACTGCCGAAGCGGCACCTGTCGAGACCCCTGCCAAGGTCACCGAGACCGCTGACGCTCTGAAGGCAGCTGAGACGGCCAAGACAGCCGAGCCTGCTGCCGTTGTCTCGGGCGCTCAGCCGATCAAGACGGCAGAGCCCGCCGAGACGACAGAGCCCAACAAGACGGCTGCTGCCGAGCCTGCCGAGTCCCCCAAGACTGGACCTTCCAAGACAGAGGCTGTCGCTCCGGCCACCGAGTCGGCCGAGCCCTCGAAGACGGAGCCGACTGTCGAGCCTACGACTGCTAGCTCTACGGCTGAGACCGAGACCCCGGCCGAGACTCCTGAAGTCTCGACCCCCGAGCCCCAGTCTTCTAACGGTACTCCCGAGCCGTCGGCTGCCCCTGCGACCAAGACTTCCAAGAAGTCCAAGAAGAAGAAGGGCAAGAAGGGCAAGAACTAAGCATAGCTATGTAATTCGCATTCATCGTTCGTTGATATTGGCTTGTTTTTTCGTTGGCCATTTGCGTCTCCGGCTTTAGAAACGTCCGGCGCTGCTCTTCTTTTTGACCCCGCTCTCGCATTGCCACAGTGTGTACCCCCGTTTACCCTACCCTATCTCCGGACAGATCTGCACGGGCTATGGGGAGTCTATGGGTCCGGGGTGGGCTATGATATCCCCAACCCCATGGGTTCCTGGCACGTGAGATCTACGAGTTGCTAGAAAATCGGGCTGAAAACAGCAAGTGCGGCTTCTGACACCAAATCGGCCGGCGCTCGGGATACGGCCAACTCACTAGAGCTCTTTGTTTTCCGCTAAAATTACCCACATACCCCCAATTTGAATAGCCGAAGTTTGGCCCCGCTGCCGGTTCATTTTCGTTCGTTTTCGTGGGGCAAACAGCATGCATGATGCATTGCAGCTGGGAATTACTCAGAGAGCCAGTCGGGCAGTGAAATTTCCCGAAATATAGTTCGAGCGAACCACATAAGGCAATTGTAGCTGTTTTATCTTAACATACTTACTATTCCGGTCACCGGTTGTGCCGAAATCTATACAGCAATACATGATGTTCGCGTCTTGCCTGGACCCTGGCAGTAGCCAATCTGAGGAAACCCTTATCAATCCACTCTAAGGTTATGCAGCCCTTAGCCATCACGGGGTGCAGCTTCAGCAAACTAGACTCGTTCTTAACCGCCGATAGTCGATTTTGCTATTAGCAATGCACAATTCAGCTATTATGCCGGGATTGATTCGCCGCATTACTCGTGGCGAAATTGGCGACCTCCCTATGTATTCCGGGCCGGCCGACGACAACTCGGGTGCTCCGCCTTATGGCGGGCCGCTTCCGCATTATGAGCCTTTGCCACAGTATGAGCCCCTTCCAACATACCGAACTGCATTAACCAAATTCGGAGGCCTAAAGTGCAAGCGCGAAATGGCTACTCCGTTTGAGAAAGCAAAAAGCCGCAAGTGGATGCCCGCGCATGTGACCATTAACGGTACTCAATTGCAGATAACTACCGGCAAGGTTCTGAAACACTGCAGGGTCTTTTCCTTGCAATGTGCCCGAGTCGGTCTAGCGACCGACTACGACAAGTCTCCCTACTGTTTACGTCTCCGGGTCGAAGCCCAGCAGTACATCTTCGCTATGCAGACTCTCAAGGAGCTGTTTGAGTGGATGCTTGCTCTGCAGATGGGCATTGACCTGGCAATGCCCTTGGATCTGCGGCAAATGCCCGAAGTGACCCGCAACCGCCGCCAGCGTCGCCGTCGCACAAAGGCCGGCCGAGAGACGCGCGAGGCCCGAGATACCCGCGAGAATGGAGCTCGCCGTGGTGATGTACCAGGCAGTGAAGCTTCGGTCCTCGATGGCACATCGGGTGAAATGTCTGATGCGCGAGGGTGCTTTGAGCATGGCAAATGGGCGCCGCGAACTGAGCGACGGGCTCCGGCGTGCAAAGACTTTGCCAAACTGCTTGACAACGAGCCTTGGACAGGACAGGTTCATTTGCACCGAGGGAAATGGGCTCTAGTGACCGAGTCCCGGATGATCTATGCCTAGACCGGGGCTGGTTGTCTTGCTTGCTGCGTGGTTGCACACGTTCTATCGTTTATAACTCACTAGTCAATATGTATAATGTGTCCGGCGCTGATTCCCGAAGCATCAGACATCCGCTTTAGGTGCCCAGCATGGCTTTCGATCGATCTACTCTCTGGTTGCAAAGCCACCTTCACTTTATCCAGAAGCTAATTTTCAATCCTGAGAGATGACTGTAAGGAACAACGGGCCGGAAATTTTCATTTGTAGGCGCGCCGTCGCCCTTGCCCTTAATGACTGGCGACCGCGGGTTGTTTATCGTTGTTGAAGGGCTTGACCGGGCCGGCAAGACGACGCAGTGCGATCGGTTGGTGGCGGAATTGAAGAAAAAGGGTCCTGTAGAGCTGTTGAAGTTTCCCGACCGTACGACTGCCATTGGAAAAATGATTGACGCGTATCTGCGGTCCACGACCGAACTCAACGACCAGGCAATTCATCTTCTTTTTTCGGCGAACCGCTGGGAAGCCGCTGATATGATTGATAAAAAGCTTTCGCAAGGAATATCGCTGGTTGTGGACCGCTACTGCTTCTCTGGTGTGGCCTTTTCGGCAGCAAAGGGGCTAGATTTTGATTGGTGCAGAAACCCGGATACTGGTCTGCCCATGCCGGATAAAGTCATTTTCCTTGACGTTAGTGAGGCTGTGGCGCAGACCCGAGGAGGTTATGGGGAAGAACGGTACGAAAAGGTCGAATTTCAGCGTAAAGTGCGAACCCTCTTTCTTAAGCTCCGCCAGGACAATTGGGCGTGGATCTCGGCCGACGGGTCCTTGGACGAGGTTCACCATGCAATCATGGCCGCTCTGTCGTCCGCTTAGATTTTAATGCTATACTACCTTGATTCTACCCGCTTAGCGAACGTATCCGTGACGAGCAACATAAAAGATAGATAATTTGATATTCTAAATAGACAGCCTCTATGGCCTGCTAAAGATAGCCCAGATGTCTTGAATTGCCTAGATGGCACCCCTTCTCGTCAGGTAGTCAAAACGCGAAAAGGTGTAGCCAATAAACGGCAGGTCCTCGCGCACATTGCCCTGGCGTGCCGAATGCGACTGCGGCGCGTCCGGTACTTGCTGCAGGTCCTCTGTGGGGAAGTAGGACGTGTCGGTGACGCTCTTGAGTTTGGGGATAAACGGCGCACTAAAATCACGGATACTATCCCAGTCCACGCCGCGGAAAAACGGATGGGCCTTGATTTCGTCGGCGCCGCCGCGACCCAAACGCAGGTCTTGCGACGTCAACAGCCGCCGGATCAGGTCCTCGGCTTCGGGTGACAGGTGAATATCCTCGGGGAACTGCAAAGTTTCTTGCCAGTTAAGGATCTTGCAATAGGTTTCCTGCGGGGTTTCCGAGCAAAACGGCGGCCATCCCACCAAACACTCAAACATGATCGCGCCCAGCGACCACCAGTCGCACTCTTGGCCGTAGCCCTTGTGGATGAAGATCTCGGGAGCAATGTAGTCTGGAGTACCCACGGTCGAGTAGGCCATTAACCGCCGCGACTTACGCCAGGTTGAGATCTGCTGGCGGTTGGAAATCGTCAAGTGGATAGCGTCGACCATCATAGAGTTGCGGGAGTTTTTGGGTCGCGCACCGCCGGGACCGTTGCTGGTCCCAGCCCGGTCCTTTTCCAGCAATTGGCGGTAGTAGCTCGAGTCATGGGTCTTGTGGAAGCCGGTACTCAGTCCGAAATCGGAGATCTTAATGTGGCCGGCCTTGTCGATAAGAATGTTATCAGGTTTGATATCGCGATGGATGAACCCAAGCTTGTGGATGGCCTCAATTGCTAGAACGCATTCGGCAATGTAGAAGCGCGTGATATCCTCGGAAAACACGTCGTACTTGATGAGCATGGTCATGAGATCTCCACCTGGCAAAAACTCCATAATCAGGTATAAATAGTCGGCGTCCTGGAACGAATAATACAGCGACACGACCCACGGCGAATCGCTACCGGCCAGAACGTCTCGCTCGGCTTTAACATGCGCCAGCTGATCCTTTTTGAACATCTCGCTCTTGAACAGCGTCTTCATGGCATAGACCTGGCCTGTATCACGCTTCTGCACCAGTCGCACCTCGCCAAAGGCACCTTTTCCAATCACCTTGACGGTTACGAAATCGTCGAGCCCCAGCTTGGTGCGTCGCAACCGCAGAAACGACGACTCCTTCTTGCCCAGCGACATGAGCTGCCGGTTGCGGCGTTCCTCGGATCCGCGCTCGGATGCAAGCGACTGCTCGGTCTGCACACGCCGCTGGTTACGCTCCACTGCATGTGACACGTTGAGCTTGAAGAAATGCTCGATGCGCAGCTTGGCTGCCGCCGCCTTTTCCTGTGTAAGCTGCGAGAACCGCTCTGGGTGACGTTCGATCAGCACAGGTGGAGCTACTGGTGTATGCTCCGAGTGTGCCAGCGAAGTTTGCGATCCGTTCATGCGTCCACGCGTGGGAGAGCCATAGACCCCGCCGCTGGCCGCTGTGTTGGCGGCATTCGAAGCGCCAGCCCCTGCATTGACATTGGTACTAGCGGCACCAGCACCACCTACCCTGGCAGGAGACCGGTCGCGACGGTACGGCGATGGCTGCTGGTAGCGCGGCGAGGCCGTTCGCCCCGGTGACCCGGTACGGGCGGGCGACGCGGGCCGAGCATAGTAGGGCTCGCTAACCATCGACTGCTCGTAGGAAAGCGTCGGGACATAGCCCATGCCGTACTGGCCCTGGCCAGGCGGAGGCGCGGCTCCGCCCAATGCGCCCATTTGCTGGCCATTCTGCGCGTTCTGCTGGAGATTGCGCTGCGCCAATAACGAGGCTTGGCTCGGTGACGGCATCTGCATCAGGTAGCCGCTGGAGCCCGTGGGGGTACCCGGCACGGTCATAGCGGGGGGGTGCGAAGTGGGGGACGACGAAAAGTCGGCGACCTGCGAGCGCTGCGACGCCAGCGAAGTTTGCGAGTTGGTGGACTGCCGGTACAGGCCCTGGACCGGGGTTTGGGGACTGCGCGGGCCGCCCTGCGGGCCCTGGAACTGCGAGAAATGTGCGGCACTGGGAGGCGGCGGATAGTCGTAGCCTTGCGCATAGTTTTGCGCCTGCGGCGGCCGCTGCTGCTGCCCGGCCGCCTGGTCTGGATAGTAGCCCTGAAATGTGTTGTACATGGCAGTGACTAAGACGACGCACGACAAGGGGGACGGCCATAATAAACAAACAGCCCAATTCAGGGGCTGGCTCCGCCGAGGTCAAACCGCTCTTTCTTTTCTATCTTTTCGATGAGTTTACGCATAGCTCAAATCTTCTTAAATTCTTTCTGTTTTTTATGCATGACTTAGTCTTTCCGCGTCTACATGCGTTGCCGCTTGCTGCTTGTCTTAGTTTTATCCCAGCCCGTCTTACTAGTCTGCTGCACACAGGCTCGGTGTTGAGTGCTCGTCTTCCTTCATCTTGACGTAGCTTTAGTCAGATTTTGGAATTCAGCCCTGCTTGCTCATCAAATACAGCGCGCTTACACATACGAGGTTTAAGATCCCGTGGAGAGGCTCCCTACCCACGAAAAAATTGGATGAAACTGGCCGTCCAAGATGATCCGCCTCGGCACATCTCGGCCATGACGTTTGGCGTGCTCTCGCCCGAGGAAATCAGACGTCTGGCTGTGGTCGATGTCAATACTCGTGATCTTTACGACCTGGAAAAAGGCAGAGCCCCAAAAGACGGAGGTGCGCTCGATCGAAAAATGGGTGTCAGTGACAATTTCAGCGACTGTGCCCAATGCGATGGCCGCTTGGCCACCTGCCAGGGCCACTTCGGTCGCATCAAACTTGCTCTTCCAGTTTTCCACGTGGGTTATTTCCGTCAAGTTATCACAATTCTTCAAAACGTTTGCAAAGATTGTGGCGCCATTCTGCTGGATACAGACACCAAGCGGCGGTTTCTGGCAGAGCTTCGTAACCCCGCCATTGATAACCTGCGCCGCATGCAGATCCTCAAGCGTGTAAACGATCAGTGCAAAAAACAGCGCCGCTGCATGCAATGCCAGGCCATCAACGGCGTGGTCAAAAAGGCCGGTTCCCTGAAAATTATCCACGACAAATATCGCTGGGTCGGCAAGAAGATCCCCGAAGACAAGCTCGAGTTTGATGCCTCGTTTGACAACGCCAAGCAGGCCCAGCCTGACCTGGACAAATTCGTTAAGCGAGCCATGGATGACCTCAACCCGCTTCGGGTCCTTAATCTCTTTAAGCAAATCACCCCAGAAGACTGCGAGCTCCTGGGAATTGATCCGCAGCATGGCCGTCCAGAAAACTATCTGTGGCAGGAGATTCCAGCGCCGCCAGTGTGCATTCGGCCTTCGGTGATGCAAGACACTGCCAGCAACGAGGACGATTTGACAGTAAAACTCACCGAGGTCGTATGGACGTCCAGCATTATCCGAGCCGGCCTCGATAAGGGAATGTCTCTGGTCAATCTCATGGAACAATGGGACTTTCTGCAGCTGTCGCTGGCCCTCTATATTAACTCAGATACGCCCTCAGGACCGGGTATGCCAGCTGCGAAACCCATCCGTGCGCTGTGCCAGCGCCTCAAGGGCAAACAGGGCCGGTTCCGCGGCAACTTGAGCGGCAAACGAGTGGATTTCTCGGGTCGCACGGTCATTTCGCCGGATCCCAACCTCAAGATCGACGAGGTCGCGGTCCCCGACCGCATTGCCAAAATTCTGACCTACCCCGAGCGAGTCACGCGCTATAATAAAGAGAAGCTGCGCCGGCTTGTGGCTAATGGCGCGCTCGAGTACCCTGGTGCTAACTACATTTTGAAAAAGAACGAGACCGTGCGCCGCAACCTACGGTTTGGCCGTCGCAACGAGCTGGCCAAGGATCTGAACGTCGGCGACATTGTCGAGCGTCATCTAGAGGACGGCGACATTGTTCTTTTCAACCGCCAACCCTCGCTGCACCGCCTTTCTATTCTTTCGCACAAGGTCAAGGTTAGGCCTTGGCGCACGTTCCGGCTCAACGAGTGTGTGTGTACTCCCTATAATGCCGATTTTGATGGCGATGAGATGAACTTGCACGTGCCTCAGACTGAGGAGGCGAGGGCAGAGGCTATGAACCTCATGGGTGTCACTCATAATCTCATCACGCCCCAGAGTGGCGGCCCCATCATTGCCGCCACGCAGGATTTCATTTCCGCCAGTTACTTGATCTCCCGTAAGGACCAGTTCTTTGACCGCGGCCAGCTATCCATGATTCTTTCCATGATGTCGGACGCAGATACACAGTTTGACATCCCGCCGCCGGCCATCCAAAAGCCGCAGCGGCTGTGGACCGGCAAGCAGGTGTTTTCGCTGCTGATCAAACCTAACGCTGAGTCCAAGGTGGAGATCAATCTTGAGGCTAAAAATAAAACCTTCCACCCGCCGCCGCCGGGTCAACCTATGGATATGAGTCCCAACGACGGCTGGGTGGTCATCCGCGGCTCGCAGGTGCTGTGCGGCGCCATGGACAAGAACCTACTCGGTGACGGTAAAAAGAACTCGGTGTTTTACACTATTCTGCGCGACTATGGCCCTGCTGAGGCGGCCGGTGCCATGAACCGCATGGCGAAGATGTGCGCCCGTTGGCTGGGCAACCGCGGTTTTTCCATTGGTGTTTCCGATGTAACGCCCGGTGCCAATCTTTCGGCGCTTAAAGACGAGCTTGTTGAGGCCGCCTATGCTGAATGCGACGCGCTCATCGATCAGTACTCCAAGGGCACACTCGAGACTCAGCCCGGCTGCAATGAGGAGCAAACGCTCGAGTCCAAGATTGGTGGTGTGCTTTCCAAGGTACGTGAAAAGGTCGGAAGTGTGTGCATCAAGGAGCTGGACAAGCACAATGCACCGCTGATCATGGCGATGTGCGGCTCCAAGGGCTCTGACCTGAATGTGTCGCAGATGGTGGCCTGTGTGGGCCAGCAAATTATCAGCGGCTCGCGTGTTGCAAACGGCTTCCAGGACCGCACACTGCCGCATTTCCCGAAATTCTCCAAAACGCCCCCTAGCAAGGGTTTCGTGCGTAACTCGTTTTACTCAGGATTGTCGCCACCCGAGTTCCTGTTCCATGCAATTTCCGGTCGCGAGGGTCTGGTCGATACCGCCGTTAAAACTGCCGAGACCGGTTACATGTCGCGTCGGTTAATGAAGTCGCTAGAAGACTTGTCTTCGCTGTATGACAAGACGGTACGCACTTCCTCCAATTTGGTGGTACAGTTCAACTATGGTGGTGACGGCTTGGATCCGTTCGATATGGAGGGCGACGCGCAGCCGGTGGATTTTTCCCGCACATGGGAGCATTGCGGCAACATCACGTTTGATGTTGGTAAGTCTGGTCTGCGTCCGTTTGAAATCGACAATGTTGTCAACGACATTTTGCGTCCGCTGGAGGTCAAGCTCAGTCGCCGCGACAACATGAACCATTTGGTGGACGAGAAAGAGCTGCCGGCAAGCATTGATCTTGATAAGGTCAAAGATGAGCTCGTGGACGAAAACGATCCTCAGCGACAGTTCTACGGGTCGCTAAGACAGTTTCTGCGCCAAAAGGCAGACACGCTGTCTGCGTTCCGGGCTCGACACGGCCTTGACCCTGCGCTGCTGCCCACCGAGGATCTGGACGATGCCGACGCTATTCAGGTGGTTGATAAGGTGTACAGGGTCACGCTTGAGCACGTCAAGGCGTTTTTGGAGCTGTGCTTGACAAAGTACGAGCGGGCCAAGGTAGAGCCTGGTACGGCGGTTGGCGCCATTGGTGCGCAAAGTATCGGCGAACCTGGTACGCAGATGACGCTTAAGACGTTCCATTTTGCCGGTGTGGCCAGTATGAACGTGACACTGGGTGTGCCGCGCATTAAGGAGATTATCAATGCCTCGAAAACAATCTCGACGCCGATCATTACCGCTTGCCTTGCTAATGAGGACGACGAGCGCACGGCACGGATCGTCAAGGGCCGGGTGGAGAAAACGATTCTTCGCGAAATTACAGAGTACATGGAGGACGTTTATGGAGAGAACCACGCGTTTGTGGCCATCAAGATTGACTTTGACACCATCGAAAAGCTTCAGCTAGACGTCAAGTTGCACGAGATTGCGCGGGCCATCTGCCGGACGTCGAAGCTCAAGCTGGCTGATAGCGACGTGGTAGTGATTCCGCAGCTGCAGCAGCTGCAGGTGACGATCCGGCCTGGCAGCGGCGGAGCCGGTTTGGGACCCATTGGCGGCGACGACCTCGGCAAAGACTACGATAACTCGTCGGAGCTCTATTACCGGGGTCAGCAGCTGCAGCGGCTGCTGCCGGACGTTGTCGTCGAGGGCTTTAGCGACATTTCGCGGGCGGTCATCAACATCCGCGACGATGGTAAAAAGGAGCTGCTGGTGGAGGGCTATGGTCTGCAGAATGTGATGATCACCGACGGCGTAATTGGTCACAAGACCGTCACCAACCACATCTTGGAAATGCGGCAGGTACTGGGCATTGAGGCGGCACGGTCGTCGATCATCAACGAGATCAACTACACCATGGCCAAGCATGGCATGTCTGTTGACCCTCGGCATGTGCAGCTGTTGGGCGACGTGATGACGTTCAAGGGCGAGATTCTCGGTATCACTCGGTTTGGCTTGGCCAAGATGCGGGACTCTGTGTTGCAGCTGGCATCGTTTGAAAAGACAACGGACCACTTGTTTGATGCGGCCTTCTACATGAAGACCGACAAGATCGAAGGTGTTTCCGAGTGCATTATTCTGGGCCAGAGCATGAGTCTGGGTACAGGCGCGTTTAGCGTGATCCAGCCGTTTCAGCCGGAGCTGACGACCAAGCCGCTTCTGTTTGAGCAGATGGCGTGATGCGCTGGCGGTCCTAAGAGGTGTTCTGCTTCTAGCTGTTGTAGTGCTTTGTGCTAGCATGAGTAGTTCTAGCTATATTTATGGTAGAGTTTGGTTGGCTTCGTTTCGCTAAGAACCTGCTTCAATGTTCGCTGTTTGGGCTTGGGACTCGTGTAAAGCTTCCGGCACCGTCTGTCACTACGAACTCCCAGCTGGTCACACACAGCGCATTGCAAAAGCACAGGCAGGCTAACCGCTTTGTCATGTCGTCGCCTAGTGAAATCAATGGAGGCGCCGCGGTGGCCATGGTCGGCAAAGACTGCGTGGCAATTGCCTGCGACCTGCGGCTGGGCCTGCAGAGCGTGGGCATCTCGAATGCGTTCGAAAAGATCTTTGAGTTCGACAAGGTGTTTCTGGGTATCACCGGGCTGGCCACCGACGTGCAGACGCTGGCTACCGAGCTGCGCAAGCGGCACAATCTCTACGAGATGCGCGAAGACCGTCGCATGGAGCCCAAGACATTTGCCAATCTCGTTTCCTCGTCGCTGTATGCCAAGCGCTTTGGGCCCTACTTTGTAGGCCCTGTTGTGGCGGGTCTGTCCACGAAAGACAACACGCCGTTCATCTGCTCATTTGACTCGATTGGCTGCATCGATTACTCGCAGGACTTTGCCGTAGTTGGCACTGCCAGCGATCAGCTCTACGGTATGTGCGAGTCGCTGTGGGAGCCCGATCTCGAGCCGGAGCAGCTGTTTGAGACCATCTCGCAGGCCCTGATGAGCGCAGTGGACCGCGATGCACTCAGTGGCTGGGGCGGCGTGGTGTATATTGTGGAAAAGGATAAGATCATTCGCCGCAATCTCAAAACACGCCAAGACTAGCGCCGCAGGCCGGTGGAAGTAAATAGCAAAACTAAATAGGGGTTACGTCCTTGGTTACGTCCTCCATTGGTGGTGAAGGTTACGTTTCTCGTCAACTGCTATATACAGGAGCCACGGTTTAGGCGGTCTTTAGCTTTGCTTGATCGTGAGCCGACTAAGAATTACTCTTCCAAACCGCCTCGAGTTGTTTTCGCTTGGCACGCGCAGTCTCCACGTGCTGCCGTCGGTCGGCCTTGCGGGCTTCGTGCCGGCACATGCGGACCTGCTTTTCCAAGTCAAAGCATTCGCCCTGCATTTTCGCCAGCAGGCCCCTTGTTTGGCACTGCTCTAGCGCCTCGATCAATGCTTCGCATTCCCGTAAAGCTGCTCCGTTACTCATCGCGGACTAGATCATGTCAACCGCCGACGACCGCTTTTATCGCCAGGGCGCAAAGGCTCTGGGAGCTGCCGGCCTGACCATTGCCGCCGCGCTGTTAGCCCGCCGCTCGGTGCGTGCCCGCGTGTACCGGCCCCACCAGTTCCAGGCAAATCACATTCCGCCCAAGTTCAACATGACCAAAGACGCTGCCCACGCCATGCTAGACGCCAGCCTTCTGTCCACGGGATTTTTTGCATTTGGCATCTTTGCTGTTTTCTGGACCCTGGACGTCTCGTCGTTGACTGAGTTTGGCGAAAAAATGCAGGCCATGCTTGGGGGCGCCGAGAACCGCCTGAAAATGGCCGACCAGGTCGATCCGGCTGTCGATGAGTCCATCTCCTCGTGGTTTAAGAAAAGCTCCTAAAATCTAGGCACCTGCTGCTCTGTGTATAGCTACTTGCGCGTCTAATTATTCGTTTTCACTCATTTAAGCTTGATGGCTACCGTCTCGCCGTCTTCCTTCATCTCCGTCACATCGCCTCGCTTGCCCAGCACCGCGATGGCCTGCGCAAGAATGTCATGATCCAGATCCTGCAGCCCATCCAATCCGCTTAGATCGCCGCTGGTCAATTCATAAAGCGTAAGAACAGTGCCCCGCTGGCCGGCAGCCTGGGCCCAGTCCAAGATGTCAGTAGCAAGCTCCGCTGGACTCCGTACATACACCCAGACGCTCTTTCGGTCCGGTCGCCATGCCGCAGATTGCTTGGCCACCATATCGCTGAACACCTGCATCACCACCTCGGGCCGCAACGTACGCTGAATCCGCGGGTTGGTAAACAGCGGGCTATCGCGAGCCAACTGCCATTGCCGTGTCTGTTTGCAATAATCAAGACAAACCTGCTCCCAGTGCTTCAGCTGCGCCTGCCATGTCGTTTCGTTGATCTGTTTAGTGAAAAAGGGTGGGAATTCGTAGATATCCGGGCCCTTGTATGCCATGTCATGTAAGGTGCTGCCTCAGCGTCATGGCGCTAAGTACCACAACGTTGGTTATTTAGAATCACTCTGTTTTATTTGATACTTAGTCCAAAGCTCTAAGCTATATGCATTTCAATAAGTATCCTCTGACGCTTTTTTTTTGGTTACAATATTAGCTCTGAATCGTCTCCTTTGCGTTTTCTATTGAGGCATGCAAATTTCTGGTCGCCATGTTGGTGTTCTTTTTCGAATTATCCTTTACTATCATCTATAGCAATATCTAAAGGGTAGAGCTCAAGTGGACTCAGGCAAACAAGCTCTGTAGGCAGGCGCGACTACTCAGGCAGACTCAGAAAGACTCAGAAAGTCTTAAAAAGACTTAAACTCGAGAACATCCAGACACAGTTAGAC
>JAJMKN010000044.1:0-37708 GCA_030563925.1 Wickerhamiella sergipiensis
ACAGGCAGAAAGCCGAGTCCATAGGGCGATAGGTGCGAAGCCGAGTCCAGCATAACAAAGGGCGACAGGCAGAAAGCCGAGTCCTGGAAACTAGGCGAGAGGCAGGAGCCGAGTCTAGTAGTAAGAGGGCGATAGGCGTAAAGTCGAGTCCAAGATAGGGCGATAGGCGCAAAGCCGAGTCCAATATAGGGCGACAGGCGCAAAGCCGAGTCCAGGTAAGGCGAGAGGCAAAAGCCGAGTCTAGAAAGAGGGCGATAGGCGTAAAGTCGAGTCCAAGATAGGGCGACAGGCGCAAAGCCGAGTCCAGCTAAGGCGACAGGCAAAATGCCGAGTCTAGTAGAGGGCGATAGGCGCAAAGCCAAGTCCGGTGCAGACGTGCACAGTGTAGGGGTTACCGCAAAAGCGAAGAACCCGGTGTAGGACGATGATCCCGCGACACTAATTCTGCAGTGAGGGGTCTCACTTCAGGAATAGTGAAAATGCTAGATTGCCAAAATCAAATGTGGTGGAAATTGCGAAAGCCGGGTAAATACACTTGACCGATTCCAGATTCCAGAGCTGTATAGGTGGCTCCCTTGAGAATAACGTAGATGAGAAAGCGCCCTAACCCACCAACATATCAGCTTCTGACCCCAGAAAAGTACTCCAGCGGCCGCCGCCAAACCAAACGCACCCTAACCCCGATAAATTAAGGACCCATACTTATCGTTTCCAGTCCTTGTACTGAGAAAAAAACTTCCCCGTTTGCCGAAAGTTCCCTTTGGGAAAAAGTATTCATAAAATCCCAACGGCAAAAAGATTGGACGCAAAACCTGGAAATCCTGTCTGGAAACAACTTCAAAACCGCATCTAGTGCCATAGCGCCAAAACGGGTAAAGCGGTTGTCCTGGATATCATTTGCCAAATAGAAGCAAATGATATCTGGCATACTTGGCCAAGCACAAGGCGCGCCAGAAAGCTGAACTTTTGATCAACCAACATAGCGCAATGAAATTCGTTTTGGCAGAACACGGGCACCGTATCAAATGTACCACAAGATCGAAGAACAAAGATGACGGGTAAAAAGAGACAAGACTCTCTCACGTGCTTAGTTGCGAATATACGGGTAATTCGGTCAGGCCCGTCGAAGTATTAGGATCGCAGTAACCGCCAACAGCACGTCTAGGTCACCAGTGTGCTTCCGGCTGCTCAGCCCGTCAAGATGGAGATGCCCCCATCACGGGAGCACAATCGGTGCGTCGTCAAGAGCCCCCGCAAGCTTCAGACGGCGAATGATCGGGCAGGGGGACCCTGTGAAGGAGATGGTAAAAGGGGAATGACTCGGCGAGCAAATTACGATAGCGCGATACCCCAACCCACACACCAGCCATTTCCTGCCTTCGCGGTGGTACAGAACTGATTTATCGAACATAAGATTGTATAGTTAGCTAGTCTGTTCAACAGGACTACGTCATTCATCGAAGTCTACCTCTACGTACGCCTTGATATCATTTCCGAGATCGAAAAACTGAGCGAGGTTGCTGCCATCTTTCTTAAGTGGTCCTTGATCCCACATGGGCCAAATCGTGAACTCATCCTGGATAGCGATGAGAACTTTCTTATGCAGCTTAGAATAGTTGTCCCTGGACGAGACAGAGACAGTGATTGGTTCTAATGCCGGATCGTCCCTGTCGTAAAGTCTCAAGTTCACGGCCGAACCAAGCTGCTCGTAGAATCCAGCCGTGTCAACAGACCCAGGGATCGCAGAGCCAGTCTCAACTACCACAATACTACCAGGCTCAAGCTGATCTTTGAACTTAGCTGCCTTGTCGAGAAGAGTGACGTTGCCATTTAGTTCGCGGTAGACGTTGCCAATTGGCACGAACTTGTTGCCGTCAAGGCAGTTGCCTACCGCGTCGCCAAGCGAGCCATTCCCGTCGACCCAGATGGAAGCCCGGCTCTCTAGAGCATCTCTTCCGCGTGTATATGACTTTTCAAATATGAGAACCCTATCGGACTCACGTTCCCCTTGTTGAACCCAAATGCCTGTGCCCTTATCGATAGGCAGGTCACCGACAGATTCAAAAGACTCGTCAATGGCTTGGAACTTTTCAGGATCACCCGTTAGTGAGACGAGCCATAGCGAGATCGGTCCTTCGATTCTCAGCGAAGACGAAATCTCGTCGGCCAACTTCGCGGTGGGCAAATTATCTGGCGCACTCACAATCTCCACTTCACGAAAGTCGGAGCATTTATGCTCAGGATTCGGGGCCAGTCCCGGGCCACAGGCTTTAGCATATGGCTCCTCGTATAGGACTTTTAGTTCCATGAGGTTGATAGGATCGGGAGAACCTCAGTTGCTCAGCGTGGCTGATGGGGCAAGGGGTTTAGCCAAGCATGGATAGGGTCAGGATGCGGAGCGACAATGCCAACATTTTGTTGAGCGCGCACATCAAACTGTTGATTGGTGTTTGAGTCACTCGCGATGCGATCTTGCCGTGGCCGGGAAACCTCATGAATGGCATTTGTATAACTGCTTTAGGCCCACCGAAATTGGAGGCATATCTCTATGTGATTCCGGTGCATATGCCAAGATCCTTATCGAAATGGAGAGGGTTAGGTACTGACGATCGGGGCATAAGCGCGAGGCGTGTTGCTCTTCTGTTTTGACTCAGCCCAGTATGACCGACGCGGGCTATGAGGTGGAGCCGTATGTAAACGCCCAATTCTATGTGTTTGGACTTGGCGATGACAGCTGCCCGAAGAGAGTCATCAACAAGTGCCCAATTCCGATCACGTACTTTGGTCTACGGGAAGATGGAGCACTCGTCGCTGTAACTCCGGAGGGAACGGTAGAACTACTAGCATTTACAGGAGGAAATGAACAGAACCAACCGCTTGTGCTCCAAGCGCCTACCCCTTCACCCCCTTTTCCAATTGAGGGTTACAGGGCTATTGGCGTAGATGCTGGCGGCCATATCCTAGTGTGGGACGAAGGACAATTCCCTCTTTTGGACGTCGGTGATGGCCAATGGAATGTGGTGACGGCAAACGCTGGCAGAATCAATGCCGCGGCCGCATCGGCTCTTTGTACTTTGTGGTCGAACATGGACAATGGCAGCAGCAGCATGCTGTCGACTCTATCCAGAGAGGTTACACAGATCAGCTACCCCAACAACGAGCAAGCTGAGATTCGGCACGCGGACTGTGCGACCCAATTGAAGCCGCAGGCGAGGCATATTGCCGCTTTTGCTCCCTATACCGGTGGTGTGATTGTAGCTACTGTTGATGGACGAAGCGGAGCCGTGCTCGGTACTAAGTACGTTGACTGCCTCCGTCAGGCCGCGACCCGCGCTGGCGCTTCCACGAATTTCAAGCGTGTGGCCCTGACATCGCAGCGTCTGGTAGGCGTTTCCGAAGATGGCTTCGTATTCGAATCTCCGTATGGTAACCCGTCACAGCCATTCACGAGAGCGAGACAAGTTTCAGGCTTATCAGATGTTGGCGATGTTGCTGCGGGCGAAAGCGACTACATTGTGGCGCTCACTAACTCAGGAGGGGTGTACGTTTGGGGAGGCATGGACGCTTCCTGCGTGTTGAGCTTTGGTCTTCGGGATCTCTTGGTAGCGTTCGTGAAGAACAACATCAATTTGGCGATGAGCCCCGCCGGCAAAATCAACCACACATTTGATATCTGGCCGCCGGTTCGGCTCAATTGTCCTAAGGCCGATGAAATTGCCGTTGGGGGTTCCACCTTGGCAGTATTAGTGGCCTCTTGATGCTTTTAGAATATGTTACTATAGAAATGGTTGCATCATGTTGCCCTCTGTGACTGGTCGGCAATACCTGGCACAGAAAATGACATCTGCCTTTGAGTCTTCATTGGAACACTGTGCAACACACACCTTGTGGTGATAAGCTCCACTGTGGGATGTAAACACCAAAGCATCGGAGCAGCTATGCAACGGGGAAAGTAAAAATATATCATTTATAACACATGGATCATACCGCAATGTTACGGGGCAGCCAGCGCTCAGCAAGGCGACCGCGGATCTGAACGGGGTTCGGGGCTTCACCAGGCTTATTGTTGACCTTTGTTTTACCGAAAAGGCGACCCTTTTCGATATCCCACTCGCCGTATGTGATGCGCTCCCACTCGCTCGGACTCTTGATGCTGAGTCGTTCCAGCAGCGGCGAGCCCAGACTTTCAGGATCGATAATCGTTTCCCAGGATGGTTTGCAGAAGTAAATGATGCTGTGCCGAATGTGGCCCTGCTGAGAAGCAGGCGGGTTCACGACCCGGTGGATGGTGCTGGGCCAATAACCGCCAGTGATGAACTCCATTGCATCACCAATATTCACAACCAGAGCACCGGGGACATGGGGGACATACTTCCATGTCTCAGTCTTGTAGTCTCTGATCTGGAGAGAGACCATAGGCTGGCTTACAATAAATGTAAATCCCGTGCTATCGCTGTGCCCACGAAGCCAAGTATCATCAGTCTTTTTGTTCTCTTCCGAGGAATGACCATAGTACATCATAAACCGGCCAAATCCGCCTCCTGATCCCTGGATATCGCCGGGCACGATGCGGTAGTATCTGTCATAGATGGTTCCTTCCGGCAGTTCCAGGATGATATCACAGAGAATGGTGAGTCGACGCAACACCGAAAGATGCAAGAATCTGTAATAGTTGGCGACCTCGTTTAGGTATGCCTTTGCAACTTCTGGGTGGTTCTGATCCCAGCGCTCCTTTTCATGGGCAATGTGCGTAAAGTTGTAAAACTCAATGTTATCCTTGACGCCGTTGGCCATGCTCCAGTACTTGCGCGGCTTGAAACCAGCACCGCGCTCAGCACCTTCCTTGTCCCCAATATCTTCGTCAGAAGTTAGGCCAGCAGACCGATGAGAGAGCTTCTCGTCCTGGGAAATGCCATGAAGTGCTTGGCTGATCGAATCCAAGCGTGCAATTGTCGCCGCATCGACGCCATGGTTGGTGAGGAAGAAGAAGCCATGGGTCCGCAAACTGAGATCAAGCTCCTTAGCCAGCTCCTTGCGCGATGCAACAGCTTCCGGGGAGGATCCTTCCTGGAACTTCCCGAGATCAATTGCCTGCAAGGATACGTACGCGATGTCTTCAGAAGGCGGCCCTACATGAGTGAATGCGTGGAGACCATACTTCTCGTCGAGCTTATCCTTCTCAGTCGTATAGGTAGACTCAGCGGTCAGCTTGCTACTAATTGTCGCAGACATTGGTTGAAGATAGTTGGCGTGACCGATCCCCGAGATCGCTCGCGCCTATATATCTCATTCATGCATCACGTGCAGTGACATCTGGGGTGCATGCAGAACCTCGGAGGTATATCTCGGGAGAAGCGGTTCGAGTCATAGAGTTTCTCCAATATCATTCGTTCCATGCTCGTGAAGATATAGTTTATGGGCCATAACTTGAACAATTCTGTCTGTTCAGAGATATACGCGAACACACGTGATCATACGTTATCCGAGGAGATCGGCGTTTTCGATAACGGCGCCCGTTATCGTACCGCGACCCATACCGCGAGGTCTACGCCATTGAATCTTTGA
The DNA here is from genome assembly GCA_030563925.1 of Wickerhamiella sergipiensis. Taxonomy (NCBI): domain Eukaryota; kingdom Fungi; phylum Ascomycota; class Dipodascomycetes; order Dipodascales; family Trichomonascaceae; genus Wickerhamiella; species Wickerhamiella sergipiensis. Next base: position 5,566 of record JAJMKN010000044.1, read on the forward strand.
AAAAGCTTGAAATTGATTCTTTAAATATTCGAAAATGAGTATGGCTAGTGTATCATACGCTACCGTCTGTTCTCGAGAAAACATACAGTAGGAAATGCTACGAATCAGGAAGTTCAAAATGAACCAGCTGGACAGAAATTGGGCATTTCTAATGTGGAAGCAGCACTGGCATCATCAATGGTTCACCTGTAATGATATAGCGCCTCTTTTAGCCGTGACCGTTGAAGCGGGATGCATTGGCGATATTACTAACAGATAAGATAACATTTTTTTTTGGGTTTGGATTCACAAGTTTTCTCATTCTGTTTCGACGACTATTTACAGGTATGAGCAGCGGAAATGGCTCAAAATTGCAGGGCCGTGAGCTTTATAAAGCGTTGGGGTCGCCCAAGAAGATTGTGGCACCAATGGTTGACCAGAGTGAACTTGCTTGGCGCATTTTGAGTCGCCGGCATGGTGCCGACCTGTGCTACTCGCCAATGTACAACGCACGGCTATTTGGCACAAATGAAACATACAGACGAGACAATTTTTGCGATGCAGACGGTGATGAAAAGACAGATCGGCCGTTGATTGTGCAGTTTTGCGCCAACAAGCCTGACGAGCTCCTGGCTGCTGCGAAGCATGTTGTTGGCCGCTGCGACGCTGTTGATCTTAATCTCGGATGCCCTCAGGGAATTGCCCGCAAGGGACACTACGGAGCCTTTTTGATGGAGGAATGGGAGCTCGTTCACAGTCTGATCAAGAAGCTTCACGATGAGCTCGAGATTCCGGTAACTGCGAAAATTCGCATCTTTGAGAGCAAGGAAAAGACTTTGGACTACGCCAAGATGGTTCTTGATGCTGGAGCTCAGTTTCTCACTGTCCACGGCCGAACCCGGGAGATGAAGGGCCAGCAGACGGGGTTGGCGGACTGGGGCTACATCAAGTACTTGCGAGACAACTTGCCTGCTGATACGGTTATGTTTGCCAACGGCAACATTATCTACAGCGAGGATATCGACAAATGCATTGATGCCACGGGGGCAGATGCAGTGATGTCTGCTGAAACGAACCTGGTGAACCCGTCTGTGTTTGAGCCTACTAGCGAGGACATTGACGTGCAGTTCCCGCGCGTGGACAAGCTGCTGCGGGAGTATTTCGAGATTGCAAAGACTTGCGACGGCCGGGCTTCTGCCGCTGCGATGAAGAGCCATTTCTTCAAGATTCTGCGGTCGTTTTTGCCTCATGCCATTGATATCCGCAACCAGATTGGCCCCATTCGCCGCGGCGAGTATGACAAGTACGATGACATTGTCAAGCAGGTAGAGGCTCGTGTTGCCGCCATTTACGCTGATCCTGAAACCGTAGACAGCGTGAGCAAGGACGGCGAGTACCTGTCTGTGCCATACTGGCGGTGCCAGCCGCTGTTTAGGGTGGTTGATGGGCTTGCGAGCAATGGCAAGCTTTCCATGAAACGCAAAAACGAGATTGATGCCAAAGGCGACGAAGAGCCTACCGAGAAGAAGCAAAAGGCTGAGGAGATTGTCGAGCCTTCTAATGACGAGCCTATTCCTGCCGAGGGTGCCAAGCAGGTTGCCGTGGCACCCTAAACATCCTCTCCCCATCTCCCAAGACACGACCATTCTAAACAGTGTAACTTATTACCTAGGGCCTAGAAAATAAATAGATCTATGCAAAGCCGGGAAGGGACCGCACAAACGAGTCCAGGCCAATGCTGAACATCTCGTTGTCGACGCCGGCGCCGCCAGTGTGTTCAATAGGACTCAAGGGGTTCTTGACCACGTACTCGATGTAAAGATTGGCGTAGATTTGTTGTAGAACCGAGGATATTGACTCCATATAAGGGTCTGTAATGAGCACCAGCTTGAGGTTGGAGGGTGATTCAAAGTAGTGGAGCTTGTAGCGGCTGGTTTTATAGGACAAGAAGTTGCCGTTGCTGAGTTTCTGCACCATGTTGCGGAGCGAGAAAACAATACCGAAAATAAGCTTGGCAGTGTCTTCTTCGCCTTTAGCAGAGCTCGCACCCACTTTGTTCCACTCGCGGTGAAAGACACACTCGGTGTGCCGATCAAACATCCAGAACGAGTAAACGGTCATGACAAAGGCAGGCCGAGCCCAGCCCCTAGATAAACATCAGAAACGCTTGAGCGGTAAAAGTATGAGTGAAAGAATAAGAAAAGCATTAAACTGAATAAATACAAAGAAATCCTGAAAAGAAAACTAAATACTGTCACAGACCGAAAGCCTACCGAGTATACTTCTTCATGAAGTTACGGTGGAAATCGGTGTGGAGTGAGTCGTTGACAAAGTAGTCCGAAGACTGCTGGGTGGTTTCATTTGAAAAGACTGTTTCGTCCATCCACGCTCGTTTTCTCTTGGTGGGTTGGGGAGCCTGACGGTCTTTCTGAATGGTTTCCAGTTGACGCATGAGTTCTGCTTCCGAGTCCGAGTCATCCTCGGACTCATCCTCGGACTCGGGCTCTACCGGCTCTTTGCCATCGTCTAGAGTTTCCGGTTGGGCGGGTCCAGGCTCAGACCTTGTCTCAGACTCTGGTCCAGACACTGGCCCAGACACTGTCTCAGCCACGCCAGACTCTTTCTCTAGTAAAGCCGATTTTAGAGCCGGTTGTACGACTGCTTGGAGAGATTTCGCGACAGGCTCTGGCTCCCCAGATTGAACAGATCCGGCAGACTCGGCAGACTCGGCAGACTCTGGCTTGGCTGCCAGAGCAATTGATGCTGCTGGTCCGACTTTGGGGTCTTCTAACGCTTGTTCTGCCAAGGCGGCAGCAGTAGTCTTTTGCCGTCTCATCTTCAGTTTCATGTGCGCAGGCATTGCTCGAGAGTGAACAATGCCTGTATCGGCCTCCATTTTGCCCTTGGCGGGGTCCAGCGTTGGGCGGTGCGCGGAAGTCATGTTTAAGAGGAAGCCCTTGTAGACAAGCACAAGTCAATAATACAACCTGCTCGCGGTTACCTAACGTGATCTCCAGCACTTGTGACTCGGATTTGGGACTAGAGCGGGGGTTTATTAGACTGTAGTCGGGGCAGGTTAATTTTAGTCAAGCACCCAACTTCAAACTACCATTCGGCCAAGTCCGCACGGACAGCCCTGTTTATTTGTTCAAGTACCCATCTGCCCCACCCGTTGGACCGTATCAAAAGATGTCTGGACTTCCAGAGTTCAAGTCGTCGCTAAGCTATTGTATCGTCCGCGACTTTGCATACCCCGAATTCCACCCCATGCATTACGGAGCCATTTCCTCTCCATTAGGTGACGACGAAAAAGAACAAGACCAAGAACCAGAGCAGCCGCCTCAAGAACAAGAAGAAGATCTTGCGGCCGATAGTATCCATCGGCGCGCCGTGGCATTGTTTGACTTTAGCCCCGAAAACGACAACGAAACTGCCCTCAGAGAGGGCCAAGTCATTTGGGTATCCTACCGCCATGGCCAGGGATGGCTCGTAGGCGAGAACCTAGAAACAGGTGAGACCGGTCTAATTCCCGAAGAATATGTGCAGCTTCTGCCCGAAGAAGAAATGGATCAAACGCAGCCCGGCGACGACGAGTGGGAAGACCTGCCTGCCTCCCACTCCACCTCCAACTCTGCTGCAAACTCCGCTTCCAATCTGGCTCCGTCTGCTTCCGACTTGCCCAACGCGGCCAACTCGGAACCCTCGGCACCGGACTCAGCCGCATGGGAAGATGCACGGGAAGGCCCCTCTGATGCGGTCTCTGAGGCAGTCTCTGGGGCAGTCCCTGAGACAGTCTCTGAGACGGCCTCTAAGACGGTGCCGGGCGTCCCCGCTTCAACTCGCGGGTCGTCCGACGTTCCTAGCACTGGCCAGGACGCTTCAGGTGAGCTCAACCTCAAGCACCTTAGTCTGAACTGAGTATCTGCAGGCAGATATATACTATCCAGCTACTGGATTAATTATCTACGAAACAAACCTTTCTTTTCTTGTCGCTTGATCCCCAAAATCAAAGTTGGCAACTCTTGCGTCATTGCAACTCTTCCATATCCTCTTCGTCTGAATCAGGAACATCCACCGTTAATTCAGGTAGAGACTCCACCAAATCGTGGCCTGCTTGCAGCATTTCAGGATCAACGTCCGGGAGCTGGGCCATAAGCTCCACAGCGTCGCGGATAGCCACGTTATGGCGGGCAGAGTCTTGCTCGTTGTCGCTTTTTGCCAATGCCGTCTGATGAGCCAACGCATTAAGATAGTAAACGTCGGGGATCTGGTCGTCCAGCCGGGCCAATTTGCTAGTAACGTCCAGCACAAGATCATACATTTCCATTTCAATCATGCTTTGGCCCAACCGTAAAAGCGACGGAATCACTGTGGGCTGCACGACGTGGTCGAGCTGCGCATTGTACAGGTCCCAACTCTTTTCCAACGCGGTCCGAGCATCGTCATTGCGGACCTGCGAAATCCGAATACTGCCGAGAATTGACCAGGTCTCTGCTGCTAGCTCGTCCAGCAAAAGCGCATCGGCTATCAGCCGCTCGCACATGCTCTCTGCCTCGGGCTCCATACACAGGTCGGTCATCCAGATCTCAATCATGCCCAGCAAGGCGGTAATAATTTTATCATTGGCGTTAATCGAGCGTAGTCCCTCGACGCCCTTTGTGTACCATTCGATTCCCTGGCGGCCTCCGGTCAGTTGGCCCAGCCATAGAAACTTTTCAAACCCTCCCTTTGTTCCGTCAGGGTCCATCTCTGCACACTTTTCCAAAATGTCATAGGCCTGCTGGGCATTGCCGAGCTCAAAGTGGACCTCGGCCAGCACCTGCAGCGTCTCCAGATCATCGGGAGCAGCCGCAACCGCTGCTTCTGCCTCTGCAACCGCCCGTGCCGGGTCTTGAAGCAGCAGCTCAGACACACTCATGTAATCGTTCACAAATGACCGACGAACAGCAAGAGGAAATCGGTATATTAGAGTCGATCTACCCGGACGAGTTGGAAATCCACTCTGATACCCGTTATAGCGTTCATCTGCGACTAGAAACAACCCCGCCCCGCCAGCTCAAGATCAGCGTCGAATACCCTGCGGAATACCCAGAGGTGGTGCCAGGGCTCGACATTGACAATGAAGAGGTGGAGGACGAGGATCCAAACGCAGCACGAGCAGACTTTGTCTATGATTTCACGAGCGAGGATTTGCAGTCCTTGCGCAAGTCGGCCACCGAGATTGCCGAAGAGAATTTGGGGCTGCCGTCAGTCTTCACAATTATCTCCCAGATCAAGGATACCGCCGAGGAGCTTTATGCCGATAAAATCAAGGATTTGGAGCTGGAAAAGATCAAGCAACTGGAAATCGCAGAGGCCAAGGAACAGGAAAAGTTCCATGGCACGCCGGTGACCAAAGAGTCGTATGCGGCATGGCGAGCCAAGTTCAGAGCAGAGATGGGTCTCGATAAAGCAAAAGAACGGCCGTTTGGTCGGTCCACCGGTAGAGAGATCTTTGAGCGTGGTGAGGCCGAGGAAGAGGATGAGGACCAGGAAGAGGAGGATTAACTGCGAATATTTCTGCCCTTCTTTTACTCCCCGGCCTTTAGCTATTACGGCTGGATAAAAATATATAATGCTTGCTGGCTACACAATATGGCCAGAGTCTAAATAGTACTCGTTGTACAATGTTCAATGATGATGTGGAGCTATCAATACATGATGATATTTGTGGATGCACTTTGTGGGTACAGTTTTGTGGATGCGATGATCCTGCATCACGTGAAGCCCGTTTATTAGCCGATCCCCAATCGTCTGCCGTTATACTGTATACCATGTCTGACCTCGACAAATTGGCTACTTTGTCTATCCATGGAGACGATGAGATTGCCGACGTCAAGGATGTGGCTCCCCCGATCCGGGTGTCTACTACCTACAAGTATGACTCTAACCCCGACAATTTGGTGCCTGGGTTGGACAATGATACTCATGTCTATTCACGGATCAGCCAGCCGAATGTCTCGAGAGTTGAAAAAGTCTTGGGGGATATCTTCCATGGCGAGGCGGTTGTTTACTCGTCGGGATTGTCGGCCTTTTATGCGGCAATGACCTACTACAACCCTAAAGTGGTGTTTGTGGCCGATGGCTATCACGGAGTGGCAGGAATTCTCGAACTGCTGAACCGTAACTACGGCACAAAGGTTTACCCCTTGGATAGCGATCCCAACTTGCTCAACAAGGGCGATGTGATCCACTTGGAAACCCCTATTAATCCCAATGGAACGGTGTTTGATATTGAGCATTACGCCAAAATCGCCCATGACCGCGGAGCCTATCTGGTTGTTGATAGCACGTTTGCCCCGCCGCCTTTACAGGACCCTTTCAAGTGGGGTGCTGATCTCGTCCACCATTCAGCCACAAAGTACCTTGCAGGCCATTCCGATACCTTGGCCGGTATTTTGGTCACCAAGAGCTCCGACGTTAAGAAGGCTCTCTTGCACGACCGCCTGCTTTTGGGAACAATTCTTCCCTCGCTGGAATCATGGCTGCTACTGCGGTCGCTGCGGACTTTCAACATGCGCGTCAAGACCCAAACTGACAATGCCAATAAGCTGGTTGCCTATCTTGAGAGCCACAAGGCCGAGCTCCCGAAACTCGAAAAGGTCCTCCATGCTTCTCTACAGGACGATGAGCATGCCAAGAGGCAGCTTCCTCTCGGTGGACCGCCTGTTTTCTCGATCCTTTTGGACAAGGTAGACTCAGCTCGAGCTCTTCCGTCAAAGCTCCGTCTGTTCCACCACTGCACCTCGCTCGGCAGCGTTGAGAGCACCATTGAATGGCGACGCATGTCTGACCAGCACTGTCCCGAGACGCTGCTGCGCGTATCGGTTGGTTGTGAAGACATCGGCGACCTCATTGCCGACTTTGCTGCCGCGCTGAAATAGCTATAGTTCGTGTACGCACTGTTGAATAAATACTGTCTAGAGTCAATTGCTGCGACAAACATCGGAAATTTCGCGTTACTGCGCCCTGGGGTGGCCTGCAATTGAGGATCAAGCTACTGAGCTCCAAAAACCGCTACTGTCAGTGTCACAGAGTGTATTTCAATTTTTTCAGAAAATGGGCGTCTGGTGTAGTTGGTTATCACATGCGCTTAGCATGCGCGAGGTCCCCGGTTCGATTCCGGTGTCGTCCAATTTTTTTTTGCTGATGAGGGTAGCCGTATTATTTTTCGTCGCAATCTACAGACACCTCTATTTTTTGACTTAATAAAGTACTGGGAATTATTAAAAGTAAAATAGCTTATCAACTGCAACACCGTTGGGCGAGAGAAGCTAAAAAATTATGGGCCAAATATGGCCACAAAACAAAAAAAATATGGACGACACCGGAATCGAACCGGGGACCTCGCGCATGCTAAGCGCACGTGATAACCAACTACACCAGACGCCCATTTTCTGAAAAAATTCCTGGCCACTCTGAGATTCTCATAGGCCTGGAATATTGTTGTTTTTAGTCAAGTTTCGCCTTTATATGCGATCTGGAGCATTAACTAGCATGTTAAACACAAAATATATACAATGATTTTATTATAAATTACTCAAGGGCTAGTGAAGGATACTGTCTAGCGCAAACTTCAGCTCTTCGGCCCATGCCTCGTCTACGCCCAGCGCATCCAAGGCATTCTTAAGATCGCGGCCTCCTGTATTGAGAAATCGCGTGAGAAACGACGCGTCAACAATCTCGGAATCACTGCGCTGCTCGCCCAGCGCTGGATAGGTCTGATCGATGTGCTCCACAAGCCGCAGCAGCAGCTCCTTGAGTTGGGGATCGTTGATAGGCGCATAGGCGTAGATCCCCCCTGCAGAAGTAGATAAATAAGCTGCCGGTAGGATCGAGTGAAGTAGATGCGACGTTGAAGTCTTTAGTGCCTCAATCTGTAAATCGTTAGGGCGTACAACGGCCGTCACCGTTTGTCCCAGATGCAACTGCTGAGAGACGTTGAGCTGCTTGTTGTCTTCAGTCGAGTCAACCTGCAAAAGAATAAGGTCTCCATAAACATTTCCGCATAGTACCTGGACTGGCTCGGTTCGGATGATGGCCCCGGAAACTGCCCAGCGCACGGTATTGCAATTTAAAATGTTGTTGGCTCTGCCGGCTCGGTCGATCTGCGCAACAGAAACCATCCGGATCATATCAGCAACAAACATGTAGCTGCCGTGATAGTCGATCTTCGATACTGCACTAGCAACGCTGGCCACATTGCGGCAGATCTGCAGCTTGGGGCCCGTGTCTGTGCTCTTTAACCTCCACAACTGAAGGTGGCAGGTGATGCCGACCAGGAAAAAAGGCGCGTTTTCGCGCACATTCACGTGGCATACATCTGCGACAGCTGCTTTCAAAGAGATGGAGTCAAGCAGGACGGTCTGGGTGTAGTCGTATAAGAGAATCAGCGCCTTTGTTGGCTCATCGCCGGTGGCCATTGAAATAGCGGAGACCACAAATCCTTGGAAATGCTTTTGGGGCCACACCACCTTCAAAATCTTATCCACCACAAACCCTTCGCCAAGAGGAAGCTGTGACTGGGCTTGGAACGGTGAGTTTGATATTCTCAACGACATGTCGCAGGGAAGAAAGCTGTTGGGTGTTTCAAACCTTGTTTCTGCCGTTACCAGGCGGTCCTCGCGGATCTGTACCATGGCCCCAAGAGCGGCTTGCGGGTAATACCGTGAAAAAGTTTGGAGATGCTCCGCCGTCGGCAAGTCCACAACCTGCAGGCCCTGAGAATTGATATTGACAACAGTATTGCCCCGCAGCGACATCGCCGAGTGCGAGGCTGGGTATCCTGTGAGTTTCAAAGGCGAAAACCCCCATCGGCCAATCAAGATCAGTGCCGCAGATGCAGGACCGGCTACAAAGATGCCCGATTCACAGACTACCACTGTGGGCGAGCGGTCGCCAAGGTTGTACTGAAACAGCTTCGAAAAGGAGCTGGCGTCATAAATCTCAACAAGGCCTCTCGTGGAAATGGCAATGATGTACTGTTCAGTCACATTCAGTGACGAAACACTACCGCTAATCGGCAGCTCAGTAGACACCTGATCGCGTCTCGCAAACAGCCTTGTTTCTGTGGCGTAGAGGTCGACTACGCCATTCGTGGCCACAGCGACGATAGGGAACTCCATTTTTTCTTCGATTTTTTCGCCTCCGTTGAAGTGGTACAACGTTGCTTCATGGGCTGCCACAACCTTGCGGCCACAAGCGGCCGCCAGGTGCAAGGGAATCTCGATTGTCGCGTCCTGCAGACGAAGGCCCTCGGGCGTGACCTGCACGTTTGTCGAGGCTGCCAAGGTCGGTAAAGAGGACGTGAAAAAGTGCAGTTCGGGCGGAAGCTCTCTTGAGATAATAACGCCATCTTTGACTTTCCAAGCCGAAGTGCTGGAGTAGGTGCTGGTAATAAAAGTGTCTGAAGACAACTTGGCAAGCGCGGCAAGATCGTTTGTCGCGAGGCTGTGCCCTGTGTTTGTAGAACCAACAAACTTGGCCAGGAACGCGGTTGAGTTGAGCACTTCTGTGCCAGTGGTAATGAACTGCGAGTGGCCGCCCTGGTCCACAGCCTGCAACAGGTTGCTGATGGGCCCTGGATTTGTCCAAGTTTGGAGGATCCTTCCCGTGGGGATGCGCAAGACTTTTGCAGATGAAACCAGGGTTTCTACTAACAAGAGAGTGTCTTGAAGCGGCACGAGTTTGATTCCAGAGGTTGCGTCAAGCGTGGCTACTACCTCCAATGGAGCAGTTGACTTGGAAACATCGAGCCTCGAGAGCCGACCATCGATGAATGCACATAATAAATAGTCACCCAATAATGTTGCGGCTGCCACAGGCTCGGCAAAAGTGCGCAGCAGGCTCGTGCGGCCCTCTGCATCGATAAGTGACAACGAGTTGGTCCCCACCACCAGGGCACCGTCCTGCCATGGCAGCACTTTGATGCCGTCGTCGTCGAGCGGGCTGCTTGAAATTTGTACTATCCGACTTGGCGTGACTTTGTAGAGACCGATCATGTGCACTGGTCCGGGCTGTTTGTAGAGAATGGCCAGCTTCGACTCGACCCATGCCATTGAGGTGATTATGCCGTCGCTAAATTCCTGCACAAAGTGCTTGACATCTTTTTGCAGTTTTATATGCACCAGCGACGAGCCTAGACTCACCATCAAGCCCGTTTTCGAGGCATTTACAGCGGTTTGGTGCCTTTCCGGCTGCTTCGACGGCACTATGGCTGTTTGGAAGCTGTGTTTCTTGACAAAAGTATTGTTTGTGTAAACAACCAACTCAATCAGTCCCGATTGGAAGGTCGATACAAGCCAGTTGGGTCCGTTTGCAGGCGGGCTCAGCGCCGACAGGCTTCCGATCGATCCATTAACCCGAATGAGCTCAGCGGGGCCAAGACCCGATTCCAAGACCGGGCGGATCACAAGCCACCCAGGCACTGCACTCACAAGACTGCGACTATCTTTTGAAAGTACACAGCCAACGGCCGACGCCAAAGCGCTGGTCGGTTGATGCACCGGTAGTAACAGGGCCATGGTTGACTAAAAGCGAGAAGGGTAGATCTTTGACTTAACAATTGCCAATTGCCAAAAATGCCCTCGAAAAGAAGCACAAGTGCTGGAAAGGTTCCCTCTACAGTATAAACTATCGAGTGCAAAACTGATGGCGAAACTACTGTCTCTACTGTTGGTGGTATGCGAAACCCACATATCCCAAGCAGGCTGATTACAGACCCGACGCACGACATGGCTGGTCCGGAAGACGAAGGTACGCGAACTCCACAGAACCCAGTGAGGCCAATAAGTAACTTTGATGGCACCAGAAGCGCTCGAGTACCTCTGGCACACGAGAAGACCGCGCCTAATGGCGCTGGATATAGTCAGTACGCGGCCCCAAGAGTCTGGGAAGACGCGACGCGCAAACAAGATGCCGGTAGGAAGCCTGCTGATGGAGGCCCCGAGTTGCGGATCCCTAAACTCGTTCCAGAAAATGAAGCCCATGGTTTGCCTGCGCGAGTACGCCCCGCGTTCGTGGCCGAGGACCGAAATGCGGATGGGCACCGGTCACCGCGGAAACGCGGGGATGAAGGGCTTTCGCCGGAAGCGATTCTGAAAAAACGAATGAAACGAGTTAGAGAGTCGTTGAGGAGAGACCTTCCGCCGGTTTCGCCGCCGGCCCTACCGCGGCTGCAGCGGATTGGCTTGGAAATCGGTGATGCTTCGCTAGAGATGGAAAACACCGAGCTGAGGGCGCAATTGCAAGCCGCAAAGACGGAAATCGATACTCTGACGTTGGCTTTGCGCACCGAACAAGCCAAGCATGAGGATGATCTGGAAAGTGTGACCGATGCGCTTCATCGCGAGTACGAGCAGAAACTGCACTCGCTGGCGTCTGAGTACCAGGATCGGATCACGCGGCGGTTTGAGAACCGAATCAGTGAATTATTGGATATGGTGGAGAGCGAGCGGCTCGAAAAGCAGGCGTTGATAGATGCATGTGACGACTACTTCAAGGGCTAAGGGTCTGCGGCTGGACGGGCCGACTTGGATAGGCCCAGTAGGATAGGCTGGGTTGAACCAGCTCGTTGAGGCAGCGCTGCTCTGGCAGAAGATGGCCAATAATTGCAGACAAGCCAGCTTTAATAGGTGCCAGGCACAGAATATATATTAATTTACAAATACGGTCAGATCACCGGACGGGCTTGGCCCAATCACTCATGCAGCCTGGTTACCTCATTGCAGATTTGCGGGGCACCCCACTTCAACATGGGAGGGGGTAGAGTGGGACGGACCAACGGTTAAGTGGAATTTTATATATTTTGGCGCTGAAACCGTTGTTTGCCTGGGATCTAGCGACCGGCAATATTTATGACTCGAGACAGACAGTACGGACGGCAGGGCGACGAGGCACCGAACCTCCGCATGCAGGGTAGGCTGCATGTCCCCATTAGTCCAATGCAAGTGCACTGACAAACGCGCAGATAAATGCAGGGCAAGATGGTCCTTAGATCTACCCCGCAGAGATTCTCACCTCACACCACCATCATGTCTGTGCCAAACGAGCTAGATTCGGCAGCATTGTTGGAGCAAGCATTGGACCAGATCTCAAAGGTCCAGACTCAGACCCTTCAGCTGTCGCAGCTGCTGGTTCTGCAGCAGGATCACATCAACGCTATTGAAACTACTCTACTGGGCCTGAAAAACGCCTCGTCTTCGCCCCAGCCAATGTCTGGCTCAAAGACTTCTCTTCCCGACACCGCTGCCCGTAAAGCACCCAATCTGAGCATTCAAACCAGCCGGCCCGAAAGCCAACTGCCGCTGGGTACGGCAGAGCAGCCGTCGACGCCGCGCATGTCCACCTCCAAGTCGGATCTGTCGCAGCTGTCGGAGAAACTTGCGGATCAGAGCTCAAGATTCTCGTCCAAAGAAACCGTCAATAAGTTGGTGGGCAACAAGGCCGTTTACACGGTCCCGGCTCCAAGCACCCCACCGCCTATGACTGCAGCCGTGGACATCCCCGAGCCGTCACCGACATTCTCATTGCTACAGCAGTACAGTGAGCTGTACCGAACTGCAAGCAACACCTCTGAGAGTGTCGAAAACATTCAAGTGGCCGTAGAGCTTGGCCTTATTGGCAAAGTACCGTCGGGACTCAAGTGCCCGGACGGACATGATGTCGCGGCAATTTTTTCGGCAAACATCGACCATCGGCTGTGGAGTTTTGCTAAGACGTACGCCCAACTGCGGGCGTTCGATGAAAAGGTGCGGCCGTGCGCAGTGCGACTCGATGAGTTTCTTCCTCATCTGCCTGAAAAGTCGTTGTTCAACAACGCAACGCCTATCAATGTCGACGTGCGCATCGACATGCTCAGGGCATATTTCCGGGCATTGCATACCATTATATCTACCAAGCCCACCAAGGAAAAGGCCAAGTCTCACCATTCCATTCTCAAAGCCTGCAACGCCTTTTATCGCTCCAACATTGTAGATCTGCCTTCGGCAGACAACCATGTGGGCTATCTGTTGACAAGAGCTCGGTTTGGACAATGGAAAGTGAAATACTACTGCGTCAATGGCAACGTCCTTGATGTCTACGATCGCCCAGAGGGGACCCGGCTCGATTCTATCTTGATGGAACGGGCATCAGTTGTAAAGGTAGAGGAGCCGGCTATTGGCACCTCTGACGAGCGGCATGCTTTTGCCATCACCGAGCACCGGGGCCGCAAAGATCGCGCTATTTTCTGCGCTGAATCCGATACAGAGCGAAACCGCTGGCTGGCCATGCTTGAAGTTAGCACTCGCGCACCGCCGAACCAAATGGCTCACAAACCGCTTCCCGAGCGGCCATACCGGTGGAGACATCTTGGCAAGGCCATTGGAAGTCCCCGCAGTCCTGTTTCGCAGCGGCTTCGTCGCCATAGCATCGACTCAGTCGCGTCCTCGTCGTGCACAGATTTGAGCGAGGAGGATCTCTATCGTTTGGGGCTCGGAGTTGAGCTAGTAAAGCCCATCCATACAGGCAGCCCAGGTCATTCGGGCAGCTACTCGAGCCATTCCCCTAGCCATTCTGGCCACACCAATGGCCACGCTGGAGGCCATACTGACCATGCCGGTCATGTCTTTGGCGTGCGACTCTCAGATGCGCTCGAGTTTTCGGCTCGAGCAGTTGACGGCGTTAAAGTTCCCTCTATTGTTGCTCGGTGCCTCGAGGTTTTGGACCAGCAGGACGCTTTCTACGAGGAGGGCATTTTCCGGGTATCAGGGCTACAAGCTAGTGTGGACCGGATTGCCCAGGAGTTTGAAACCAACGGCGACGCGGACTTAGTTGAGACCGGAGCAGATATGCACGTCTGTGCCTCACTGTTCAAGCGGTATTTACGCCAGCTCCCTGACCCTTTGCTGGTGACTGCACGTGAGGAGCCAGTGAGCCAATGGCTGGCGTTGGATGAGCAACGGCGCTGTGCCAAAGTTAAGCAGGCGGTTGCGCAGCTGCCAAAGGAGAATCACGACCTCTTGAAGGTGGTTATTGGGGCACTCGTCAAAGTGACTCAAAACTGTGCCAAGAACCGCATGACGCTGGGCAATGTGGGCATTGTGTTTGCTCCTACGCTGCATCTGCCTACATGCGTGCTCACTTCATGTATCGAGAATCACCAGGAGATTTTCGGATAAACAGAAAGAATAATAGTAATTAGTTCTAAATTATGGTCTATTTCTCAAGCCACCGAAATAAAAAAAAACGGTTTGAGAGATTTTTTAAGCGAACCTCGGATGCTTACCGCCAGATCTGGGGACAACAAGGGAACCACCTAATGCAGGGCAGGGATGACTAGCCATGTCACGTGGGCCCATGCTGTAAACGCAACCACATACTTGGATGGCAATCTAGAAGCAACTAGCGTGATATGCCGCATCATCACGCTTCCGATGGAGTTGCTATTCAAGTCTGATCAGTCTGCTGCTCGTGCGTGAGACGGTCTAGAGGTTGCAAACTGATTTTCTGAATGCAGCAAACATACCTCCTGCATTTGTCGATCGCTCAGCCCATTGATAAGCGTGCCAGGAAATGTGGGGTTGAGGAAAATCGGTGAGGGGCGGGGTAGCCAGCGTATCGCGAGGCATTTGCAGAAAAAAAATGGGTCGTATATGCATATTCAGGACGCTCCCAACCCAAATATAGAGCTGATCAGGGCGGTTTGTTCCTGTTGCTTCGACATCGGGGTCGGGGAGTGGTGCATTGCTGCTGCAGGGTGATGCCTAGCCTCCCTGCAGGAGACCCCGCAATCATGCCCACCACAAACAAGTGGCGGCACGCGCATGGACACTAAAATCAGTTTATACGGTTAATATTGAGAAATAAATGTTGTTTGTCTTGGTTTCGGCCTGGGGCGACGTATTTGGCCCATCGTTTTTGCGGCGCAAGCCATGTAGGGTAAGTCGGCAGGTGCGGGGCGAGGTTACTGCACCAGCTGATCTTTAGGGCATGCTATAATAGGAAGCGCACCAATCCGCAACTCCAGATCGCCCCATGAGAGATGATAATAGGAAACGAGTGCTGTGCGCTTGCGATTCTTGCCGCGTCAAGAAAACCAAGTGCGACGGCAACAAGCCATGCACTCGCTGCGTGCACGATGGCCAGTTATGCACATTTAGCCATCGCAAGAAACAGCCTGGTCGCGTGTTTACCGCAGAGTATGTTGAGTTACTGGAAGCCAAAGTACACGTACTGCTGTCTAGTTTGACCACCCTAGTCGAGCTTGTTGGCCAAGGTAGCGACTGCCGCGAGCACATTGATGGGCCCGATACGCCCATAAACAAGGTTATCGAAAGCCTCGAGCGAACCCGCGGTGGCAGCCGCCGCAACAAGGCCCCTCGTTTTGATTCGCCGTCCAAACATGATTCTGATGCCTCCAGCGTCGCTACCGAGCCGCACACTCCTGCTTGCGACCGACTGCCTATCACCCCTCCCACTCTTAGCCCCGAAGACCCTATCGACGTTGGCCAGCAGTACTCCCAAACGCAGTCTGCAGAAGCTCGCTCTGTCAAGAGCGAGTCTCCTAACTCTAATGACGGCAAAGCTCTCTTGGGGCATCTAGCCGGGTCTTCAGCTGGACCTTCGCCTGGTCCTTTGACTAGACCTTTTCTCGGGCCATCAACCCGGCCTGTTGCCGAGCCGTCGGCAGGTTTCTCTGGTGTTCTTTCTGGTGGTCCCTCTGGTGGCACATCTGCCGGACCGGCTGCCGGATCGTCTGCTGGGCCTGCTGGACCTGCTGGACCTGCTGGATCGTCCGCGGGACCGTCTGCACTTCGGGCACCGTTTCAGACTGCAGAGCGGCCAGTGAGCAAGAAGGCGCGCGTCGAAGGGTACGTGCCTCAACACACGGTTAAATTGGAGGACATTGAGCTGTCTGGCGATGGACAGATTGAGCTGGACAATGCCGCCTCTAGCGGGCAGCCCAAACCGCTAGGAAAGGCTGAAAGCTTTTGGGAAGCTCCTCAGCAGCGCCGGCCCAGTGATAGCCAGGCCATACTGTTAGAGGGATTCGAGCAGCCCGACCCGGGCTTTTATGACATTCTGGACGACGGTGTTCCCGAGCCCTTGGAGGCCGTGGACCTGTGCGAAGATCTCTACTTCCATCCTACTGCTGGAACAACATGTATGCGGTAGTTCTCAGCAGCTATGTTATTTATTCTTATCAATAGTCAATCTTAACGCTGACACTAGTCTATCTTGGGGAAGAGCCAGAGGAGTGCATGCTGGGGTCGACGCTGACTGCCGCTTACCAACATATGTCTCTGGAGGTCCTAAGATCTGCCATAGCTGCCGGGGCAGCAGTAGAGCCTGTGGATGCAGAAGGCAACGGGGCGGAGTTTCTAAATGCCGTGAATCTCAAAGTCGCGTTACCCGCAGGCCCTAAACTGCTGTCACTCGAGGACAAGACCGACTTTGTTCCGTCGGGCAGTGAAGAGGGCATTACCGTGAAAGAAGCATGGTTCTGCTGGCTCAACAAGGAGAAGAGTATCACCGAGTATATCCAAGCCGCAGACGACTCCAATGTGCTGCACCTGAAACTGCTGGAGCGGGTTGACTTGATTTCGTGGCTGGACGGCTCCTCGGATGAGAGTGAGTTTATCAAGCCTCCAACCGACGAGGCCGACGCCGATGCTGATAAAACCAAGCAGGGCCAGCAAACGACACTGAACTTCACGGCCACCGTCACAAAACGGCCGATACCGGCCGACATGGAGCACGTTTATGGCGAGGAGGTGGTGCTGGCCGACCACCAAACCGTGCTGCACGGCGCGAAAAACATCGACTTTAGTGCTGTGAGCACTCTCTGTCGCCGCGAAATCATCCAGACGTACCGCGATAAGCAGAAGCGGTCCCACGGAAAGAGCCACTCTGGAGCCACCTCGGCCACGAGCTCGGCTGCAAGCACGCCGGTGCCGGGCCAGCTCACGCCGGGCAAGAATCAGGACCCGATCATTTTGCTGTCGCCAAGTCCGTCCAGTCTTATAAACATGGCCAACGTCAAGGAGTTTCTGGAGCACGGCAAGTTTGAGCCCATTCTGCGGCAATCGTCGTCGCCAAACTTCCTGCGCCTATCTCGCAACTCCAAGGTGCTGGGCAACGTGCGGTTTGTGGTCGTGGACTCCACCGACCAATTCAAGCCTGAGTACTGGGACCGCGTGGTGGCAGTGTTTGTGACGGGCCAGGCATGGCAGTTCAAGTCCTACAAATGGAAGGACCCTAATCAGCTTTTCCACAAGGTCCTGGGCTTTGCTCTCACCTACAAGGGCGACCAGGTGCCCCCGCAGATCTCCCAGTGGAATGTAAAGATCGAGGTGCTTGACCGGCAGCACCGCTTCCGGGATCGCGAGGTGGTGGAACACATCTGGGAGCGCATCGAAGCAAACATGATTGCCCGGGGCTGGCCGGTCAAGCATTAACGTAAAACATTGCAGCCAGCCGGTGCTGAGAGCAATGGTGATGCCAAAAAAATTATGTACTATCTACTGTTACCAGAGAGCTGTTATCAGAGAGCTGTTACCAGAGAGCCGCCAGCACAGTCAAATAAATATTAGAATCTCTCCTTGAGGCGCGACGAGATGATCCGCAGGTTGCCGTAGATCTTTCCCGGGGGCACACCAAGAATCAAACTAACAATGGTTTCCCGGGCAATCTTGATGTTGGAGAAGCCACCCAGAATATGGATCTTGGAGTCGGCCAGCACCACGCGCGTGCGCGACGCATTCTCAATCGCAAACTTGGTCTTGCCGTCCTTGCCGGCAATACGGCCAATGGCACGGCTAAGATGGTCGCCTTGCAGGGTCTTGACATCCTTAACCTCAAACGTCTCAATGTACAGGTCGTCGAGTCTCAGCAAAGCGGTGGCATCGTCAACATCAAAGCCAAGCATAAATGCTCTAAGAAAGTCGTAGCCCTTTTGGATCGCCGACCGGTCCGTCGTTTCCTTGCCAGTGCGAAGAAGAATGCGCTTTCGGCGCACATCCATCTTCACCTGCAGCTTGAGGTGGTCAACCAGCGGGTAGTAAACTTTGTTCCACGATTGCTTAAGAGGAGTGAAGCGGTGAGGAGGCACAGCAATCACCCGTTTCTCCTTTTTGACGGCCTCCAGAGTATTGTCTTCGGACGAGAACTTGGGGCGGCCTTCTTCATCAAGAACCATGCCGTCTTTCTCGTCATGGCCCGACGCTTCCACGGGCACATTGGTGGTGACATTGATAATAACGTCGCTCATATCTTCATCGGTGTTGGGGGCAGGAACTTCTGCCGGCTCAGCGGGAGCGGAAATTGGCTCCTTTCTAGCAGTTGGAGCAGGCATTTTTTTTTTTTGCTTCTTTTGGAAAGTGAGGAAAAAAATTATATAACCTGGATATTTCACTTTGCAACTGGAGGATGACTGTACACAAAGACCCGACCCTACGCAAGCACCCTACGCAACACTAGCAGCTTACAAGAACCCCGGTGGCTAAGATAATCTCGTGACCGTTGTAGTAAGAGCAGACAACTCGTCCACCTCGTGCTCCAAATATGGTTTTACTCAATTTCAAAAGCCGACGGATATGGCGAGGAGTTTTCGCCGTGTCTTTCATTTTACGGGTCTATCTGGCTCTCCAGCCGTCGTATCTGCATCCTGACGAGCATCTCCAAGGCCCTCAAGTGATTGCCAATGGCTATTTTGGTTGGGCCGCGCAGGCCCCCTGGGAGTTCACCGAGGAACAACCAATCCGAAGTATGGTGCCGTTATGGCTTATATACGGCGTGCCAATGTCGTTCTTCTCCGACAATGCCGACCCCGTGAACGTGCTGCGCATGCTCCGGCTGGGCATGGCCGTCTTGAGCTGGGTTCTCACCGACATGGCTGTGGATCGGCTGTCTGGGTACGATAGCGACAAGCTTCGCAGTCTTTTGTTCGTGTCCACTTCGTATGTCACGTTGACGTATCAAGCAAGGACACTATCCAATTCATTGGAAACAATTCTGCTGCTGTGGTGCTTGGTGATCATCCACGAGTTTGAGCATACGTTCACTACTCCTTTCGACCGACATGCCGATTCGGCCATTCTCGGTGGATTGTTTGCGTTGGGCGTGTTCAACCGACCCACATTTATTGGATACTTCATTCTCCCTGGCTTCCAGCTGCTCAAGTTCTTTTTCAAGCATCGCCTGACGTTGCTGAGCTGCGTGGCGTCTTTTGTGGTTTGCAGCGCGGTGTTCATTTGCATCGACACATCGCTTTATGGCCGCGACTCCTGGGTCATTGCGCCGCTCAACAACGTTTTGTACAATACTCAGACCAGCAACCTGGCGCTGCATGGCCTGCACTCACGGTGGACGCACGTGCTCGTTAACCTGCCGCAGTTGCTGGGGCCCGGTCTGTTACTTATTACCCCCAAGCTCACTCTCACTATGCAAGCGGCCATTTCCGGGATCCTGTGCTTGTCGGTGTTTCCTCATCAGGAAGCCCGTTTCTTGGTGCCCGTGGTCCCACTGTTGTGTATGAACATGGATATTCAAAGAATACGCTGGCCTCGTGTGCGTAATATCCTCATTGTTCTGTGGCTGGTGTTTAACGCCGTGCTCGGACTGCTCATGGGTACCTACCATCAAGGAGGTATTGTGCCGGCGTTGGCGGAGATCCGCGATCTGGCCCGACCCAGCACTGTCATTTGGTGGAAAACGTATCCGCCGCCTCTTTGGCTACTTGGTCTTACCCCGCATCAAGTCGAATTTGCATCCTTGACCACCGGCCTCGATAGCCTGCCCGCAGTGCTGCAGGCTGTGGAAATAGCCCCCACTCTCAACGACACCATGACGATTGTTGATCTCATGGGCGCCAGCAAAGATGTCTTGGAACAGGTCATGGCCCAGGCAAGCGGCAACGCGTACTTGGTTGCTCCGGTCTCCAACGCGTTGCCCAAGTTTGGCAAGCCTGTGTGGGTAACCAAAAAGCACCTGTCTCTTGACGATATCGATCTGACTAGTCTTGAGCCCGGGCTGGCCATCTGGAACCTATTATAGGAATCTATAGCATCTAACATTTCAAGGTTTAGAGCTCATGGGGCTTTTCAGAGCCCAGAATGGCTCGCAGCAGGGCGGTCAAGCAAGAAGGTCCCGCAGCTCCTTCAGAACCCGGTTGTTCTCCTCGGGGGTTCCGATAGAAATGCGTAGGCAGCCCTCGCAGTTGATTTCCTTGCCACGGAACCGCACCACCACCTGCCGGTCCTGAGCCAGCCGCTCATAGACCTCTAGCGCTTTAGTGTTATCGGGCTTTCCGCCCGGCTTATCGAGGATCTGAACCAACAAAAAGTTGGCGTCGAGACCGCCAATGATCTTTCCTACACCGGGAATCTTGGGTAGCTCTTCCACTAGTCGCGACCGCTCGCTTTTGATTTTCTCAACAACCGACTCCATCATCGCAACACTTTGCGGCTGAAGTGCCCGGCGCGTGATCTCGCTGGTGGTCGAAGAAATATTGTAAGGAGCCTTCATGGCATTAAGAATCGCAGCGAATTCCTTGTGGGCGAAGCACATGCCGCACCGCAAACCAGCGAGCCCAAATGACTTGCTGAGAGTCTGCAGCACTACTAACCGTTCGTGGTCAACCACCAACGGAGCCGCCGAGGGGCCCGAGAAATCAATGTAGGCCTCGTCAACAGCAACCACACCGCCCTTCCAGGAATCCAAGACCTTGAGAATCACATCAATGGGGATCTTCTTGCCGGTAGGATTACCCGGGGAACAAATGTAAAACAGCTTGATGGAGGGGTCCTTCAAGCTTTCGAGAACCGCATCCAGCTGAAGATTGAACTCGGCATCCAAGGGGGTCTTTACAATCTCAACATCGTTGATATCCGCAGAAACAGTGTACATG
The DNA here is from genome assembly GCA_030563925.1 of Wickerhamiella sergipiensis. Taxonomy (NCBI): domain Eukaryota; kingdom Fungi; phylum Ascomycota; class Dipodascomycetes; order Dipodascales; family Trichomonascaceae; genus Wickerhamiella; species Wickerhamiella sergipiensis. Next base: position 26,471 of record JAJMKN010000044.1, read on the forward strand.
CCATAGGTAGGCGGGCAGATCAAGAGCTTATCTTTCCCAGGAACACAAAGCGCTCGAAGCAGCGAATCGATGACCTCGTCACTGCCAACACCGAGGTAGATGTTTTCAGGAAGAATTGTCTGTGAGAAGTTGTTCTCCTTGGCCTCTTTGTTGCGCATGTTGCACAGCAGCTGCTTGACATCAACCTGGTGAGGATCGGGATAACGGTTCAGCTCCAATGCGTGCTCTGCCTCGCTCAGATCAGAAACAGCAACACCATGGGTATTTTCATTAGCATCCAAAAGAACGCCCACTTTGTAGTCGTCTCGAGCGCATCGATAAGGCACGAGTTTGCGAATGTTCGGTCTCACCAGCTCGCGAACCGACATTGAGTCACTAAGATGAATCATCTGATAGGAATATGGACTTAACGTAGGGAAATTTTGGGTGAAGAATTTCCGGTTTTTTTTCCGGGGGATCCAAGGTTTGTCCTAAATACACATTTTTAAATCCCAGAATCCTTCATTATTTGAAAAGATCAGACTGCTTCATCACCTGGAGCACCAAACAGTTCAGAGCTTACATCACCAGTGACTTACACCCTCAAGCCGGCTTTGACTAACACAATTTTTCAATGGAGGAAGAACAGCAGCCTACGGTCGTGATCGACGGCAACATGAAGGACATCGAGCCTGAATACGACTACGAGGAGTCGGACGCCGAAGAGGAAGTGAAGCCTGCCCCCACCGGCAAGAAGACGGTTGCTTTTTCAGCGGACCTGGGCGACGGTCTCACCGACGCTGAACGCCGCCAAAAGGAGTTTGAGGAAGGCGGCGGTCTGCCCCAGCAGCCCGACAACCCCGACTTTACGCAAATGAACCCGCTGAGCCCCGAGATCATCCAACGCCAGGCCACCATCAACATTGGTACTATTGGCCATGTCGCCCACGGCAAGTCCACCGTCGTCAAGGCCATTTCTGGCGTGCAAACGGTCCGATTCAAGAACGAGCTGGAGCGTAACATTACTATTCGTCTGGGTTACGCCAACGCAAAGATCTACAAGTGCGCCGATTCCAGCGTGGAGCGCCCCGGCTGCTACAAGTCCTTTGGCTCGGGCAAGGAGATCCGGCCCATCATCGACGGCAAACCCTACGAGCTGGTTCGCCACGTCTCGTTTGTGGACTGCCCCGGTCACGACATTCTCATGAGTACTATGCTGTCCGGCGCAGCGGTTATGGACGCTGCGCTGCTGCTGATTGCCGGCAACGAGCCGTGCCCGCAGCCCCAGACCTCGGAGCATTTGGCGGCTATTGAGATCATGGCTCTTTCCCACGTTATCATTCTGCAAAACAAGGTCGATCTGATGAAGGAGGAGTCGGCTGCCGAGCACGAAAAGTCTATCATCAAGTTTATCAAGGGCACCAGTGCCGATGGCGCGCCCATTGTGCCTATCTCGGCCCAGCTGAAAATCAACATCGATGCCGTCAACGAGTTCATTGTCGAGAAGATCCCCGTGCCTCTCCGCGACTTCACTGCCGCCCCGAAACTCATTGTCGTGCGTTCGTTCGACGTCAACAAGCCTGGTTCCGAGATCGACGACCTCAAGGGCGGTGTTGCCGGTGGCTCGATTGTTAACGGTGTGCTCCGTCTTGGCGACGAGATCGAGATCCGCCCCGGTATCGTTCACCGCAACGACAACAAAATCGAGGTCCACCCCATTCGCTCGTGCGTGCTGTCGCTGTTTGCTGACGACAACGATCTTAAATTCGCCGTGCCCGGTGGCCTCATTGGCGTGGGCTCCAAGATCGACCCTACCCTCTGCCGTGCCGACAGACTGGTCGGCCACGTTCTCGGCTACGTTGGCAAGCTGCCCGACGTCTACATCGAGCTCGAGTGCAACTACTTTTTGCTTCGCCGCCTGCTGGGTGTCAAGACCGAGGACAAGAAGCTCGCAAAGGTCCAGAAGCTCACAAAGGGCGAGGTGCTCATGGTCAATGTCGGCTCGACCACGGCCGGCGCCCGTGTCACCTCGGTCCGCGCCGATATGGCCAAGTTGCTGCTCACAGTGCCCGCTTGTACCGAGGTGGGTGAGAAGATCGCCCTGTCGCGCCGTATCGAAAAGCATTGGCGTCTGATCGGCTGGGGTACCATCAAGGCTGGCCAGACCCTCAAGGTAGACTAAGTTGCTGTTGCTGGTGGATGGTGAACGGCTTTGAGCGAGACGGCGGCGCTTGTCTCGCGGAGTATATAGGTTTATCATTTTTTTTTAAAAAAAAAAGACAAAGTATCACCTCTAAATACATTGAGTGCTACCTGTAAAGGCTACCGTCTGAGCGCTAAGCTTTGAGCCCCGAAGTTCGCATCTCTTTGGAAATCCACGTAGTGTATAGCATTCGGCCAACAATATGTTGCCGCAAGTCTTCAATCAGCGTCACGTCACTTTTCGCAAAGCGGCCAATGTTCTCTTCCAGGTGAGCGTATTGCTGGGCTTGGACCGGGGCGAGATGCTCTACTAGCGAGCTCAAGATCACTTGCTTGTCGGACACAGAGAGTGGGCCGTCCCCCATGGCAGCGGCAAAAGGCTCCACAAGCCGCTTGCGCTCATTGTCGTTGAGATTCAGCTCATTGGGTGCCCCGACACATATATACTGATAGATCAGCTTCCCCAGACCCTCCCACACAGTACTAGTGTAGGCAACGTAGGCCATCTTGTCCTTGGCTTCCTTCGCTTTGAGCATCTTCAGGCAGTTGTAGCGCAAGACAGCGTAGTCCTCGAGAAACAATAAAGGCTCAACGCATTGCCATTTCCCAAGCTTCTCTGCAAAAAGCAGCCGCAAGCCGGGCTCTTGAAGCACTATGGCAAGGCTCAGCATAGCCACAAACTCTTTGTTGACGTTTTTGCGGCAATATTTCTTATCCTCAAATAGCCAATCCAATTCCGAGATTTCCACAAATTGCTTCTGCTCAGTGATATCAGACTCAGAACTACTCGTGCTGGAGAGACTCGACGACTTGCCTGAGTCAATTAGCGAACTGGTCTTCTTGCGCAGCCGAGCTGCTGGGCTTGGTTTACCAGACTTGTCGGAGCTGCTCTTGCGCGACCCCTGAGAATTCTGGGACTCAAGCTGGCCCACAGCATCGTCAAACAACTCTGCCGCATTCTGCCAAGCACAAATAGCCAGACCACGAGCAGAGATGCGATAAAAGCTACCTCGGGAAAGGTACAACGGCATATTATCGTCGCAGGTGACCATCTCAGAGACCTTGTCAGTGACGGCAATGGCCAGCCCACTATCAATGAACAACTTCACGATACTGGCTGCCTCTTGAAATGACCGTGCATCGGTGCATTCCATGATCCACTGCCACATAGCTTTGCCGGCCAAGCAATGCTTCAAGCGGTACTCCGTTGCGGAAACCCGTCCTTCGGATCTCTCAAAGGTTGTGTTGGGGAAAATCCGGACACCCTTCGAGTCCCAATATTGGCAGGTAGAGTTTGAGCTGGGATGAATGAAGAACCGGTGGAAGAACGGCGACGTAAACGTGCCTGTACTAGACTTTCTTTCTGCTGGCCCCTCGCTGAACTCCCGGCCAGCACCAACACATTCAGTATAGGTCGGCGGCACTACAGGCTGCGGCTGCTCATCAGGATCGTAGAGGTTTGGCTCGGTTCCTAGCATCTTGCGCCACAGAACCATAGTCAAGGCAGTCGATAGCTGAAGAGTTCCGCGGGGTCCTCTAGGAAGCATAACGAGTCTCATTGTGTTGTATTCCGACATGAGCATTTGCAATGCGCCACCACTGAAGCAGCCATGCTTCTGGCAGAAGCTTTGCAAAAGTGCAAGGCCCTTGGGTGTGGGTTGGAGCCCCTCTGCATAAGATGCAGCAATATGAACTCGCTCCTTTGGAGAGTGGATCAGCCGCATTGAAATAAACGCATCCAGAGCAGCCACAGCCACAGTAGGACTCATTTTCATTCTGGACTGAAAAACGAGTCCTCCGTACGATGACTGCTGCTCCATTGTGCACATAATCTGAACTGCTTCCTCCACGGTGAATGTTAAGCTCAAAGGAGCCGAGCAGTCGCTACCTGATTCTGCCTCGACCTTGTCAGAGCCGGCAGCTTTCCAGTCAGAATCATCCCTAGCGGGGCCCCTGTTGCCAGCAGCACTGGCCTGCGGCTTTCGCTGCAAACTGGAGAAATTGACCATCCGGGACGAAGTGGTGCCGGAGTCTTGGCTGCAGCCCTCGCCGGAATCCTGGCATGCAGTATCATCATCAGGCTTAATGCCGAGCATTGTTAAACAAAAGAGCGAGACGAGTGCATCTGGCGACAACTTTTTCGTCATTGGAAGTACTGTGAGCAAAAGAGAGGAGATAGTTTGGGAGTGGGGCAAAGGGAGGGTCGTGTGCTGAAACGAAATAGGTCCTAGGGTAGGGCAATCTTCGGTGCGTAGTTCCTGCAACCCCAAAATAGATCGACACAATAAGATTTATTTTGCGTTCCACCAGCCTGCTAGCTTTCCAGTGTCCAAGTACTTGAGTTTTATTTACATTTAAGTACACAAAGAAAAATTTATGACAGCTGCAACGTTGTAGCAATCGGGTTATTTTTTGAGCTGTGTCAAGCCCAATCTGGTTAAAATGGACCCCTGCAAACCACGAGGGTTAGGTTAAGTGGGTCAGTTTCTTTAATTGTAGAGACAGTCTAGAGGCGAGTCCAGCTCGCCAAGGCGTGGTCTTTAGGCAAGAAACTTCTCAGTTCCTGAAGGCTTACTTCAGATCGAAGCATTTTGAGATCCTCTTGCTCGGGCGTGGCCGAGGTGGGCACCACCAGGAGCTCGAGCCGCTGCAGCCGTTCCCAGGCCAACCTAACGGCTCGAGAAGACCAGCGTCGGTAACCGGTAATTCCCAATCCGGCACTGCGTTCTTTTTGTAAAGACAAAGCCATTTTATAGTACTCATCTTCAGCCAAAACCAGGTTTGTTGAGTCGGTGCTGTAGCGGGATTCGGCCCGAGCCGCGCATATCAGCAGGGCCCACTCCAGCTCGCTCAAGCCCTGAGACAGGGTTTGGGCCGACGACGGAACGTTGAGGTCCGATACCTGTTTCGAGTCCGCATTGGAGAACCAGGCAGGGTTTGGCACCTCAGTCAAGGGAGCCGCAGCTATAAAGGGTGCGACCCGAGCGCCAAACTGCCGCAAGTCTTTGCTCGTATAAAAGACAGACTTTGCAATGTCGGCAAGATGGCCGGCATGCAAGCTTGTCTGAACCCCGCGGTTCCATGCTTCCTTCAGCTCTGAATCAGTGTTTTCAGGAGCCTCTATAAGCGCTTCGCAGATGCGGTCGAATGTTTGTAGAGAAGGCTTGGGTAGCGAATACATTCGCTGCGAAAACCTTGACCGTACTCGCTTCTCCAGCAATTCTCCAGCGGTAATGCGGCAGGTCAGCCCCACAACAGCCACACCGACAGGCGAGTTTTGGGCCAAATCCAAGAGGTTATAAAGAAGCGACTGTTTAGCGCCGGATGCAAACCTGTCCAGCTCCTCCACCACGAAAATAACAGCAGTATGGCTGCGGTCGGAAAAGGCAGCTTCTTCAAAGAGCTTGAGAAGGTTCTGCATCGTTGTAGCCATAGCGGGCTTTTCCAGTGAATCAACCTGCTCTTGATCTGCAGTAGCTAGATCCAGCTGCTTGGCAATGGCTCGAAACGCCTGGCGGTCATCGGAATAGACAAGCCCATTGAGCCTCAATACAATAAACTGATCTTTGTGCTCTGTTTCGAGTTTTTCCAAAGCGTTTTTAACCAACAGCGTTTTCCCGCTGCTGCGAGGGCCCATTATCAGGCAAGAATCTCCCTTTCTCAGGGTTACCGTCGACTCGAGCATGCCATAGACGTTCTGGAACACATCTTCGTGGCCTACTAATTTAGGGAGCTCTTTTCCGTAAAGCCTTTGCAATACTGACTCTCTTATTCTCTCCATTTGTTTCCACAACTAAGCTTGGATCGTCTTCAAGCAGGTGCTACCTCCCGCTTAACAAGGACTAATGGAGAGCGAGCCGTTTACTAACCGCCCACCTGATGATCCCAGACAAAGTCAAGTCGATGCTCCGAAGCAATGGCCTCGTTCATTTGGCGACCTGCAAAGACAATGTTCCGTCGGCATCACTCATGAACTTTACTTTGGTGGAGAAGCCTTATAAGGGTGCAAGTGACGCGGAAGACTTGGCGACGCAGGTGATTCTGGCCACACCTAAAGACACCACAAAGTATCGGAATCTAAGTGCTAATCCCAACGTTTCCTTGCTTTTAAACGACTTCCACAACGGCTCGTCTGAGGCCGGCGGTCTGGCCCAGTATCTTCAGCGACTCAATCAAAGCGAATTGACACAGCAGAGCGTGACTCTTGGCGGCACTGCCCGGCTGCCCGAAGGAGACGAGGCGGAGTATTACCGTCAACTGCATTTAGGCGCACACCCCGAGGCCAATTGCTTTATCGAGAATGCTGCTGTGGTTCTGGTTGAGCTGCATGGCGCTCGCATTGCCGATTCAAGCAACCGCGTAGAGAGCTTTTAGGCCTTGACCGCAGCCCGGGCCCTATGTTTATATTGAATATTTAGGAATAGATATGGTCCTTGCATAGACCTGTTTTCGATCGCGGAAGATGTCACCGCCGAATCTTTTGTAGCGTGGTCATTGTCTCGGATAAAATCGGTCGGATCTCGTTTAGTTCCATGTGCCCGAGCCCATCCATCTGCATATGAGACTCGTTAACAAGCTGAAGACCTTGACGGACTTTGGCAGAACGGATCTCCCGCAAGTCTTGGAGCAGCTGGCGAACGGCCTCGACGCTGCCCGGCAAGTCCTCGGGAGCCGCTGCCAGCAGCTCATGGGACACAGTCTGCCAGTTCCAAGGCAGCTCCGCGAACGTTCTTTCCTTCCTCTCCTTGTCTGCCAATGATTTTAGATGGTGCTCACTGAGCCAGTCTGGGAACTGTATCCCACAAATGCCCTGCTTTTTGAATAAAAGAGCCAGCCAAAGTGGAACCTGCACCGGCCTCATTGGTCTCAACGCGGGCGTTTTCCATCCTGCTAGTTGCAACGGCGCAACCTGCTGACGCGGAACAATGGTTATAAGTTCGTCTTGTGCTTGGAATGCTATTTCCGCAGCCGACATCGTCCCCAATAAATGCGCGGGGAGGGCCATTCTTTCTAATGCGTTTTCCTGTTATGCCTTGGCGTTTACTCAGTTGTCTTTGGTTAGCCCTTACGCTCCCGTTATAGAGTAATCGGGTCCTAGTAAGTCGCTTGACAGTTTGCCTGTTTAGCGCTGTTTACAGGCGTCTTTTGAACAAGGTCTTGGAAATGGATGACAGTCTGAGCCGACGACTGAGAATGAGTAAACTAGGCGATTCTTACCCTTGACCTTGGTCTGAGCACTGTTCACGAGACCTAACCAATGCGACCCAGTACAAGGTGGCTTGGGCCTGCGAGGTCTCTTGCACTTTCTAAAACTCGAGATCTCGTACTTGCGGTGATGCGTACCACCGCTACAAAGCGAGAAGCGCGCCAGTATGTCTCTAAGTACAACACAGATGGCCCCCGCCGGGTGTCATTGGTGCGGCTGGGACCGGGTCCCTTTGGCAAAGGGACAGACAGCCAGTACCTAGATGGAATTGGCCGCACAGTTAGCCAAATGATGGAGCTCGGGAGCCTTCCTATCGTCCTCTTAGATCCTCAGCCAGAAGTCAATGACTTTTTAGCGTCCGCCAAAAACTGCGAACAGAGCCATTCAAACGCAAATGACACCTCGTTCGAGCAAGCACAGGAAGCGGTTTACTCCCGCTGTTCGAAATTTGCCTCTGCTGTCGGAGGTCACCTTGGGGCGGCTAGGCCGCTGGGATCGCCATTTGAATTGTCGCTCGACAAAGGTTTGCAGCCGCAATTCGACCAAATTGCTTCTAACCTAAACTATGGAATGGTTCCTGTTGTTGCACCAGTGGCATTTGACGAAACTTTTGCGAGCATGAAGTTTGTAGAAACGGAAGATGCTCTGGTGTCGCTCGTGAAAGCGATCAAAGAATACCCTGGATATACGATGGATAAGATTATCTTTATCGATGACGTTGGAGGCCTTCCATCATTAAAACGCGGTGCCGCTCATGTCCATGTGAACATTGCACAAGAGCTAGGTGATATTGCTGCCGAGTTGCACTCCAATGTCTCGTTGGCCGAAGAGGCACGGATACAGCATTTGGCCAACCTCAATGCCATGAATAGACTTCTGGGACATTTGCGGCCCAGCGTTACCGGAATAATTACCCCTCCTGCTAGTGCCGCAGCTGGACTTTCCAGGAACCCAGTTCTCTACAACATTTTGACGGATCGCCCTCTGATCTCTCCTTCCCTGCCGATGCAGTTGGAACGAACTCAGCTCACCACCTCTGTACTGCGTCGCGGAATGCCTGTGAGTGTTCACTACGATCCTAAAGGCTTCAATCTAACTGCATTGGACAAAATTGGCGAAATCGATTTGGCAAAACTGGTCAATTTGATCGAGAAATCCTTTGGCCGGAAACTGGATGTCGACCACTATCTCAACCGAATCAACAACAAAGTTGCGGCAATCATTATTGTGGGCAACTACGACGGCGCTGCCATTATCACTTGGGAGACATCACCGGCCGGACTCCAAGTGGCCTATCTTGACAAGCTGGCGGTCCACCCTCAAGCCCAAGGAGCTGCAGGAGTCGCCGACATACTCTTCAATCGCATGATCCGGCACCTATTTCCTGACGAAGTTATTTGGCGGTCTAGAGCAAACAATCCGGTAAACAAGTGGTACTTTGAGCGGGCAAGAGGCTTTCTGCGTCTTCCCAATTCCCCGTGGATCATGTTTTGGCATCGCAACGACTCCAAGCCGCCCTTGGACGCATACAGTAGTATTTGCTCAGACATAGAGCCTTCTCTACGATGAGGGCAACGAGTATATTATTTGCTACTCAACAATGGTCTCACTTGGTCTAAACTCACTCTTATACTATAGACTACGAGGCTTGCGGTATCTAGCGATGGGGTGAACCTTTGGGTGCCGTTTTTGGCGCACCGAATCCTAGAGCTCTTAGTTTTCCCTTTTCTAGGCTGGCTGATAAAAGCCGATATCAACACACCTTTTGACAGACAGTGTTCAACACGTCCATCCACAATCAGCGATACTTTTAAAAGCATCAGCCGTCTCCGAGCTAGTTTCAAACCCCCACCAGAATGCATCCGCAGGGTTGTAGCCGGTCCTCGGGTTAGGGCAGTGCCAATTCCCTCTTTCTTACGTACATCCAGCCCCTTTTACTCTTGACACTCCCTGGAACTGAGCTGGTGGCCGTGTATCAACGCCTAGTGAAGCGACTTCAAACAGAGCTAATAGAGGCTAGGGCAGCTAGCCCTCATTAGAGGGATTTTTTTTTTTTAGTTCAGTCCTGCGGAGATGTACTATGTCGAGCCGCCGGCGTGGTCTCAGGACTATTGGATTTGGCCCTGTCCTAATAGTCACCTCAAACCATTGCAGAGCTTGCATTCCGTAAATATCGCCTCTGCGATCCGGGCTTGCATGTTGCCTTTTCTTGTCTGCACATTGCCTCCATCTGGTTCTTGGAGAGCTGATTCTTTGTGCCGCGGGTGCTCCATGAGCGCTGCCAGCGGCGAACTAGAATCTTTGTCGATGCTGCCTTCGCCCTCCGTGAGCGGCTCAAACTATCATCGTTTGCCGGCCTTTTTTTTTTCCGTTGTATGGTTAACTGCTACTTAACTATACACTCTTGTGGTCGTGGACCAGTCATACCTCTAGGGGCTTAGACAGGGGGGGAATAAGGGTCATAGACTTGTGCTACCGCACCGCAGCAATCACGAGGGATCGCCGCTTGCAACATTTCGCCGGATCAATTGACCGTTGCACGCCTCGCGCAACCGTTGGAACCAGAGAATTCGAAGGTCTACTAATAGACGTCCAACAGTTTTTAAGACGCCGGCATTGCAGCTATATTTCAAGGGTTAGGGTGTCTTGTGCTGTGCCTAGTTACCCCTGCTTTCGGTTTTGGGATATGACCAGAAAAATCTGTTTCGTTATTTCAAAGTGCGATTACCCGGCCTTCGCGGGTGGAACAGAAACACAGAGTCTGCCAATGCAGCATTATCACTATCCCCGAAGTGAGACCCCTCACTGCAGAATTAGTGTCGCTGGATCAGTGTCCTACACCGGGTTCTTCGCTTTTGCGGTATTCCCTGACTGTTATCGGCCATTAGCCATCCCACAGTTACTTTGGACTCGACTTGTGTCTAATCGCCCATTCAGACTCGGCAAATGCCTCACGCCTGGATATTACAGGGCTCTCGCCCTCTTCAGACTTGGATTACCCTCACGCCTGGCACGACTACTTAGTATCGTGGAGACTCGACTTTGTCTACTCGCCTCACTAACGGTATACCTGGCAGCGCAATGCGGTATGCTAGGTAGCGTACTGGTTCAGACTCGGCTTACGCCTAACGCCTGGAGGCTCAGCTTTCGCTTCAACGCCTTCATCAAGTTCTAGCTTGGAATTTTAATTTCAATCTCAGACTCGGCTTACGCCTAACGCCTGGAGGACTCAGCTTTGTGCGTCAACGTCCTTCATCAAGTTTAATGCTTGGAATATCAGACTTGGCTTTTGCCTTACGCCTGGCTGCTCCGCAGCACTATCCCTGAAGTGAGACCCCTCACTGCAGAATTAGTGTCACTGGATCAGTGTCCTACACCGGGTTCTTCGCTTTTGCGGTATTCCCTGACTGTTATCGGCCATTAGCCATCCCACAGTTACTTTGGACTCGACTTGTGTCTAATCGCCCATTCAGACTCGGCAAATGCCTCACGCCTGGATATTACAGGGCTCTCGCCCTCTTCAGACTTGGATTACCCTCACGCCTGGCACGACTACTTAGTATCGTGGAGACTCGACTTTGTCTACTCGCCTCACTAACGGTATACCTGGCAGCGCAATGCGGTATGCTAGGTAGCGTACTGGTTCAGACTCGGCTTACGCCTAACGCCTGGAGGCTCAGCTTTCGCTTCAACGCCTTCATCAAGTTCTAGCTTGGAATTTTAATTTCAATCTCAGACTCGGCTTACGCCTAACGCCTGGAGGCTCAGCTTTCGCTTCAACGCCTTCATCAAGTTCTAGCTTGGAATTTTAATTTCAATCTCAGACTCGGCTTACGCCTAACGCCTGGAGG
>JAJMKN010000045.1:0-36508 GCA_030563925.1 Wickerhamiella sergipiensis
CACTGCCTCTACTGCCACTGGCTCTGCTGCTTCTGGCTCTGCTAACACCAAGCCTGTTGCCTCTGGCTCTGCTTCTACCGGCCCCGCCGGCTCTGCTTCCACTGGCACTGGCCCTGCTGGCACCGCCTCTACTGGCCCTGCTGGCTCTGCTTCTACCGGCCCCGCCGGCTCTGCTTCCACTGGCACCGGCCCTGCTGGCACCGCCTCTACTGGCCCTGCTGGCTCTGCTTCTACCGGCCCCGCCGGCTCTGCCTCTACCGGTACTGGCCCTGCTGGCACCGCCTCGACTGGTTCTGCTAACACCAACACTGCTGGCACTGCTTCGACTGGCCCTGCTGGCTCTGCCTCTACTGGCCCCGCTGGTACTGGCTCGACCGGTACTGGCCCCGCTGGCTCGGCTTCTACTGGCCCTGTCGACACCGCCTCTACTGGCCCTGCTGGCTCTGCCTCTACTGGCACTGGTCCCGCTGGCACTGCTTCGACTGGCACTGGCCCCGCTGGCACTGCTTCGACTGGCACCGGCCCGGCTGGCACCGGCTCGACTGGCACTGCCAACACCAACACTGAAAACACTGCTACTGGCCCTGCTGTCACCGGCTCGACTAGCCCCGCCACCGTGTCTACCAGCCCTGCCACTACCGGCTGGATCACCAGCGGCCCCGTTACTGTCACTGCTACCGGCCCTGCCACTACCCTGACTGTCACCACTGATACCACTCTGACCCATGTCATTACCCAGTGCGAGCAGAACACTTGCCACCCCTCGACTGTTCACTCGACCATCACTGCTCCTTCTGATGGCCCTGTCACTATCACCCTGACCCCCACGGTCACTGTGACTACCACTGGTACTCACACTCTGACTATCATCACTCCTTGCGAGGTGACCTCGGAGCCTGCCACTTCGCCCGCTTCGAGCGCCCAGCCCTCGCCTGCCGTCGCCACTACCAGCCCCACTTCGACTGGTGGCAGCGCCGAGACCAAGGACTACACCACCTCGCTGAAGCCTGTTGAGACTTCGACTCCTGCTGCTTCGTCGTCGGCCCCTGCCGCTGAGACCTCGTCGTCTGCTCCTGCCGCTTCGTCTTCGGCCCCTGCTGCTGAGACCACTTCGACCGGCCCTGCCGCTTCGTCGTCGGCCCCTGCTGCTGAGACCTCGTCGTCTGCTCCTGCCGCTTCGTCGTCGGCCCCCGCTGCTGAGACCACTTCGACCGGCCCTGCCGCTTCGTCGTCGGCCCCTGCTGCTGAGACCTCGTCGTCTGCTCCTGCCGCTTCGTCGTCGGCCCCTGCTGCTGAGACCTCGTCGTCTGCTCCTGCCGCTTCGTCTTCGGCCCCTGCTGCTGAGACCACTTCGACCGGCCCTGCCGCTTCGTCGTCGGCCCCTGCCGCCGAGACCTCTTCGACTGGCCCCGCCACCTCGTCGTCGGCTCCTGTTACCTCGTCTCCTGCCACCTCGAGCGCTCCTATCACCAGCGCTCCCCCGGTGACCTTGACCGGTACTCCCACCACCCTGACTATCACTGGTGAGACCACTCTTACCCAGACGGCTACCCAGTGCCACGACAACACCTGCGAGCCGTCGCTGACCACTACCACCATCACCCCTACCGGCAGCGGTCCTAACACCATTGTCCTGACTCCTACCGTCACGACCACTGTTATTGGCACCGTCACTTACACCATCCAGCTGCCTTGCGAGTCGACCACCACTGACCTGGTTGTTGTTACTGTCCCCAACACTGACACCGACGACGACTTTGTCACTGTGACTGGCTCTGCTGTTGAGGTTACCAGCTCTGCCGAGGCCACCGCCACCACGGTGATCACCTCGTGCGACCAGAAGGGTAACTGCCACGAGAAGACCTTCCAGCTGTCTGATCTGATTAACACCATTTCCGCCCAGCTGCATGCCCGTGCCGTGACCAACGGTTCTTCTGGCGCTGCTGCTGCCACCGGTGCCTCTAACGGCACTGCCGGCAACGGCACTGCCACTTCGGCCGTCAGCACTGCCAACGCCGGTGCCATGCGTGGCATCAACGGCCTGGCCGCTGTCCTGGTTGGCTTCGTGCTGTTCCTGGTCTAATTTTTAATGGCTCAGTGTGTCTAGCGCCTTGAAGCTTGTTCGTATATATATATGTGATACCATATTTTCTTTGAATTCGTTATTTTGTTGCTCTGATGCCTGTGACAATTTTGTATCAACTTTGATCCTATCTGGAGGTTACTATCTTCGCTAAGCCCGCAGACTGGTCCACGACTCCAACAGTGTGTATAGTTTAGTAGACATCACTATGGAGAAAGCCATGACCTGAGTTTACCAAGAGACTGAAGCTAGTATAAATTGGAAAATGGATGCCTTGAAGTCTTCGTGTCAAGCTATCTTCTGAAGGCTGCTCCCCTTTCTCAATATTTGACACTATCTGCCTTGAGCCTTTTACTATCTTTCCAGAGCTAAACTGCTATCGATGACGCTTGCAAAACGTAGTCCGACGCAAGATCAACTCAGATTAACACTGCGATGATGCTCGTTCTCCCCGGTTCCCTTGTCCAATGGGGCTTGTGCCTTATTTGTGACCGTTGAATGGAGGATGTACGTCAAGTTAAATTAGACCTCCCCGAAAAGAGATCGTGACGCTCGATTGCTGATCCAAGTCTATAAATAGTTGTCTCAGAGAAAATGCACGTACAAACAGTCCGGTTAGCCTATGTAGCCTGCAAGAGGGTTGAAGGAAGTAAACAATTGTAGACGGGAGCCACTACCAGTAATGATATCACTTAAAAATACAAACCTAGTCACTAAAGATAGACGTTTGGTGACGCCATGACAGACTGATTTTTGCAGCTGTGCATGGTAGCATGGTCGCATTAAGTTTGATTAGCGTATACCCTGCATGAACGCGGGCGACTCAGCCGAATTAGGCAACTGAGCGACTGCCTAACCCTAAATATTCGCACTTTGTGGTCATGACCGGGGGCATCTTGGTGAAGGCTGCAGAAAGGGACCACTATTAAGATTTTTCATGCAGGCTACTCTTGGTGAAACCGCATGATGCCGCAGTGCTACCAATCCATATATATAATGCTGCTAGAGGTTATGGGTGAGATATCTCGAACAATAGCATGAGGTTGAACTACCAGGTGCTTCTGTCTCTTTACGGCTCCGCCCACGCTACCTTTGGTAACCTGGGCGGTCTTTTTGGCGGCGCAGCCACCGGAGGTGGTACATCTTCCAGCTGCATCAATCTGGCTGAGTTGGACTCGAACTGTTGGTCGCACTGCCAGTCGCAAATCACAAAGCTAACTTTTTGCCAATTGTCAAACTCTTGCCAGTGCAATGTCTTGACAAGCAATGCTGCCGCTTCGACGAACTGTATGGCCTGCTACGATGGCTCGGTCACTAATGCTATCGCTCTGGACTTTTCGAACTCGACCATGTTTGATACTAAAGATCAGTTCCACAACATTGTCATTGACACTTTCTTCCCTCTCATGAGCAAGTGCAACGGTGGTACTACCCAGCCGACCTACTGTTCCACCCCAAGTCAGCCCGAGTACACTGACACCCCTACTGATACTCCTACTGATACTCCTACTGACACTTATACTGATACTGCCACAGACACCATCGATACCAGCACCGATACTCTGTCCACTCCTGACGTATCGTACTTGACTATTACTACTGTTGCTACTGTTACAGCTCCTGGCACCACTGAAACTGACATTTTAACTCAGCCTGGTACCACCGAGACCCTGACTCCTGGCACTGTTACTGTCACCACTACCGAGAGCGCTTCCACAGTGGTTATCACTACCACTCTTCCGGCCAGTACCTACACTACCGTTAGCCCAGTTACTGAGCTCTCGACTGCAACATTCACTCAACCTCCTGGTACTGTCACAATCACTCAGCCGCCGGTGATTACAACAGAAGTGTCGACTTTGACTCCTGGTGTTATTACCCTGACTGTTACCTCTGTCCCCGAGGCGTCGACCGTCACGGTTACCAGCGATACCACTGAGATTATCACCACCGATATCACTCTCCCTGGTACCACTGAGACGGTTACTACTCTGGTGCCTCCCGGAACTCAAACTCTGACTCTGACCCAGACCGCCGACACAGTCACTTCGGTTACCACTCTGCCTGCCTCTACAGTTGTCTCTATTCAGACTCTTGAGGCTAGCACTGTTACTGCTACCGTAACTCAACCGGCTCAGACTCAGATCTCTATTGTAACTTTGCCTGGTACCACTGATGTCACGACCATCACTCTGCCTGGTACTACCCAGGTATCGTTGACCACCTTGAATCCGGGCACTTTGACTGTAACTCTGACTTCGGCTGTGATCACGACCGCCACAGTTACTTACCCCCCGGGTACATCGATTGTTGAGGTTACCCAGCCTGGTTCGACCATTGTTACTACTGTTACCCAGACGCCCGAGACTGCTACTACCACCGTCACGTTGCCTGGTTCCACCATTCTTACCACCACCACCCAGGAGGCGTCTACAATTGTTACCACACTGACGCAGGAAGCTTCGACTGTTGTGACCACCACCACTGCTCCTGCGTCTACTGTGCTGGTCACCGTTACCGAGTCTGGCACTACCAGCGTCGTGACTACTACTTTGGAGGCTTCGACGGTTGTTACCACTGTCACTTTGCCTGCCAGTACCATTGAGACTACTCAGACCCTTCCTGCTACCACTGCAGAGGTTACTGTTACTCTGCCTGGCTCGGTTGTGCCTACTACTGTCACTCTGCTGGCTTCTACGGAGCAGACGACTATCACTCAGCCTCCCCAGACTTTGACTCTGACTGCCACTCAGACTACGACTAATGTCGAGATCTACACTACTACCCTCCCTGGACAGTACTTCACATTTACAAGTCTGTCTACCGTCACGGATACCACTATCCAGACCGTTACTGAGACGCAGGCAATCACGACTGTGTCTGCTATTACCCAGCCGCCTATCGTTACCACACAGCTGGTCACCTTGCCTGCCACTACCACCGTCTCTACGCTTACACTCCCTGTTTCCACTTCTGCTGTGACATACACTCAGACTCCTGAGGTTATCACCAGCGTCGTGACGCAGACGCCGGCTACACAGACGATTACGCTGGTGAACACCCCGACTACTGTTACCAACATTGTCACGCAGCCCCCTGTCACCACTGTGATCACTGTCACGCAGCCTGCTTCATTGATCACCTCTACCATCAGCCTGCCTGACAGCACCATCGTTACTACTGTCACAAACAGCGATACCACCACTGTCATTACATCCACTCTGCCTGGTAGCCTCTCCACTGTTACTGTTAGCCAGCCTGAGGCGACCAGTCTTGTCACTGTTACCGGTACTGGTGATCTGTTTACTTCGTACTCCACCTTGTACCCCAGTGCCATCACCAGCACTATCACTGTCCCTGGCACTACAGACACTATCACCACTACTCTGCCTGCTACCACTTACACCACCGAGACCACTCTTTCTGGTACCACTTCTTACACTACATTCACTGTTAGTGGTACTCTTACTACTTCTGAGGTGGCCATTCCTGGCCCCACCACTATTATCACTACTACCCAGGAGGCGCAGACCATCACTTCGCTGCAGACTGCTCCTCCTGCAACTACGGTGGTGACGGTGACGCCTACTCTGTCGCTGATTACCACTGTTGTCACCGCTCCTCCTCAGACCGTGTCCTACACTACGACTCAAACCGCTAGCTACTACACTACGGTCGTGACGCCTGTGCCTACCACTTACACTACTACATTTGTGCAGCTGAGTACCGAGGTGACAACCCAGACTGTGACCTTGCCACCCTCGACAGTGGTGTCGACCTACACCACCTCTGAGGAAGTGACCAGCCTCGTGACCATCACTGATCAAACTACTCTGTTTAGCACTTTTGTTACGACTGCTCCTGCTTCTACCCTTGAGACTACTATTACCCTGCCTGGTAATGTTTACACGACCACATTCGAGGTCACTGCACTGAGCACTGTTGTCCTCCCTCCTACCACCATCATTTCTGAGAGTACTGTGCCAGGTCCTACCTCGGTTGTGACTTACACCCTGACACCTCCTGTGGTCACTCTGCCCCCGGCCACTGCCACTGTTGTTGGTCCTACAATCACTGTTGAGACCACGCTCACTCCTGACACCATCACGCAGCCCGTCACTCAGACTACCACCTTTACTTTCTCTCAGCCTGCGTCCACCTACACCTCGCTGGAAACCATTACTAGCGTGTCGACTTGCACCGACGCTAGCTGCGCTATCACGGTTACTGGCTTTGTTACATCTGAGGTCACTGTCGTGAGCACCGAGACCGACTTTGTTACTACTTCTGTCGCCGTTCCCACTACCGTTGTCTCTACTATTACTGAGTCTCCGGCCGTGTCGACCTTTTCGACAGTTATCACCAGTACTGTGCCCTATCCCTGCACGCCTCATGCCACCGGCAACGGCGCTTCAACCGACAGCAGCGGTAATGTTGTTTCTACTGATGCCAGCGGCAACGCCGTTTCTACTGACGGTAGCGGTAACGCCGTTTCTACCGATTCTAGCGTTAATGTGATTTCCACTAATGCCAGCGGTAACCCCATCACTGTTGCAACTGGCATTGAGACTGCTTCCGGCACTATTACTTACACTGGTTCGTCCGACACCTGCACTTCGACTACTCTTGTTACGACCACTTTTGTCACTACCGTCTTCCCTGTTACGACGATTGGCACCACTACCTATACCACGTTGCCCCAGCCTGTTACAACTCAGACTGTTTCGTACACCAGCACCTTTACTTGCGTTGGTTCTGGTTGCGCGATCACTTACACTAGCGCCGTTCCTACGGTTGTTACTGTTACGCCTACCACATCTGTTGTTACTGTCACCACCACATTCTTTGAGAGCCCCTCTGCGCCTGCTTCCAGCACCGCTACCAGCGCCAGCTCCACTGAGGTTACTTCTAGCTCGTCTGGTACTGGCAGCGGCAACAACACGCCTGTTTTTTCCACCACCACCGAATCAACCACTGTGAGTGCCCCCAGCACTGCTTCGTCCACTTCGCCTGCTGGTCCCGCTACCACGCCTGCCGCTCCTGCCACTTCCCCTGCTGCTCCTGCCACCACTACTGCACCCGGCGTTCCTTCCGGCACCAGCACGATCCAGATTCCCACTGGTACCGAGACCGGATGCGTTGGCGTCGACTGCAACAGCATTGCGTCGTACCTGTCGACTGCTACGGCTGCCCCGAGCCACGATGGCAGCGATACTGGCAACGGTCTGCCTGGTGGTCCTCCGCCGCTGCACTCGCAGGGCACTGCTCCCGCAGCGGTGCCCAGTGAGGCTACCAGCACTGCGGTTGCTACTGTTCCCTTGAACGGTGCTGGCGCCGTGCGTCCCATGTCTGCGCTTGTCGCAGTTGCGCTAGCAGCGCTTGTTTTTGTTTAGCAGCCTCTAGTTTAGCATTTTGACTTTTAATGTAGCTGGCTATAATTCGATTTGTGTTTTTAGAAGCAGCCTTTGCGCAATGCATCATATAGTCCCAAGTCCTGAAATGAACCGCTGAAAATCCTGTTGGAATGATAGTGTTTTGAAAGTCCTGAAAGTCACAAGTAAAAGCAATGACACATTAAACTTGCACGCAATGCGATTTATATATTTACGTTTGTTCACATTAAGATGTCTAGCACCAGAACTTGAAGATCCGGTAGTACCAGCCACGGGCCCGGATGCGAGCACGCTCCTCCATAACATCAGCCTTGAGCTGGTCAACGTCAATCTCACGCATACCAGAGGTCAGGTCCATGTCCTTGGCGAACACAACACCAGCGTACTTGCCAGTGCACAGGCAGTAGATCTTGTGCACGACATAGAAGGCAATGACCACAGGCACCGAAAGGTAGGCCTTGAAGAAGACCTGAGCATCAGGCTTCTCGCCAGCAGGCCAAACAGCGACCCAGAACTGGAGACCGAGAACGGCGCAGTTGATACCGAAACCAATAATGGAGCCAATGACACCAGCAGCGGCCTTGAAAGCCAGCTCATCGAGGCTGCGGCCCTGGGAGCGCATACCCATGCGGAAGCGGATGTGGCACAGGTTGATGGAGCCCCAAGTGAAAATCGAAGACAGACCCGAAAACGCCAACATCCAGTCAAACACATCACCGTAGTGATCGCTGGCGGAGAGGAAGCACAGCAAACCAAACACAAGGGTGATGATAACAGCCACCAAAGGACGGCCCTGGCGATCAATGTAGCTGAAAATGTGGGGAGCCTGGCCAGTGGCACCAAGAGCAGCCAAGGTACGCGAGCAGCCGTAAACGGAAGAGTTGGCAACCGACAGGACAGCAATAATAATAACGCAGTTCATCACACTGGGCAGACCATGAACACCGGCATTGCTAATGGCAATAACAAACGGCGAGGCAGAACCATCGGAAGCAGCACCCAGACGCGGGTCATCGTAGCGGATCAGCATAGACACAATGGTCAGCGACACAATGTAAAACAGCAGAATACGCCAGAACACCTGCTTGACGGCCTTGGGCAGCGACTTTGCGGGGTTCTCGGTCTCGGCAGCGGCAAGACCAGCCAGCTCGGTACCAGCAAAGGCAAAAGCAGCGTTCACAAACACACTGGCAACACCCTTGAAACCGTGGTTAAAGGCACCAGGATCGTACCAGTAGTGAGCACCATAGTAGTGGTGGTCGGGACCACCGCCAGCAGCAACAACAATACCGAAAATGCAGAAACCAATAACGGCAATGACCTTGATAATGGCAAAGATAAACTCGGCCTCACCATAACCACGGACACCAAACACGTTGATAACACCAATAACAACATAGAAGAGCGACACCCATGCCGCTTTACTGACGTTTGTCGCACCATTATCGTCACCATTCCAAAAGCCAATAACCACAGCTGCAGCGATCAGTTCCAGAGGGTATACGACCAACCACTGCAGAGCGTAGTTCCAGCCCATGGCAAAACCCCACGAGGGGTCCAGGAAACGACTCGAGTAAACAGAAAACGAACCAGACACAGGGAAGCGGACAGCCAGCTCACCCAGAGCGTGCATGGTGCAGAACAACATGATACCGACAATGGCAAAGCCAATAATGACGGAAGCAGGACCACCGGTCTTGAACGAGTTACCGGAACCGATAAACAGACCAGAGCCAATGGAGCCGCCAATGGCAATCATCTGAATGTGACGGTTCTTCAGGGACCGTTTCAGAGGCTGGCGAGCAGTCAGAACGGCAGCCACCTCAGCGGGGGTCATACCGGTGGTATCGACCTTGCCGAGGTTCACGGGCTTGAAGCCGTCGATAAAGTCACGAAAGGCACCGCGAGACTCGTAAGTCTGCTCGGCCGAGCCGACCTGCGACGAGGAGACCTCGGGCACAGCGCCGTTTTTCTCAAGATCAGTCATGGATATATCAGGGATTCCAAGTGAGGAAGGATGGAAAACCTTTTGACCGAAGGATAAGAAAGGAGCCTGACCGGTCAGGTTTCACCCCCTATATATACTATCGACTTTACCTAATCGGGTAGATAACGCATCTGCATGGTTTCAGGGTACGGGGGAGATAGGATGCATTATCAAACTCGACGAGGCCACTTGATTGGTTACAGCCCGCCACTATCAGACCAAGATATGCGGCCACTGTAGGTGCGGGAGTTGCGAGAAAATATGTTTTTGCAAGGGCTTGGCTATTCCATACATTGTCGATTTCAATAAAAAGATTAAAGCTATTCAAAAGATCTGGGTCTGCCGACGTTGGGCCCAACCCGCGCATTAAGCGCCTTTTTTACCCCGCACCCCTCTCATGAAAATTCTATAGAGGGGGCGAAACTAAGCGTCTAAAGGGCAAGGGTCGGTTTCCTGCCGATCCCCTCAGCATCATGCGGTCTCGTGGGTAGGGACTTGGCCTCGAAGCTTAGTGGCTGCATGGACAGTTATCGTCTCTTTGTTGAGCAATCGTGCATGAAAATATGTCAAGACCGCCCGCCCACAGCCGTAGGGGTGGGTTGGCCAAACTCGTTTCGAGGCCTCGGTTTTATCTTGATAACCTAACGCACTGCATTCCACGGCACTGCCAAGCAGGTGGAATCGTCATGTGGGCTGACCTAAAATGCCGCGGTTTCTTCGTAGCCGGATTATAGATCGACCAACCCTGTACCTGGGACGCATGGGCGCGTTTCCTCGGAGCTTGCCTATTTTTTTTGGTTCGTGGTGGCGATTTCAACTTTTAGCAGACCATATAGGCTAATCTATTTATTGACAAGTAGCTTTTTCAGTGAAACAACGTTGTGGAATTTCAGCGAGCAGATCTCAATCATTGGTTTCTCGAGTTTTCAACGTTATTTCCTGCCCATGCTGTCCCGGGTCCGGAAGTCGATAGCCAGGTCTAGGTCTCTGCAGCCGTGTCTCCCCACAGGATAGTGTGACTTCGCACTGGAGCAGAGACCCTTGACCTGCACCTGCGTCCGGCATGCGGTGTGATTAGCATTTGCTATTGATGCGAAACACCCTAAAATACCCTTGTCACTACGGCATTGACGGTTAGTTAGCGTCCTATTAGACCGTTTGAGAGTGTAGCCGAGTCGGGAATACACCATTTCACACAACCGTCTCTTGAAATGACAAGGATCAAGACAAGGCAACTGACAACGTAAGCCCATAGCTTTGCAGGTTGTGCACTTTTTTAACCTCAGGGCAGTATTCATCGAGATTGCCTGTTCTCTTGACTGAGAGCGATCAATTGTATTGCGAAAGTGCTCGGAAAGGTCTTTCACTGCTTAAGATGTCTCAGGAAGTCCATCGATCAATCTGGCATTGTTGTTGTATTTTACTCGAGATATAAAGAAGTAGTCTGTTCAAATTGGGTTTTATACCTGGTCTTTTCTTGATCCCAGCTCAATTCCAGTCTGAGATCGAACTGCATAGGCAGTGGATCTTTGTGTGAGACTGAGATCTTGAGCATCAGCCCTGTAAGCTCACTAGCTTGTGTTCTCGTCTGTATTTTGCAACAAGTTTTGCGGCAGTCCACTAGTCAGTCCACTAATTAGCCCACTAGTTCGAGTCCATTCCTAGTTCGCTAGTCCATTATTTTAGCCTGGTCCTCTTCCGTTCTAGTTCTAGTCCTCGTCCTCGCCCTAGTCCGCTAGTCGTCCTTGCACATTCCCAGAAACTCCTCGAGGTTAATGTATCCATCATCGTCTAAATCAAACACATCAATCATGGCTTGAAGCTCTTCATCCTCGATATCCTCGCCGATTTCCTGAGCAACCCGCTTGAGGTCCTGGAAGTTGATCTTGCCGCGGCCAGCCGCATCGAAAAGACTGAACGCACGCTTCATTTCCTCGACGGGGTCGCGGGAAGCGATCTTGGCGCTCATAATAGTATCGAAATCGTCCTGCGATATCCTTCGGTGGCCGGCAGGATCGTATTCTTTGATCAGCTGCAGCACCTCGTGTTTTGTCGCGTCGAAGCCGAGCGCTTTCATGGCGTATTTGAGGCCATGGTAGTCCAGTTTGCCGTCATTGTCCAGATCGAACACCTGGAACGCCTGCTTCATTTCCTCGCGCTGCTCATCTGTCAACTGACGCGTCCGCGATTTTCGGTTCATGATGACAGTGTGTTGCACAGTTAAAGTTGGTGTTGGAGCGGATGTGCAGTGATGTGTATGCTCGACAGTTTGATGGAAGCAGCTTTGGGATTGTTTTGATCTCTGTTTTGAAGGCAGCGCTGATGGTACCGAATTGAGGTGCTGATAGTTTAGTTTTAGGGGTATTTACGGGATCCTAGGAGGCGTTTTCAAGAGAACCATTATAATGACCAGAATCTCAAAAAATCCATCAGCAAGCCGTGATAGTATAGTGGTTAGTACGCGTCGTTGTGGTTTCCAAACCCGTCGAGACCCAAGTTCGATTCTTGGTCACGGCACTTGTTTTTTGCTTCCCCTGATGCCTGTGAATTAAGGGATCAAGTATCAAAGTATTAACGGGAAAGCATTAATGGAAAGTATCGATGGTAGCACCAATGTGTTAAAAGAATCTCAATCAAGCATCAAGCACTGTATAGGCACCTAGTGGACAGTCAGTGGCAGCGTCCGTTTGTCATGCTTCGCATAGCAGTGGCGATATCGTTGGCCATAGCAGTGGTGCTGCTAATCGAATGGCCGGAAATTCCTCCTCTTTTTGAATCACATGCTCAGAACACATCGCCACGCTTCGAATTGAGCCGCGTCATGCACCGCAACACCGACGGAAACGACTATCAAGGTATGCTCACTATCGACCGCAGTCAGGCCGCGGTGATGGCGGCCGAGGTGGGGGTTGCTAGTGCGGCGGCGGGCGGATTCGAAATTAAAACAGTGCCGCATGTGATTGAGCGGCTTCCGTACCGCCCACCAGCGGAGATCGAGCGGCAATGGAGCGCTGCGTTGAGCGTGCCTCGCAACCGCCGCGACGAGGCCGTGCAGGCGGCGGTAGCGGGCCAATGGCGGGCCGAGCGCATCAAGGTGCCCAATGTCACCGATAAAGACACGGTACTAGCGCTGGCCGGTATGGCGGCAAATGCATACGTGCCGATCCCCTATGAGGGCGACTGGACCAATGTGTCGCATCCGTGGGACGGCGGTGCCGATGCC
Source organism: Wickerhamiella sergipiensis (assembly GCA_030563925.1). NCBI lineage: Eukaryota > Fungi > Ascomycota > Dipodascomycetes > Dipodascales > Trichomonascaceae > Wickerhamiella > Wickerhamiella sergipiensis. Next base: position 12,687 of record JAJMKN010000045.1, read on the forward strand.
GGGACAGGCGACGGCTTTGGCTGGATGGGTGACGGCGTACGCGGGTATGTGTTTGCGACGCCCGACAACAAGACAGTGGTGATTGCCTACAAGGGCACGTCTGCTGCGGTGCTGGACGACGGCGGCCCCACGGCGCCCAACGACAAGATCAACGACAACTTGTTGTTTTCGTGCTGCTGCGCGCGCATCTCGTACCTGTGGTCCACTGTTTGCGACTGCTACATGGGCGGCGGCCAACAGTGCGACGAGGTGTGTGTTGAAAAGGAGCTCTGGCGCAATGACCGCTACTATCGGGCGGCGCTGGACGTGTACGCCAACGTCACGGCCCTTTATCCGCAGGCGGAAATCTGGGTCACCGGCCACTCGCTGGGCGGGGCGCTATCGAGCCTGGTGGCCCGCACGTACGGACTGCCGGCGGTGACATTTGAGGCGCCCGGCGAGCAGCTGGCGGTGCGGCGGCTGCATCTGCCGCGGCCACCCGGCGTGCCGATCTGGGACGACCACGTGTGGCATTTCGGACACACTGCCGACCCGATTTTCACCGGCGACTGCCGTGGCGCCAGCTCGTCGTGCTGGGCGTCCGGCTTTGCCATGGAGTCGCGCTGCCACTCGGGCCAAGTGTGCATGTACGACGTGATGGCCGATCTTGGCTGGCGCTCGTCTATCGTGAGCCACCGCATTCATGTTGTTATTGACGACGTGATCAAGGCCTACAATGAGACGGCTCCCTGTAAGGTGCCGGAGCCGTGCGAGGACTGCGAGGACTGGACGATGGTCGATCCGTTGAACCCGCCGTCGACGTCGAAATCAACCGTCAAGGCCACGGCCACGCGCTCGTCTACAACCTCGACAATTACATCCACATCCACGCGGCTTATCACCACCTCCAAGCGGGCGAAATCGCCCACGCCCACCACCACGGCCGAGTCGACATGCTTGAGTAGAGCATGGTACGGGCGGTGTCTAGAATGGGGCGAGCCCACTGCTACGGTCCCTGAACCTACTGAGACCGATGCTGCTCTCGCTCTTGCTGCTGCTGCCGCGGCAACATCGCCTACGTCGCCTACATCGCCATCCGCTGCCCCAGCCGCCGGCTTGCATATCCAGGCCTGACCTTAATTATTCTTACTTGACTCGTTTACTTAGTTTCAGTTTTCACATTTTGTCGTTTCACGTTTCAGTTTTTTCTTTGTTTTTTTCGTTGGGGCTTCTGATGAGCCCTTTGGCGTTGGGCTTTGGCGTGCCCTTCGGCTTCGCGCCGGGAGGAGGCACCGCATGCATCACCAACCCTGTAGACCTCTTTACTAAATAACCTACTGCAGTGACGTGATTGATGGAAATCCCAGACCAGCTCCGCACTTGCGGCCCGCCGCCGCAGCGTGCAGCAGCTACGCCTGCGCCAGAGCTACCAGAGGTGCCGCCCTATGCCCATCTGTGGACCACTGACGAGGCTGTGACTTCCGTGGCTGTTTGGCACCACAAACTGTATGCCGGTACCATCTCGGGCCACATCCACTGCTACGATTTGGACACCTACCAGCATGTGCAACAGTTTCAGGCTCATACCGGCAGCATTCTGTGTTTGGTGACATGCAATGGCCGCCTTTTCTCCGGCTCGTCGGACTCGCTGATCAAGGTCTGGACCACCGACGACGATATGGTCCTGGAAAACACCATCTACTGTTTAGTGGATGTGGGCGATATCTTTTGTCTGTCGTTTATCGAGGAGTCCCGCACCGTCTACTTCGGCACCCAGAACGCCTCTATTCACTGGGTCAAGCTCCCGGACGAGTCCAACTCCATCAAAGTCAATGCCGCCAAGCACCCTGCCGTGCGGCCCAACCGGTTTTTCGACTCTGCCGGCCCTGGCGGCAAGCTAGCGCCGCCTCAAAAGGCCACGATCGAATTGCAGTCCACGGGACTTATTCACTCAGATGCGACGTTTCTCGAAGTGCCCATTGAGAACGCCATCACGTTTGCCCACAACTCGTACGTTTACTGCATGCAAACAAGCACCATTGGCGGCAAGCTGTGTCTGGTGACCGGCTCCGGCGAAGGCACCATCAAGATCTGGAGCATCCACGGCGACGGGCATCTCAAGGAGGCCAAGAAGATTGTAAATAACGACGCGGTGCTGTGCATGGCCCTCGCGGCCGACTGGCAGCTCTACTGCGGGCTCGAGAGCGGCCATGTTCTGGTGGTCGACCTGGAGACATGGCAGGTTCTGCGCTACAGCGTTGCCGACGACGAGCCGCTGCTGGCGCTGGCGGCAGTGGGCGACGGCATCTTTGCCATGTCGTCTACTGGCAAAGTGTTCAACTACGACCCCAGCACCGCCAGCGTCTCGTCGTGGCCCGCAGGCGGCTATGCCACGGCCTGCGCGACCCTCGACTACAAGGAAAACATTGTGGTGACCACTACAAACGAAGGCACCATCACGCTGTGGGATGTGAGCAAGTACCTGGGCTCTGGCTACGACAACGACGGTCTCTGGCGGGGCTCGCGCACCCTGGGCCTATCCAACGACAACATGATCGACACCCTCAGCCGCTTGATCCGCTACCAGACCGTGTCCAGCCGGGAGGGCCAGTACTGGGCCGACTGCCGGCGGTGCGCGTCGAGCTTGCGCGACCTCATGCGGGGCATGGGCGCCGAGGCCGAGCTATGGCGGGTCGAAAAGGGCAACCCGGTGGTGCATGCGACATTCAAGGCCAACAAAACCGACCCCAAGGGCCGGCGGCCGGCCCGCGTGCTGTTTTACGGTCACTACGACGTCATCGAGGCCAGCGAGAACTGGAACACGCCGGCGTTTGCGCTAACCGCCGTCGATGGTTACCTCTACGGCCGCGGCGTTTCCGACAACAAGGGCCCCTGCATTGCCGCCATCTACGCCGCGGCCGAGCTGTACGCCAAGCAGGAGCTCACCAACGATCTTATTTTCCTGATTGAGGGCGAAGAAGAGTGCGGCTCGTTTGGCTTTTACAATGTCGTCGAGGAACACCGCGCCCGCCTCGGCCATATCGACTGGATTGTGTTCTCCAACTCGTACTGGCTCAACGACACGCGGCCGTGTCTCAACTACGGGTTACGGGGCGTGGTACTGGCGTGCATCAAGCTTAAGAGCGACAAGGCCGACGTGCACTCGGGCGTCGACGGCGGTGTTTTCCGGGAGCCGGCGCAGGATATGATCCACTTGCTGAGCACGTTGACCAAGGTCGACGGCAGCATTGCCATCCCCGAGTTTGCCGACCAGGTGATGCCTGTTTCCGCCGAGGAGGACGAGCGTCTGGACGAGATTGTGGCCATTCCGGGCATTGCGCAAACAAAGGCCGATTTGCTGCACAAATGGTACTCGCCGTCGTTGACGGTCCACAAGTTTACTGTTTCGGGTCCCGGCAATCAAACGGTGATTCCGTCAACGGTTACCGCGTTCATTTCCCTGCGGCTGGTGCCCAACCAAACCGCCGACGAGGCCAAGCAGCAGCTGCAGGAGTTCTTAGCCAAGGCGTTCAAAAAGCAAAACTCGCCCAATACCTTGGACGTCGAGTTCCGGTATGACGCCGATCCCTGGCTGGGCGACTCCCACAACGAGGTCTACCAAATTCTCGAGCAGGCCCTCTACGAGCAGTGGGAGTCCAAGCCGCTGTTTGTGCGTGAGGGCGGCTCCATTCCCATGGCACGTGCGCTCGAGAAGCTGTTTGACGCGCCGGCGGCCCAGCTGCCGTGCGGCCAGAGCTCGGACGGCGCACACCTCGACAATGAACGGCTGCGCATCACCAATCTGCTGGTTGCCCGCAACGTATTTGTGAAGCTGTTCAGCGAGCTATCTCCACGCAATGCCAGTAGTGCTTAAATACTTCTACTTAGAATCTTCGTTTTGTTTGGCTCCTCATTCAGCATCCACGACTACCTGTGGGTTGGTAGCGATGTGCACCCTGGATGACATGCACAAGCTGACCCTGGCGGCACTACGAGCCATGAGTGTCGAGTGCGGCGTCGCCTCGAGCGGCCGCAAGTCGCAAGTCATTGACGAATTAGTTCAGAAATGTACCAAAAGACCTCAGGGACCGTTACGGCTTTTATCAATTGATCTAGGCTTGAGAAACATCGGCGTGTGCCAGGTATATGCTCACCCAGCCGACAGTGCTACAGGCGCCGAACCAACCGTCGAACCCACCAAAACAGTCGAGAAATGGTACCTTGAATCGCTTCCAAAGGACCTGAAATTCAGGTACCCCGAGTTCAGCCACACCGTGTGCGAATTGGCCGACCGGCTGATGGTAAACAAACCGGATGTGGTACTTGTGGAGAAGCAGCGAGCCCGCAGCAGCGGCGGCCCGCAGATCCCCAACAGCATCCTGCGAGTGAATATCTTCGAGGGCATGCTGCATGCGCTTCTACAGTCTAAATGGCCATCTACATATGTGGAAAGCGTTGACCCGAAATCAGTGGTTACTTACTGGCGGTCCCAGCAGGAGCCTGAGGGCTCAGAGTCCGAAGCCACGAAAACTGAAGCACCAAAAGCATCTTTACAGAGCAAGAGCAAAACACCCTCCCAGGTCTATGCGCTTTCAAAAAATGTTCGTAAAGACGTCGTCAAGCGCTGGCTGAGCCAAACCGCGGGCCAAACCGTGCCCTTTGAGTTGGCGCCGGAAGCAACCCCGCCCGTCAAAGGCAAACGCGACGATTTGGACGATGCGCTGGTACAGGCCATTACCTGGTTTCAATGGCGGGCCAATGGCTCGAAAATAGTGCCTTTGCTAGAGCCTTCTCCAGCCAGCTTTCCGGGCCCCAAGCTATAAATGTCGCGCTTACCAATCGGGAGCACCATCACCAATGGGACAGACTCCTTCGAAGCCCGGCACTGCCAAAGTGTTTACGCCCGAGACGCCCACGGTGTTTTCGGAAAAGCTGTCGGACACCCTGCAGTCGAGCCCCGAGTCGGACTACACGCGGTCGCAGTACTCACAAAAGTACATTGAGGATCAGGTTGCGCAACGGCTGTACCAGGCCCGGGTGGACGCCGACGCCGAGATTGCCGACGCTGTCAAGCGGGTGCCCGAGATGGACGACCTGAAGCTGGCAGAGACCGACAGCCTGAAGCTCAAGGAGCGGCTGGACAGCCTGCAGAAGGAGCTGGAGAGCAGACCAAAAAAGGGCACCTTCAGCAACGACGGAAAGAAGGCCCAGGACGCCCTCATCAAGTGCTTCCAGGAGCACAAAGACCGGCCGCTGGACTGCCGCGAGGCGTTTGCCGAGTTCAAGGCGCAGGTCGACAAGATTGAGCAGTCGCTTGCTTAAATGTAACTTAGACTAGAATGCTGTGCTGTGGTTTACAGTATGTTGTGCTGTGCGCTGTACTTTACTGTCTGTGTGCTATGCTGCGGTTTTCACAGTCTGCTGTGCTGTGGTTTTCATTGCCTGCTATGCTGTGTGCTGTGCTCTACTCTAGGTCTGGGCATCTTATAGAGTGCACTGTAGTATTCGGTACAGCAGTATACATCACAGTAATGGCGACTGCCAAATCAGTGAAGAAATACTAGACTGGATTTGCTGGTTGTCTTATCAAGATTCTCAGCCCTCGTTGCCGGCAAAGTGCCGGAGCCACAGTGCAGACGTCGCAACGTAGGGTAGGGCAGCCGATAGCAGATACCGCCTAGCTATAGCTATCTAGAAACCAGGGCCATAAAGAGTCTAGTGAAGACCTCCGCAAACCGATGTCCTTGATTTACCCCGATATTCCCCGATCCGCTGGAAATCGGCGCCCCAAAACCCATAAACATATAATTCCGTCGGTGCCTAAGCTCACTGTCATGTCGACCGAGTCATCGCCGCTGGTGGAGCCTCCGCCCCGGCCCCAGCTGCAGGTGCCCAAGCCGCTCGTTTATGTGGCTACCGTGCTAGTATGTCTTCTTTCTGCCTCGTTCACCGTCTTTTCCCTCTATACCGAGCCCTTCCACGACCAGCTCGGCTACACGACCCTCCAAAACAACATCATCTCCATCGCCGGTGAAGCTGGTCTTTACGTGGTGGTGCCTGCTCTTGGCTACATTGCCGATACTTATCGCCTATCTTATTTGGGCTACGGCGGCGGCGCGCTGTTTGTTGCCGGCTACTTGGCCGCCGGATGGACCTATGCCAACAAGGCGCCGTACGGCTACATGGCGCTGTCCTTTGTGCTGATCGGCATCGCTACTTCGGCAGTCTACATCTGTGCGCTGGTAAACTGCGCCCGGCTCTACCCGAGATATGCTGTTTTGGCTATTTCGGTGCCGACCACTGCCTATGGCCTGTCGTCGCTGCTGTTTTCTCAGACGATCGCCTATGCCCTCGACACCACCACGAGCTTTGGCATCGTTCAGGTTTACAATGTACTTGCGGTGGTCCTGTTCTTTGTGGGTATGCTTGCTGGCGTGCTGCCTCAACTGGGCAAAGTGGATGTGACTGAAGTTCCGGCCCTCACTCGCAGCGAGCAGGGCGAGGTCAATGAAATTGCCCGCAGCCATTTCCACCGCTTTGTGCACGACCGCGAGACGTGGATGCTACTGCTGTCGTTTGTGCTTGTTTCGGGGCCGTTGGAGATGTACCTCAACAACCTCGGCGTCATCAGCCATGTTGTGCGTCCGTCGCCGTCCACGGCCACCCAGGTCAGCCTGTTTTCTACTTTCAGTACCGTCTCGAGACTGGTGGTGGGCGCATCCACCGACTTGCTGGGCCACCGCATTGCCCCAACGACCATGCTGGTCTCGGTGCTGCTGCTGCTGGGTGGGGCTCACGTGGTGCTGGCGGCAGGCTGGTTTGGCCCGCAGTTCTCGGTGAGCAGTATCCTGAATGGCTTTGCGTATGGCTCGGCTTTTACGCTGTATCCGATTATCATCACCCAGGTGTGGGGTGTCGAGGGCTTTGCTACGTATTGGGGCATGTTTATTTCGGGGCCGGCCCTGGGCTCGCTTCTATTTGGCCTCGAGTTTGCTCTCGACTACCAGCACACGGGCGGCTTCTCGCTCACCTTCTGGACCAGCGCCATTGGCATGCTTTGTAGCGCCCTTATCGTGTACAAGCTTGCCGACGACTGGGTCAAGCGCTCTCTCCGCAGCCACGTCTTCCTAGATTAGTCGTAGGTTTGTTGCAGTAAATCAGACTCAGGCAAGCCAGAACTAGGCTATTATACATCTATTCGTGACCAACGTCTTGGTCGTCGCGCTTGCGTTTCTTGCCAGGGCCGGCGCGCTTGCCCATTTTCTCGTGCAGCCGCGCCATGGCGATTTTGGCCTGCCGTTGCGCTTCGTCAATGCTCCCCATTAGCAGCATCACGCCCTCCTTGTCAATGGGGTACTCCTTGAGCTTTTTGTCGCCATGCACCTCCTTTTCAATATTAGTGTAGCGCACAACATCGTACTGTCCGCACATAGTAATGGCCTTGCCGGAGCGCCCCGCTCGCGCAGTACGGCCAACCCGATGGACATAGTCGGCAGCATTGTCGGGGACCGAGTAGTTGATAACCACATCGACCTGCGGGATGTCGAGGCCACGAGCAGCCACATTCGTAGCCACCAGAATGGACTTGGATCCGCCGCGGAACTTATTGAGGGCCCCCAACCGAGCCGACTGGCTCATGTTACCATTGATGGGAACGACGCTGAACTTGAGGGTCTCGAGCATCATGGGAATGCGGGTGCCATCGTCTTTGGTGTTCACAAACACAATGATCGACTTGCCGGCCAGCTCATTGAGCATGTACACTAATGTGGCATCCTTGTGCTTGAGCGGCGTAAACAGGTAGTACTCCATCAAAGTGTCAACGGTGGTGATCTTGGTAGAGATCTGCACTCGCACGGGGTTGCGCAGCGACGCCCGTTGCAGCTGGTCCACCTCCTTGGACGGGGTGGCAGAGAATAGATAAGTGTGACGGTCCTTGGGGATCACCGACAAGATCTTGTTGATGGGTTCCTTAAAGTCCATGTCCAGCAGCCGGTCGGCCTCGTCCAGCACAAGGTACTTGAGATATCTCAGACTGAAACCCTTGGTTTTCTCCAGGTGATCCAACAGTCGGCCAGGCGTAGCCACGACAATGTGAGGCTTTTTGCTTAGGGCAATCGCCTGCTGCATCTGGTCTTCACCACCGATGATCACGGCCGTTTTCACGCCCATGGGGGCTCCTAGTGCCTGGAATTGCTGAGCAGTTTGGTGGGCCAATTCTCGGGTAGGCGACAGTACGCAGCAAAACAGCGGCTGCGGATTCTCATAGAGAGCCTGCAGAACCGGCAGGGCAAAGGCAGCGGTTTTGCCCGAGCCTGTCGCGGCAAAGCCCATGATGTCTCTACCCTCCAAAGCATAGGGAATGGACTGTTTTTGAATAGGCGTAGGGTCTTTGAATTTCAGGCTTTCACATGCCTCGACAAGAATGTCAATAAGACCGAGTTCTTTGAAGCCACTCATTTTTTCTTTGTAGCGGCTAGAATATAATATATGGTGGACCCAAGCTGGGCAAGATACCCTAAATTTTATTTCACTTGATTGAAAAAATAAATTACATCATCCCTTGGACCCTGATCTCTTTGTAAAAAAAAACGACATGGCCAGACGAAGACAGAAGCGCCGTACTCATGTCAAAGAGGCTGAGCTCGACACCAGCATTCCCCGTTCGATGGTAATTAAAATGGGCGATGCGAAACGAGAGCCTACAAAGGCATTGTCGACGTTGGTCAAGGATTTCCGGACCATCCTGCAACCCCATACTGCCGCCCGGCTCCGCGAGCGCAAAGCGAACCGGTTGAAGGATTATCTAGTGATGGCTGGTCCCCTAGGTGTCTCTCATTTCTTTCTCTTTTCGCAATCGCACACGGGAAATACCACTTTGCGTATTGCCAGAACCCCTCGCGGTCCTACATTGTACTTTAGAGTCGAGCAGTACTCGCTTGCTCGGGATATCCAGAAATATCAGGCTCGGCCGCATTCGTTGACACACGAGCTGCGGGCTCCCCCGGTGCTTGTGATGAACAACTTTTCTTCCGATAAAACCAGCGACAAGGACGCTTTGCTCACGTCGGTGTTCCAAAACATGCTGCCGACCATCAACATCCAGACCACCCGGTTGTCGGATGTGCAGCGGGTTCTGCTGCTTGAAAAAGACCCCGAGACCGGCGACATTGAGCTCCGGCACTATGCCGTTATCACTCGTACTGCCGGCACTTCGCGGGCCGTCAAAAAGCTCGCGGCCGCCCAGCGAGGCCAGCGAGAGCTGCCCAATCTCAGCCAGATGCAGGACGTTTCCGAGTACATGGAAGATCCTGGTCTTTCCGAGTCTGAAGGCGAGGACGAGGTGATTGGCGAGGGCACGCCTGCGGCCGCCGAGGCGCCTCAGAAGATCAAGCGGGCTGTCAAGCTCGTGGAGGTTGGCCCGCGGCTGCGGCTGAAGCTGCTCAAGATCGAGGACGGGCTGTGCCAGGGCAAGACTCTGTTCCATGCCATTGAGAAGCGCACCGAGAAGCAAGCGGCTGCGCTCGAGCGCAAACACAAGCAGCGCGATTCGCTGCGGGCCGAGCGCCGCAAGCAGCAGGAAGCCAACGTGCTGCGCAAGCGCGAGGAGGCTGCGGCCAAGTCCAGCCGGTCTGCTCGCGGCAAGCGCAAGGCCCAGGAGCTCGACGATGCCAATGGCGACGATTCTGGCGATGGTGAAGAGGCAGGCGACGGCGGCAATGGCGGCAACAACGCTGACCAGTCCGATCAGTCCGACTCGGACATGGCCGATGCCCCGGATCCCAGCACCATGAACGACTACGAGCTCGAGGCCGAGCTTGCTGCGGCCAGCGGCTCGGACTCGGAGTAGGCTCGGCGGAGTCTGCGTAGGCAGGCCCTGAGGTCTTTGCGAAAATGTGCACTGTGCATGGTGTAAACGAAAGCTAGTCTAGAGTTTAAAACGCTGCCTATTTATAGCCCTGCAACCTACATATCGCACCATCCAGACCTTATTTTTGACGGTGCCCCCGAATTCGCGCAAGCTATTAAGTTAAGCCTGCGGTAGAGCACCACAGTGAGCCCTTCCCCGGTGCTCGTTTCAGCAGGGTTGCAACCCGGGGACTGTACATGGAGTGACCAGGGTTAGTGATGTAAAACACATATGTTACAGGTGAAGAGGTTCGATTGGGATCAGAGGAATCGCGATCTATGCCCCTGGGTCAGTTGATATTGGCCGATTTTTATAGTGCATGCCAAACCCAGGCCCCAAAACCTTCTCTTTGCAAGTGCTATACCCCAGGAGGTGCCAGGGGTAGGGGGTAACCGGGGTCTGATCTGAGACGCATATGCGGCCGGCTGCAGGTCAAGGGTCCAACCTCTGACGTAACTAGTGAAGAGGATATTTTAAATCAAGGGACATCAGTAAAGACCGCTCTTTACAAGGGTGTCGTTTCCGTGGCTAATTCTCTAAGCAGACAATTCCCCACCCATCCCAAAATGGGCACGATCATTGGAAAACCGCCTCCGATTCGTAAGTTCATGCCATTCGTTTTTCCACGCTTATTTTCCACCCATCCCTTGCAGAGAAGATGGAAACCAAGCGATGGGGAACGCGCAGTCCCAAACTTGGGCCCAAACTAACCAAAGCCGTCAATCGCCGGATAATCACCACCCTGGTTCTGGGCGGCATTCTGGCCGCATCAGCCCTTTTTTTCCTGTTTCCTGCCCACCACTTGCTGGGCGATCTCGGGCTTTGGGGTCCTCCCCGGCCCCCGCGTGCGCGGCCCCAAGGTGCGCCCGATCATCCGCATTTCCCAAACCACGACGAGCGCGAGCGGTTCGAAACGTTCGAGGTCTGGCGCGACGACGGCCTGTTGCGGGGCCCTCCGCCGCACGGTGAGTCGCGACATGGCGACCCATTGACCCCGCAGCGGCCCGTGCAGCCGCCGCGATCCGCGTTCCCCAACGCCGCCGATTACCTCGAACAGACGCTGGTGGCCGACTACGCGAGTCCGCGCATCGACTCGGTGTTTCTAATGCTCAAAACGGGCGCCACGGTCATGTGGGATCGGCTACCCATGCACTTGGTGACGACGTTAACGCGGGTTAAGAACTTTGCCATTTATTCCGACGCTGCAAGCTCAATTGGCGGCTACGAGGTGATTGACATTCTCAAGGACCTGCCGGAGCATATTCTCAACGACCCGCAGCTGGCCATGTACAAGACGCTCAAGGACTTGCACGACAAGGGCTACGGGCTGAATCTGGAGCAGCTGAACCTCGACAACAAGGGCTGGGATGTGGACAAGTTCAAGAACGTGCCGATGCTGGCCCATGCCTATGAAACAAGCCCCGACTCGGAATGGTTTGTGTTCATGGACGACGACACCTACATCTCGTGGGATAACCTCGACTGGTACTTGTCCACGCTCAACTCGCGCGACGCCATCTACTTGGGCTCGCAGGCTTGGTTCCCGGAACCGCGGGAGGCGCATGGCAAGAAAGTCAAGTTTTTTGCCCACGGCGGCTCGGGCGTCGTCATTTCCAAAGGCGCCATGGACCGGGTGTTTGGCAAAAAGGCAACGCGGTCGCCGGCGACAGTGATTGCCGATTTCTCGCAAAAGGCGCTTAGCGAGTGCTGCGGCGATCTGATCGTGGCCTGGATGCTGTGGTATGACGCCCAAGTGCTTTTGGAAACCGACAACCCCAAACGGCCGTGGAGACGGTTCCAGGGCGAGCCGATCTGGCACTTGTCGTTCAACGAACAAATTTGGTGCGAGCCGGTGGTTACTTACCATCATACTACGCCGCGCGAGATTGAGATTCTGTGGGAGTACGAGCGGATTCGTGGCCATGGCGCGGTTACAACCTACTCGGACATTTACCGTGACTTTGTGCTGCCGTATCTGGTGGAGGAGGAGCCTGATTGGTACCTCTACGACTTTGATATGGTCTATATCAACGAAGACGGTCTCATTCCTGTTGACGAGAGCGGCAGCGGCCTGCACTCGGCGAGCTCCGCAGACAACTGCAAGCAGACGTGTATCAACGCCGACGACTGCATGGCATGGACCCACTACGACGGCTTTTGCGGTCTCCAGCGCGGCCGGTTCATGCGCGGCCAAGGATGCACGCGGCTCAGCAAGGACTATCCTGGCTCGCAGCCTACGTCGGGGTGGATTGTCGATCGGATCAAGAACTGGCGGGCCCATTCCACATGTGACAAGATCGACGATGAGTACGGCGAAGGATGGTTTGACCGGGCGCGGCTGGCCGAGCTCAACGAAGAATCTGACCTGCTCACCGACTCGTCGCAGCCTCCAGATTCATCTGTTGGCTCCACCGGCTCTGTTACCTCGGGACTTAGAAATGACGATCCAAGCGGCACACCGGGCGTGGAAACAGACGATGTGGGAACATCTAATAATCTCGGCACCAGCCCTGCAATGGGCATCACGCCTGCTAATAGCGTCTAACACTGGCGAGAAAAACATTCTTATAAACTGTAAAGTTAATTTTTGGCTGACTTCAGATCGATTAAGTTCCCCAGTAGATCAGATCTATCAGATCTCATCCAGATCTCCATCCAGATGAGAAGGTCTTAGTCAATGAGACCTGCAAGGGTCCAAGTTCCGAAAGACGAGCTGCAACATGGCAACGACCGCCAGCAGCCAGGGACTACCTACAATATCTGGTTCAACAAGTGGGCTGGCGGCGATAAAGACCCTAGTCTCAACAACTTTCGTAGCCCGTACCGCTGTAACATTGAACGAGATTCTGGGTACACCAAGGCAGATAAAATCAAAGGCTCTTATTTCTGCGTTTACTTTGCCAGAGGGACCTGCTACAAGGGTGAAAAATGCGACTATCTGCACCGCTTGCCCACCGAGCGGGATGTCTATGCGCCCAGTGTGGACTTGTTTGGCAGAGACAAGTTCGCCAATTATAGAGACGACATGGGCGGAGTCGGCTCGTTTCTTAGGGAAAATCGAACGCTTTTCGTGGGCCACTTCAAGGACTCGCGCGATCTGTCGTCGCAGATCCGTAAACAGTTTACTGAATGGGGAAAGGTAGAGTCTATTCGCCGGCTCGACGGCCGCGGAATCTACTTTGTTACTTTTGGTGAAGAGATCTCGGCCCAATTCGCTAAAGAAGCCATGGCACATCAAACCGTAACTGGAAAGGAGACGCTGAATGTCAAGTGGGCAGCTCCGAACCCGAATCCGAAAATTGCAGAGCGGGAACAGTCGCGACAAGAAGCCAAGGCGGCTGCAGCCGTCAAGCGCATTTTGGATGCCGAGGCCGAGGCCGAGACCGAGACCTCAGAGGCAAAGCGCAAGGCCCAAGAAACTCGGGATACGCCGGTGAAAAAATTAGAGTTTATCTCTGCCGAAGCGTCGAAAAAGTTAAAAGCATCGCTGGTCGACTATAGCGACAGCGAGTCTGAGTCTGAGTCTGAGCCTAAGCCAGAGCCTGCGCCAGAGCCAGAGCCAGAGTAAGGGCTGCATTATTTATAAATTAATCAAAATCGTCGTCGGATTCATACCCCCAGATATACTCTTCGGCAAGATCATATACCCGCTCCTTGAGCTCGTGGTTGTAGGGTCCTACCTGATCGCGCAAATGGCGAGGGGCATCGGTCAAGGAGAGATCGCAATACAAAAAGTCCTTTAAGAGATCGCCAGGATACTGAGACATAGGCAGCGGTTCGGGAACAGCGATCTCGTGAATCTTGCGGTCCGGCGTGCCCGAGTCAATCAGCTGCTCCTTCTTCAACAGTGTCTTCCAAATAAACTCGAGGTCTTTCTCGGAAAGGTCAGCCCCCGTGGACCGGGCAAAAGCCACTTTTGATTCGGTTTTGGAAACACTGCTCAAGGCCGGGATCGTAAAGCCCAGCTTCGTCGGTCCCGCCAGCATGGCCTTGAAGTCCATGGGATCAAACTTGGCCAGCGTGAATGCCGTGGGCGAAACAATGTTTGCTGCCGAACCAATAGTCAAGTCGTCAATTAAAGACTGCATAGACAGACTGTCGTTGCGGAGATTCGACATAACGCCAATTGTCTCATAAACCAAGTTGAGCTTGGCCGAGTCCTCGGCGAAATGGGCCTTGTCGCCCACTGCCAGCGGCACCACTAAGCTCGCAAACTCGGAGAAACTCAGAAACGTTTCGAGCTTGGAGTCCAGTAGTTTTCGCGTAGGCTTGTTCACTGACCGGTCTGCTGCCCAAATGATCAGCGGGGACTTTGCAGCAAAATCATCCCGCAGTGGCTCGAGCATCGCGCTGGTGAAACCGCCCCAGCCTGTAAAATCTGTAGCAAGGTTGATGCCGCCCAACGAGTCGCACTTTTCAAACTGCTTGCGCACCGTCAGGTCAAGGTACTCGCGGTCATTCTCGGTGTCCAAAGCCACAAACTGGGCAACTCCGTCGTCGTAACTAACAAACGGCGAATCGACCTCAGTGACTCCGCGGGCCTGGCCGTACGGATGATCAATGGGATCGAATTCCCAGTTGGGGATTTCGTACTGCGAGCTGGGATGCAGAGGTACCTTGAGGCTGTCAGACCAGAACTCGCCCTTTTTAGGCTTTTCTGCTGAATTGAGCGACACAAGATTCCCAAACTCGGAGGCCAGCTCCTTCTGGTCTGTTTGAGGCTCGTAGGTGCTTGTGTATTTGTGCAAGGACCCAAAGCCATGCCGGAAGTCCCAGAAAACGGCTCGTGGTGTATACTCTTTGCCGGCCACAAACCGCACGTTAGGATTGACTAGCGATTTGGCAACCTGCTCGTTGGTGTAGGCAAAGTAAGTTGCTTGCGAGTTGTAGAAACGAACGTTGAGAAAATTGGCCAATGGACCACAGCTGAGATTCACAATCTCCGGCATCTTGATGTTCCAAGCGATTCCCAGCCTTGAACCTGTTGAGCCCTTGAACCCGGGTTACAAAGGCTTTCTTTTGCTTAGACTATGACTTAGGCCCAGTAGTTGACAAGGATAGGGACCTGATGACCAGACCCGATGACTGGAGTGGACACAAGCAGATGACTAGGGTTGGGACTGCAACTGCCACGCTGACGCTGTGTTAACCTGGTTGTTTTAATAACTAAAACTAGCACTGCACTCTCTTCACAATGTGGTTTTCGCGAGGCTGGTTACTTGCACCACTGCTAGCATTGGTTCTGGCCGAGGACTTTTACAATATTCTCGGGGTAGGCAAAGATGCCACCGAGCGCGAGATCAAAAAGGCATACCGGGCCCTGAGCCGGCAGTATCATCCCGATAAAAACAAAGGCAACGAGGAAGCGCAGCAGAAATTCATTGAGATTGCAAACGCATACGAGGTTTTGAGCGACAAAGATGAGCGGGCCAAGTACGATAGATATGGCGAGGCTGGGCTAAAGGGCGGCCATCACCAGGACCCTCGCGACATGTTTTCGCACTTTTTCGGCGGAAACCGAGGGTTCGGCGGGTTTGGCGGCGGCAACCAGCGCGCCCGTGGCCAGAACGCCATGACCCATCTCGAGGCATCGCTGGTAGATACCTACAAGGGCTCTACGTTGGAATTTTCAGTGAATATGCAGAGCATCTGCGACGAGTGCGACGGTAGCGGCTCTTCCGACGGCCAGCGGGTCACTTGCAATCACTGCCAGGGCCGCGGCCAGATCATTATGGAACACCAATTGGCGCCGGGCATGGTGCAGCGGATCCAAATGCCCTGCAACCACTGCGGCGGCCGCGGCTCGGCCATCAAGAGCCCATGTAAGGCCTGCAAGGGCTCGCGGGTTATGCGCGAGGACCGCAAGTACAATGTGTTCTTAGATGCCGGGGCCCCGCGCGAGTGGGACTATGTTCTCGACGGCGAGGGCGACCAGAGCCCCGACTGGGAGGCCGGCAATCTTATTGTGCGCGTCCACGAGTCGCCAGACAACAATTACGGCTACCGTCGGCGCGGAGCCAATCTGTTCCGCGAGGAGGTTCTTTCGAGCAAGCAGGCCGCGCAGGGCGGCTGGTCGCGGGACATTTTGCAGCTGGATCTGGATTCCCATATTCGTCTTTCTAGAGAAAAGGGCCAGCGGGTCTACGACGGTGAATTGGAGATCCGCAAGGGTGAAGGAATGCCTCACCAGGGCCAATCCGACACTTTTGGGGATCTTTATATTCGCTATGTTGTGATCCCATCTCACTCAAAGGGGCACGACGAGCTCTAATGCATTAGAAATGTAAACGCCTAGAATGCCTGTTTGAGAATTCTGAGAAGAGTCTGAGTTTTTATAAAGGCTTTAAGCGTTTAAACCTTCACAGAATAATCAAAAGAAAAACATGAAACTAAAGAGAGACAGTATAAATAAGACCTCAAGTAAACGGGGACTTCAGGTATAGGACTTCAGGTAAGTGGGACTTTAGGTAAATGGGACTTCAAAGTAAAAGTAAAATATAAAGTAAAGTAAAATAATGGCAGGATGAAAAAAAAATTACCTAACCAGAAACTTTTCGTTATAATGGCTAAACGCAAGACAGAGAATGTGGTGGCCGAGCCCGCCAAAAAAGTTCGCAAACAAGAGCCAGAAGAACTGATGTCTGCTGAGGAAATTAGCAGCGGCTCCGAGTCCGAATTGGGCTCTGATGCCAGCAGTGCCGACGAATTGGACGAGCTGGACGAGCTCGATGATCTCTCCTCGGACGGTTCTGGCAATGGCTCGGACGCTTCCGACAATGATTCGGATAACGATGGTTCCGACGATGAAAAAGACGATTTTGGAGGATTCGAAGATGAAGACGAGGAGCAGGAGAATGGCGAGGAGAATGGAGAGGAACCCTCGAAGAACTCGCAGCTGACCGACGCTGAAAAGGCCGAGAAGCGCTTGGAGCAGAAAAAGCTCCGCCAGGACCGTAAGCTGAAAAAGGCGTTTGGCCAGGAAATCGAGAGCCTGAAAAAGGTGTGGGAGCACCTGCGCGACAAGTCGATCTCGGCTTCGAAACGCAAGGAGTATGTGCAGGAAGCGTTTGAGCTTGCCAAGGATCAAATACCCGATCTGGTGTTCCGCCATGACTCTACCCGGGTTGTGCAGACGCTGTTCAAGTATGCCGACCAGGAAAAGCGGCTGGCTATCACCAATGCGCTCAAGGGCAAGTACGTCGAGCTGGCCAAGAGCAGTTACGGCAAGTACCTGTTGGTGAAGATGCTGTTTTACGGATCGGCAAAGACCCGCAAGCAGATTCTTGACGAGCTGCACGGCCACTTCCGGCAGCTCATGAAGCACCGCGAGGGAGCGTATGTGATTGAGGATGCGTTCCGCGAATATGCCACTGCCGCACAAAAGCGACAGATTCTCCGCGAGTTCTACGGCTCAGAGTTCGCCGTGCTCAAGACTGCCGGTGAGGACAAGCCCAACTTGGCGGCGATCATTGAGGAGAAACCCGAAAAGAAGCCGTATCTTTTGGATAACCTTAATCAGGTCATTACCTCTGCCGTCAACAAGGGCTCCATTGGGTTTGAGATCATCCACGCTGCCATGCTGGAGTATGCGCGTAACATTGGCCTTGAAGGCTCTGAGCGCGAGACCTTCGTGGACCTGATCACCGAGCAGTTTGCCGAAATCGTGCATACCAATGCCGGCTCGCAGGTCGCCAACCTTGTGCTTGCGTTTGCCAATGCCAAGGAGCGCAAGAAGCTGGTCAAGGCTCTCAAGGCATACGGTGACAAGCTGGCTACTGACCAATACGGTAACCAGGTTCTGACCACCATCTTTAATACTGTGGATGATACAGTTTATGTGAACAAATCGTTTGCTCCTATTTACGAGGACCACATGGCCGAGTTTATGCGCGACAAGTTTGCCCGCCGGCCGTTTTTGTATTTGCTTATGGGTCGGGCGCCCAAGTACTTTGCCCGCGATGTGCTCACGCGGCTGGAAGAGGTCGACAAGCTCAAGGCCACGACGTCTAAAAAGGACGACGAGACCCGCCGGCTCGACCTGCTGAAGCTCGTGCTGCCCACCATGTACCAGGCGGTGATTGACCACGCCGGCGAGCTTGTTCGCGATCCGCTGGGCATGCAGTTCCTGGGCGAGCTGTTTACTCACGATGCCGAGACCAGTGCCGAGGCCGGACTCGATGAGCAGCGGCAGCAGGCGATTGACGCGGTGGTTAGTGCATTTGATGGCAACCCCACGCTAGTCAAGAACCATCCTTTGACCAACCCTGTTTGCGGCCGGGTCCTGAAGCAGCTTGTGCGCGAGGTGCCTGCGTTCCAGACGGCCATTGCCGAGCTGGTGGCCAAGCATGCGCTGGAGTGGGCGACCGGTAACGGCACGTTTGTTGCCGTTGCGTTGCTGGAGAGCCTCGAGGACCCTAAGCCCCTCAAGTCCAAGCTCAAGGCCCACAAGAAAGAGATCAAGGCCAGCGATGCAAAGGGCAGTAAGCTGCTGGTGGAGCTGCTGTAGGGTTCTTTTTTGGATGAAAATAGGTTGAGAAAAAAATAGTAGGAGATGCTGTCGAACAGCAATAGAAAAGGATAAAAAAACTAAATTACTCGGCTGCGTTGTCGAATTGGTTCATTTCCACGTTGCTCATTTCCACATTGGTGAACTGACCGCTGTACTGCTGGTAGAGAGCGTCGTCGGCGGGCTCCTCATCGTAGGACGCGTAGCTATAGCGATCTGCCGACGGTTTGTCTGCGTCGAGGTCCATTTCCTGCTCTGTTTCTTGCTCGGCAATGCTGTCGCGCTTGTCGGGCCGCTTGGCCTTATCCTTTGTGCCCAGAAACTCGCGGTACTTTGTCAAGTAGATATTTAGAACCGCCATGTAGTTCTCGAACCCCAGCGACGTCATCGCAAACAGAATGTCCTCGCCGTTGACGGTTTTGCGGCGTTCGGCACTGCATTTCTCAGACGCCTCGGAGGTGATGAAACTCACAAATTCGCTCACGCATTCCTGCACACACTCCTTGGCCTCCTTGGAGACCTTGGCGTTCTTGGGCAGCGCGTTCTTCATGATCCGGTATACGTTTGCTATCGGCAGCCATTTGTCCTGTTCGCGCAGTTCCGGCTCTTTATCCCCACTCATGCTTGGCTAGGCTTGGGGTAGACTTATGCAAGTGCTTTGGCCGGGGTCCGGTTACTTAAACTGCATCTGCGTCATCTCCCAGCGCCAAGCGATCCTCCTACCTCAGCTAGCGTCAGCGATCAGTGCTGATCAGCGCCCCAGACTGCAGACATAATCAGGCGCCGAACCCAAACAAACCAAAACAACTACTGCAGGAAACCACTCCAGGAAACCACTCCAGGAATCTACTTCAACAACATGCGAGTAACCATCAATGAGTGGGTCCCTGTAGGCATATGGAACTGGGAAAAAGGCGCCAATGAGGTATGCAGTATCTGCCGCGTTCATTTCGATGGTACTTGTCCGACATGCACATATCCAGGTGAAGGATGCCCTTTGGTGGTAGGCCAATGTAAACACTCGTTTCATGCTCATTGTATCGAGACCTGGCTAGCGGTTGAAAATGCCCAAGGCCAATGTCCAATGTGCCGGCAGCCGTTTGAGCCTGAGAAGAGTTGATCAGAGGAGTTGTATTCACTGAGTATTTATATTGCGAGTAGCAGAATTGCTATATTGAGAAGGGTTGAGCAGCTCATGAAGAGTCCATCAGCTAGTACCAGTTCCAGGACTTTACTTAGAGGACAATTACAACACCTAGAAGTAACCTTGTCCCTGCACGCGGGTACCTCCCCAGGCAGTGGCTTGGACAATTCTTCTGCCAGTAGGTAAAGGCGGCAGGGAACTTGCAGTAGGCACCGCTTGAAACGAGACCTGCTTGTTCTCCGACTCGTAGCGCTTGCGTAGTGCCTCCAGGATAGTCGTCAAGTCTTTATGGTCCTTGTCCTTTTTAGCAAGCGACTCGCCATAAATAAGCTGTCCAATGGCTACGCCAGTCTGTCCCTTTTGAGACTGCTCAATGGCCGTGAACAGGCGAGCCGCAGCCTGGCAATAAGTATGTTGGGATTGCACCCACGACTTTAGCTGTTTGGGGGCTAGCGGTAATGCGCGTGCGTACTCATCTGCGGCATGCATCGCAATGCGAGCATGTAGCATGGCCGAAGGGGCTGCCAGCGGCTCGGTCAAAACTGTTGAAACCGTTTTGAGAACCGTCATCTGGTGGATCAGACCGTCCAGCAGATGCACCAGCGACTTTAGCGTCGCGGCCTCAAGCTCGGGCACGCCAAGGCCGTTAGGCGGGGTCTCGGATAAATAAATGGCCCGTGAAAGGGCCTCCATAAGAAATGCAGTAGTCTGCTTGTAGTTTTGTTGGTGCTGAGCCTGTCCGGCTGCTCTTGTCAAAATAAGAATCAAGCATAGCGTCGCCATTGACCGTTCATAGTCACCGCTTTTTCGGGCCGTTTTGGTGGACGGCGCAGACCAAGGCAGTCGCCAGGCAAAATCCGTGGTTTCTAGCGGCAGCCGCTCCAACACCAGCGGAATATAGTCCTGCAGAGACCGCACTGCCGACAACAAGTCGGGGTTGCGCTCGTTACGGACCCGTTTCAGGCTATCTCTTACAATTGCATGATAGGAAACAAGCGATTCGGCCCCGGGGCCTGCTTTGAGCACTGCTGTGGTGGGCACTTCAAACGGGATCTCAAACATGCCTTCTACTTGAAGTGGGGCTCGCTTGGGACTTTCGCTCGGGACTTACTGTAGAGCCTGGGACTGAGCTCGACAACTACTGCCTACCAGCTGAGATCAGCATGCGTCTGGGGCTCGACTTTGAGCTTCCACAGGGAACCAAAGTCTCGGCCCTGACCGCCTACGACCAGTCGCTATATATAGCCAGCGACAGCGGGCAAATATACTTGCTGAAGCCAGAAGGCGAGAATAGCGAGCAGCCAAAATATGTGGTCCAACAATCCCAAAAAACAAAACGAGACCTGGCGGTCACTAGTCTAACGCTGCTGCCCGCGGCAGACCGCTTGATTGCCCTGACAGTAGGCAGAAACACAGCTGGCTACGATCTTGCTTCATTGGAGAGTGCCGCGGGCTTCTCGATGCGAGATATCACCAAAGTGGTGCGCCAACCGCACGGCCCGGCAATGGCAGTGTTTACTTCCTCGGCCATTCGCTTTTTAGAAACTGCTCCGTCTGGCCTGAAACTTTCCCGCACAATTGAGTATCCTGGAATTGTGACCGGTCTTTGGCACGGCGACCAGATGCTGCTGGCAACGAGCGAGGCCTACGAGCTGCTGGATCTCAAACAAGAGTCAAAGATCCCGTTGTTCCCCATTGCGCCGGGATTGCCGCCGCTGCTGGCTGCCGTCGGTCAGGAAGAGTTTGTGGTGGTACAGGGAACCGCCATTGACCAGCCGGCGATGGGCCTGGTGATCAATGACCAGGGCGAGGTGGCTCGTCAGGGCCAAGTGATCACCTGGGATGTGTACCCCAAGCAGCTGTGGTCGGTCGACGGAGTTATCTTGGCTATTGTAGACGACAAGCTGGTGGTGAACTCACTGGACAACGACGGCACGGCCCTGGACGTGCTCGACGATGAACCGGTCGAGACTATATTTATTGTGGAGGATGATGTTGAGATCACCGACCCGGAGGTGGAGGCCAAGTTTGCCGAAAAAAGCGCCGCTGTGGTGAAAACCCGCGTGGTGGTGCTGTTCAAGTCCGGAAAAGCCGAGTACTGGGCGCCGCCGTCGCGGATTTTGATGTTGGAAAAAAGCATTCTCGACAACAAGTGCACGGAAATAACTCCAGACATGGTTGATGTGGGCAGCGAGGCCGGAGTGTTGCAGCTCGAGTACCTGAGTCTGTTGCTGGCTCTGCACATGCTGGACACCGAGAAACAGATCGACGCAGTGCGGGCGTGGCTGGACGGGATCCGGCTGGACCCCAACATTGTACTGTATATTTTCGGTGCTTTGGATACGCTCCCGAAGGAAGTGTTCAAGGGGCAGGTTCCACTAGTGGAGCAGCTGCGGGCCCGCGACAAAACTCAGCGTGACAAGCAGTTTTTCAAGACGTACTTGCGCACGCAGATCAAGCGCAGCTCCGACGCCCAGTTCCGCAAAAAGCTTGAGATGGAGTATGCCAAATGTCTCGACAAGACGGCACTGGTCGAGTTCATCAGCGACAAGGATACTACGGCAGCCGAGATGCTTATCCTGAATCTTCGCAATGATGGCGACTACGACACGCTGCAGCAGATCTATACAAAACGCAACATGGAGTCTGAACTGCTGGCGTTGTGGCAACAGGCGCTTGTTGGCGATATCGCGACAATTTCGTCGGCACAGGCGGCAGTGAACATTGCCAATACGCTTGTTGCCAGCGGCGACGAGAAGCTTGTGTGGGCCAAAGGACTGGATCTTGTGGCCATCAATCCCGAGGAGGGGCTGCGGGTGTTTACCGACCCCGGCCGCAAGACGCATTTCGACGAAAAAGAGACGCTGGGTGCGCTCAAAAACGTGGACGGCGACCTGGCGTGGCGGCGGTACCTCAAGTACCTTGTTTACACGCTGGAGATGCCGCTGTATGTGAGCGACTTGGCCACGTTTGTGGTGAACGACCTCATAGACTTTATCAAGCAGCCCGAGGTTGCGCAGGCCATCGAGCGGGCTCACCACAGCTACTCGGAGCTTGGCTGGCCCAAGCGGCCGTTTTTCCCCTATCTGCAGAGCCTGGAGGAGAGTCTGCCCGATTCGCAGTTTAAAAAGTTTGTGGACCTTGAGCTCGAGTTTTGGGCGCTGCTCAAGCGGCCCGAGACCGACGCTACCGCCCTAGTGTCGATACTTGACGAGCATACGCCGCAGCTGTACATTGTGCGATGCTTGGCGTATAGCGTGCTGGGAATGCACGGGCAGGCGCTGGAGATGCTGGGCGCACACCTTTATGATTTCACGAGTATGCTACATTATTGCCAGTACGGCCAGCCGTGTCCGCCCAGCGGCGGCGACGACGGAGCCGAGCCAGTGGATGCGCACACGCGGCAGGACCTTGCGCGCGAAGCGTTCCGGCAGATCATCAAGTCCAAGGCCGCCTACAAGCACGCGGTGATGGTTGACTTTTTGGCTCAGGAGGGCGAGTGGCTGCCGTTTGAGTTTGTGGTGAGCCAGGCACCTGGCGAGTGGCCGGCCGGCGTTTTCAGCAGCTACGTGCTGCGCAAGACCGAGGCGCTGGCCAATGTACGGCGCACGTCTTACCTGGAGCGCGGGCTTGCCAAGGGCCAAACCGCCAACACCACCAAGGCGATATCGTGGGCTTTGCAGCTGGCGCGGGCCAAAGAGGACTGATATTCTCAGATATACTGTCAAAACAAAGGTTTTAGAGCAGAGCCGACTACGGGCCTACCGGCGATAGATATATACATTAGAGCTGCGCCTGTTTAATGTCTTTAGGCGCGATTTTGCCCGCAGCAACCTGCGAGATAAACTGCTTGGACTGGGCCGACAGGTACGGGTTGCCCGAGAGCGCACGCGAAAACGCCTGGGCGGCCGCTGCGTCCGAGACCGGCTTGATTTCCTGGCCGGTGAACGAGCCGCGCACCTGCTGCTCGATCAGCTGGCTGGCGGTGGTAGGAGTGAGGCCGTGACGGTTGAGCACCGACCACACGCGCATGTTGTAGGTGACCGACGACGGCACCAGCGTCGCGGAGATGGCACGGGCGTCCAGGCGGGCCACAGGCACGCAGCCGGTCAGGTCGGTGCCTGCGCTGCGGAGGATGATGTCCAGGCCCTGCGAGCCGGAGAGCACGCCTTCCTGACCGGTAGCCTCCTCGGGGCGGCCGGAGCGCTGGACACGGTCGGCGCCCTGGCGACGGCGCTGGGCGTTGGCGCGGCCGGAGCGCGGGCCCGTGCGGGGACCCGAGC
>JAJMKN010000046.1:0-35288 GCA_030563925.1 Wickerhamiella sergipiensis
GCAACGTTTTTTCAACGCACGTTCCTCCCGCCGGCGAAGCGGGAGGGGCCGCTTTCGAATACCAACAGGTCGGTATTTCTCGCATTCAAGCACACAGAGTGCGCCTGTCTTTTCCTGGAGCTTGACCTGAAGTTCATCAACGACCGAGTTCGCTTGCATCTGCAGATTGTTGAAGCGGCGCTCGTAGTCGGATGCAATGACACCGATATGCTGCTCGTAGGCAGACGCCTGGCGCTCCATCTGCTGCTGGTGGTCAGACGCCTGGAGCTGCAACTGCTTCTCGTGGTCGGATTTCATGGATTCGACAGAAGTTTTGTCGCTCTGGATGCGGGCAAATTCAGCCTTAGAACGGTTGCGAAGCTGAAGCCGGAAACGGTCCGCAGTATACTTCAGGCCATAGTAATTTTTGCTCAGTTTCTCCTTGGCATCCTCGACGTCAGCGACCTTGGTCTGAAGCTCTTCGATCTTCGTGTCGCGTGCGTCCAGCTTCGTCTCGAGCGCCTCGGTCTTGTTCTCGGAGTTGGTTAGGCTGTCCTTGACATGAGCGAGGCTGTCCTCGAGCTCTCCGATTTTCGTGTCGCGTGCGTCCAGCTCCGTCTCGAGTGTCTTGGTCTTCTTCTCGTAGTCGACCAATCTCTGAGCCTGCTGTGTTGCTGTCTCCACAGTGGCAGTGAGGTTCGCGATTTTATTGTCGCGATATAGGATGCCTTCATTCAGAAGCCGTTCCGAGTCTTCCAACCGGGTAATGCGCTCCCGGTCGGCATCACGAGCCTCCTCGAGGCCGGAAATTTTTCCGGCTTGGCTCGTGCAGCGACTGTCGGCCTTGTCAAGGTCAGACTTGAGATGGCGGATCTTAGCATTCTTGGACTTGATGGTGCGTTTGCTTGCATCGAGACGATCTTTGCATTGCTTCTCATGGTCCGCAGTGTTGGCGGAGGCAGTTTCGCGGTAACGATTGAACTCAATATTTAACCGCCGAAGTTTGAGATCAGTCGAATCCAGATCATTTTTCAGCTCGTCGATAGTGGTTTGCGCAGTAGCGGGCCGGTCCTTGTTAGTGGCAGCCTGTGCCTTCAAGTTCAATTGAGCTTCCTTGAGTTCATCCTTGGTAGCCTGCAGGTCATCTGTCGGTGGGGGCGACTTGTTGTCCTCTAAGGCGGCGATCTTGGCCTTCAAGGCGATGTTCTCTTGTTCAGAGGCGTTGTTCTTTTCCATTAGCTTGCTGTTCTTCTCCTCTAGCTTGCTGTTCTTCTCGCGGAGGTCGGCATTGGCCTGCACGACATACTTGAAGGTCTCGCTGGAGAGCAGAAGGTCGATGTCCTCATCGCAGATCCAGTCCGGCAGGCGCGGGCTTTCTTTAGCCGGCGGCGGCGAGTTAGGCGACTGGGGGTCATCGCCAGGGGCGCCAATGCTCAGAAAGGTATCCATGAGGCAGGTCGGCCGGAGGGGGCTAGTCGTCTCGAACTCGTCGGCGCGCTGTTGCAGCGGCGAGGACCAGCAGGGGATAGCGTTGTCGCTATCGCGTTGGGGACAGGGGGTGAGCGGAGAAGACATGATGATGATGATGATGATGGGAATGAGAGGAATTATGGTGCTCCGCGGTCTTAAATACTTTCTCATTATTTCGGGCATTATGGTAACCCCAGATTCGGAAGCATTACGCCTGCAGATCATGGGGACGATGAATTTGGCAATAAACCATGCATTTTAGCCCAATGGCTTCAAGCGTTGACTCAATTAAGGGCCATAACTATAGAGTCCAAGAAACCTCAGTTCTAGTCGCGAAAATGGCTCAAGTGTCTCTGCGCCCGTGAACTCGATACTGCACCCCACATCGCTCACACTGCAGGGTTGGGAGCTGCATATCACGTGAACAGGGCCTCTAGTCGATAGCATAAAGCAACTGTTTTTTGACTCTATTCTGACGTTTTTTCTATCTAAAGTGCTTAGCTCTGTGATTTTATTTCTTTTAATCAACAGACAGGGCCTGCGGTGCTGTGAAATCGGTCAGTTTCCGCAGATGTGACCTAACCCATCGCTTTCCGAATCGGGTTGGCAAAACCATGCGGAATAGTGCTCGGGGATGGAGCTCCGAAAGTGGAATAGATGGGCGTACGTATAAAAGATTTCAGATTATCTAGATTAGATGAGCTTAAAGCGGTTCAGATGCCTCAGAAGGTGTGTTAATGTCCTCAAGTCTGGCACCATAGCATCGCGGTTTCTCTCGCGTTGAACAGGTCACGCGCGTACCTGATCAACTGGCATTCGCAACAGTAGCTTGTTGACGAGAAACGGGCATAAAAAAGACGACATACTGGCCAGTGACCGAACACTGCTCAAATAGGCGAACTAATTGCAGTAGCGCCTGCTGCGGGAGCGTCGCAGGCATGCATGAGCGATGCCGGAGATCAAGGTATGTTGATGGTCACAAAAGTGGAAACTATGGAGCATATTAGCCGAATAGCTGTACAGCAAGCTCAGAATCCTGCCGAGGATGCCGACAAATGTCCACGAGCCATATAGCAAACGTCTCTGACTGTGGAAGCGCTAGCCGACCTGCATTAGGGTAGCTATGGAGGGTAATGACGGTGGTCGCTAAGGCACTAGTGGACTAGAGGTAGTAGATGGGACTAATAGACTACAGAGGTAGGAAATAGGACCAGTAGACTAGTAAGGTAGTCCACGTGGTCTAGGAGATGGCACTAGGCGGGACTACCAGATGGCTAGTAGTTGAGGCTAGGAAGACTGCTGGGACTACTACTGCTAGCAGCGCTTACCAGGTTGGGAGCGGCTGGGACATGGATATTAACCGATGACCGACGCCCCGGAAAACGCAGGCTTGTGGGGTTTGTGGAACAAAGTTAAAGCCACCGGCGAGCAGCTAGAGAAACAGGTCGGCACATACCTTGCCGACGCGCCCGATAACGAGCAGATCAAAGCACGGCTGGCCCAGTGGGGCGCGGCGGCCGGCCAGTATATTGACAAGGCAGATCGCCAGCTCGAGCAAATGGAGAACAACGCCATCAAATCGTTCAAAACTGTAGGCCGCGATTTGCAGACAGCCGTCGGCGATCTCACGCGCGGCGAGGCGGGCCAAGACCAGGCCGGCGGCGTGCTGTTTGCCGCCGAACACATTCCGACCACCCGGCTGGACGCCGAGCTGCACCAGCTGCATGTGGATGCGCAGCTGTATCTTAACAAAGAGACTTTGGAAGGGTCTGTGGAGCAGTATACCGACAAGATTGCTAGCTATCTGAGTGAGTATCCTGAGCTCAAGAAGCTGTTTGAGGAGCTTGTGCCTGAGAAGGTCAAGTACGACCAGTTTTGGCTGCGGTACTTGCAGGAGCGGGAAGCAGTGGAGACCAACGACCGCAAGCGCAAGGCGTTGCTGGCGCGGCCTGCCGAGGCTGCGTCGCCGGCGCCGTCGGATAAGGCGGCCCAGCCCAAGGAGGGCGACAGTGACTCTGACTGGGAGTGACTGGAAGTGAATAGGATAATAAATAACTACGTTCGGTCCAGACCGCTGCGTCTTATATAGGCAGCCGCGTTAGGCAGCCGCGTCTAGGCAGTCGCATCGAGGCAGCCGTCCTACAGGCACTTACAGCTGCGTGTTGGGCAGGCATTCATAGGTACAGGCTCAACCTACCCGCTGGTAAAACAACAGATACGCCTTGCTGGTCACCGCCGCCCGCTCAGGCACCCGCGTCACATTCACGTCGTCGTAGTGACACCACCCGTTGTTGGGTTTGTTCACGTACGCAGTATAGTGTCCGCCCTTTAAAGTGCCGTCATGTGCAGTCACCGCATACAGATCGTAGATAAACGGCGGCTGCTGCCCTCGCGTGGGCAGCTGGTCCAGCCGCCGCGCATGGTCCGGGTTCTCAATCGCCGGATTGGGCCAGTACCGGGTCAGGTCCAGGTGGTGCAGCGGGTACGTGATGGCGGTCTCGAGCTTGTCGACCGAGTACATTGTGCGGCGGAACCGTTTGAGGTGGATGATTAGCACTGGCGGCAGCCGCGAGATGCTCATGGTCTTGATGGTGCGCTGGCGCCGCTTGCAGGACGGACAGTGCCAGGCGTCGTCGCCGTCGAGGATCTCGGGGGCCACAAACTGGTTGAAGCAGTCCAGCAGGTCGATGCGGTGGCCGCTCACCAGCGGCAGCGACAACGTCGAAAACGCCGTGTATGTCGTGGACGTGGTGCCACACACGGTGCACTGCAGCCGCGACAGGTACTGGCCCTGGAAAATGTCGACAATGAGCGACGTGTCGCTTTTGAGGTACCGCTCCCACTCGATGGTCGACGCCAGCCGCACGTGGAACTGCTCGCGCACCCGCTCCTCGCGCTCGTCCAGCTCGGGCACCCGCGCGCGATGGCCGTTCTCGTTGAGGTCCTCGTGCAGCCCGTCCAGCAGAAACACCAGAAATTCTTGGCAGTCCTGCTGGTCGGTGCCGTCAAACGTATCCTGCAACCGGCCCGCCAGCTTCTTCATGCCCTTGGCAGCAACGTACCCACCGTTGCCGGCCTTGGCCATGGCCTTGACCAGCGCCGCGTACTCGTTGGCAAGGCGGCCTTGGTATCCGAGCCGCGACTTTGGGTTCACAAACCGCTGGTACGACTTGTCGAGGAACGGCACCGCCAGCTGCGGCGTGCCGCTCAGGCACTGGATCACGCAGTTCATGTAGCAGGTATTGCCGAGATTGCGCAGCCCGGTAAGAAACGACAAGGCCGGGAGGTATGTCTGGTTCTTGGGCCACGGCGTTGGGACAACTGTGCTCCCGCGGCTTTCGTCGCGGGGGTCGAGAATCGCGTGGGAGGGCAGTGTGTTTGCGACAGGACTCACAATCGGCACTGGCGGCCGAGGGATCGGCTGCGGCGTAGCCGACCCGAACCGAGATCCCGGTCCGGCTGGTCCTGGCGGAGGCACGCTAGCCGGCGGCGGAGGCACAGCTGGCGGGGTGTATCGACTATAAACAGGAGCATGGGGAGGAGGTGGAGGGGGTGGAGAGTACATTGGCGGCACATATCCATTGCCATGGCCATTGATGCCATTGACTCCAACGCTGTGGCCATTGACCCCAACGCTATGGCCATTGGCACCGTTCGCACCGTTCACACTGAGGCCACTGTGAGCACTATGAGCGAGGCCAAGACCAAACGACGAGTGTGGAGAGAACGGCGGCCGCGACGCGGTGCGGCCGTTCAAGTAAGGGCTGGACTGGTTCGACAGATCGGAGAGGTTCGAGTGCGGGGAAAAGTTTGAAAGCGAGTTTGACAGTGGCTGCGAGCGCAGCCCGTTTTGTTTTGGCGCCGCGCCCGCATGTTCGAGCCGCCCGTTGCGGACGATCCAGTCGCCGTTTGTGGCTGCCGGCAGGGCAAACGGCGACCGCTCCGACGCCTGCAGCTCGGCCGAGCCCTGTAGCTCGCGGTCGAGTTCCTGGGCAAACTCCTCGGCGACGTCCTGCGTCGGTTTTTCAAACGCCGGCTCCGGCGTGGCACTGCGCGCCGTGGCATGGCCGGCATGCACCCACGCGTCGTAGCCGCCCGCCAGCAGCACCGGCCGAATGCCCGCTCGCTGCAGCGCGCTGTAGACATACAGCAGCGGCGGATCGAGCTCTGCGCCCGCGCTGGCGTTTTGAGTGTAGATGATCACCTTTTCCGCAAACGGGCGGGTGGAAAAGGCGTCCATCTCGGGCTCGGGCGCAATCACCAGCGAGTCTTCGAGCTCCGAGTCCGTCATATTGGCCCGCAGCGACACGGGCTCCAGGCAGCAGATGATCGGCGCATCGATGTGCCCGGCGTCGTAGGCAGTGCGGTCGCGCACGTCCAGAAACAGCAGCCGGTGTTTCATGTTGCGCAGCCAGCACTGCACCGTGTCGACGCTGGCAGTGCCGGTTGCGGTTGCGCTCGGCTGGGGCGGTTGCGGCGGCGGCGCTTGAGGTGGTTGAGGCGGCGGCTGCGGGGCGTGCGGCTGAAGGTGCGGCTGCGGCTGCGGCTGCTGCGGGGATCTTGGCACCGATCGCACAGCCTTGGGGCTCGGCTGGGTGCCCGACGGAGGCATTTCCGTGACGCGGCGAGTCCCGCGGACATCTAGGGCCGCTGGTGGTGCTGGTTCTGGGGCTGATGGCGGCGTTTGCTGGGGTTTTGCCTGCGCAGGCGCGGGAATGGCCGAGGGCGGTTTTGGCGCCGAATGGCTGCCACGCAGCTTCTGGAAGCGCAGCGTGAGATCGTCGGGAGCGCCCGCCGGCAGCGACTCGCTCGCCAGCTTCTGTTTAGGCGGCAGCGACACCGCCACCATGCTGCGCAGCTGCTTGTAGCTGTCAAGAAACGGGTTCGGGGTGTGGGCACAGAATCGCGAGTAGTCGGGCAACGACGGGATAAGCTCGTCGAGAATGTAGTGGGCCTTGGCAATGCCTTGGGCGGCCTGCGGAAAGCGACCTTTACGCTCGTCGTCGCGAGCCTGCTCGAACGTTTCGAGCGCCTGCACCACGTAGTGCTTTACTGGTGCTAACTCGGTCATGCATGAGTAAGGGAGGGGAGATTGTGGAGATGTAGATGACAGTAGTGAGGCATCGGACTGTAAAACCCCATTTGGATGAGTCCTAAGCGGAAGTAGCCAGTATTGAGAGGCAGTGAATTGAAGTATTGAGGAATGAAGCTAGAATAGAGCATGAATAGAGCAGGAATAAAGCTAATGAGTATGGTATGATCAAGGATGAATAACGCTGGTGGTAGGGTCCAGAGCCAGGGCAACCAGCGAGTCTTTGATCTCGTCAAAGTTCTTGCGGTAAAGATGCCCGTTCTTGTCGGTTTGGCGCGAGTTGCGCAGCCACAGAAAATCGCCGATCTCTTCCATGTTTTTCAGCACATAGTCGAGATCAGACTTTGTCAACGCCGACGACAGGCAGAACCGGATCCGCGACAATAAAAGCGGCGTGGCAGGGTATCCCACAATCACAATTGCGATCTTGCGCTCCAGCATCATCCGCGACGAGAACGACATCTTGGGCGGCGTGTACAGCATCAGCGGCACCACCGGACTGTCGAGGTCGCCGCCAACCACAAAGCCCATTTTGATAAGTCCTAAGCGGAAGTAGCGGGTATTGAAAGCCAACCGCTGCAGCCGTTCCGCCGCTTCGCCGGGATTGATCTCGCCGGTCAGCGTTCGCAGCGATGCTTGGATCTGCGCCAGCACCGGCGGAGCAACCGCCTCGGCATACACATTGCCCATGTTGGACACCCGCAGCCGGTCCACCAGCTCCTTGCAGCCGGCCACGTAGCCGCCTGCGGCGCCAAACGACTTGGTGAATGTGCCCATGAGAACGTCGATCTTGGAGGGGCTGATATTAAAGTAGTCGCACATGCCCCGGCCGTGCGGGCCCATGGCACCGATCGAGTGGGCCTCGTCCATAAACAGATAGATGCCGTACTTGTCGCGCAGCTCCACCAACCGCGGAAGATCGCACATGGTGCCCTCCATCGAGTACAAGCCCTCGACAACCACCATGATCTTGCGCCAGGGCCGGTGGCTGCGGCTTTGGCCCTGCGAGATCTGCTCCCGGATCAGGCTCTCGAGCTCGTCCATGTCATTGTGCTTAAACACCTTAACAACCGCGCCACTGAGCCGCAACCCGGTGCGAATGGACGCATGGTTGAGCTCGTCGCTGAGAACAAGGCATTTCTTGTCCAAAACAGTGGCAAACACGTTGGTGTTGGTAGCGTAGCCCATCGAGTAGAGCATGGCCGCTTCCTTACCGACGAAATCAGCCACAATCTTCTCGGTCTCAAGATGCATTTCCAAAGTGCCGCCCGATACCCGGGTGCCGCCGGCAACCAACCCCACTTCCTTGATGGCCTTTTCGGCCGCGTCGGTGCACTGGCCCGCCGACTGGGCAAACCCCAAGTAGTTGTAGGACGACAAGTTCACGCAGTCGATGGTCTCGCCAGTAAGACTGAGATTGCACATCATATCGTCGTTTTCAAACCAGCGATCAAACACGGAAATCAGCCGGCCAGGCACGCCGGTGGTGGGCCGCGAAAAGCAGTCGTTGAGCCGCTGCTTGAGCCGCCGCGTGTAAAACGAGTCAAAGTCCGTCAACAGCGGCGCGTAGCCATCCTGCTCCAGCATACACTGCTGGAACTCCTTGTTGAAGCGCCGGGCAAAGAAGTCGCGCACATGGCCCACCACAATCATCACAAAGTAGTGGACATAGGTCGCCAGCAGCACCCGGAGCGGCGAGTATTTCTCCTCGGGAATGTGCGACACAGGCTGCGGCACCTGTTTATACAGGAACTCCTGGGACTCGAGATGGCCGTATTCGGACTGGTTGAGAAGGTCCGTTGCCCGCTGATGTCCCATTGGTAAGCGTCGCGTTTCCGCCATGTCGTTACATGAGCGGTCGTTACATGAGCCTGTTACATGAGCCCCCTTGATGCCTGATCACTCCCTTGTTCGTCTAAACTTTATTGGTTCAATCTAGTCTGCTTTATCCAGTTTTATTCGTTTAGTTTGCTTTCGCATCTGGTTCACCGACTCGCCTACTGCGCCTGATCGCGTCCTGCAGGTACCTGCATCATGCAGGTCTTGGCTCAACGTTCGTTTTACTTTTTAGTATATACTTTTGTCCATTCTGGACTTTATGCTATTGTCCATTCAGGACTCTGCTCATTGTGTTTTTAGGACTTAGCTCGTCCTCTTTCTTTATGCCCATGCAGGGCCGCAGGCTCGTCCTCTTTCTGTGCCCATACGGGCAGTCAGACTCGTCGTCTTTCTATGCCCATACAAGACTGTCAGGCTTGGTCCATTCTGAACACTCTGCCCACTTTGCCATTGTGTCTTTCAGGCTCATTACAAGGATGGTCAAGCACCTAGATCAAGCACGTTGTCGCAGGGCGGGATCTCGCTGGCGACATGGCCGATCACAAGCGTGGTCCCCTCGTACTCGTCGAGCACGTCAAACGCTGTCTCAATCTGCTGCTTGTTGAGGGTGGAGAAGGCCTCGTCCAGAATCAGAATGCGCGGGTTCTTGGCCAGCGCCCGCGCCAGCAGCGCCAGCTTCTGGTCAGCTAGCGACGCGTCGCCAAACTTGGTGTCGAGATCGAGCCCCAGCCGCTCGGCCAGCTCCTCGATCCGCGCGTTCTGCTCGGCAGTCAACTGCGGCGGCACAAACGCGTCGGCAAACGCGGTGCCGATCGCCTGCCGCAGCGTGCGATGGCGCGGGAAAATGGCGTGGATTTCTGGCGACGAGTGGCCAATGTCGCCGTTGATGGAAAAGTAGTCCTGCTTGCCCACCGCCCGCGGCTCGCCAAACAAAACAACCCTTTCGTTCCAGCTCTGAGGATGGTCGGCAGTGAGCAGAGCTACCAGCGTGCTTTTGCCGGAACCGTTGGGGCCCTTGATGTGCAGCCGCTCGCCCTGCTTGACCACGAGATCCAGCTCATCAAGAACAACGTCGCCGCGGTAGGCCACAGTGATGCCCTTGAGCTCGATGGCCGGCGGGTTCTGCGCGATCGCAGCCGTGTCGCGAGCAGGCCGGTGCGTATGGTCGGGCTCAACGTACTCGACTTCGCCCACCCGGCCGGTCACAACGCCGTCGCTATCGGCAATAGCAAGATGTGTAGCCCAAGAAGGGATTCCGTCTTTCGACTGTGCGCCCATTACCAGCGGAATCGGCAGGTCTCTCAGAATGCCGTCCATGAGCTTGCGGTTGTCGGGGTCCAAGCCCAAAAACGGCTCGTCAATCACCAATGCCTTTGGCTCGCCCAACAGAGCCGTCGCCAGATGGGCCCGGCGCGTTTGGCCATTGGAGAGCCCCACAAACCACCGGTCGCCGAGACCCTTTAGGTGCAGCAGGTCCATGACTTTTTGCACCTTGGCCTGGTCGGGACATTTCTGGGCCAGGACCGTATTGAGCGAGTGGTCAAACTCGTCTCGGAACGATTCGTATCGAGCGGAAAGATACGGGGCTTTGGAGCCGGTCTCGCCAAAGATCACATGGGAAATCACTTGCGACGGCCAATGGTCCTTGCCGAGGCTGGGATACGAGATAGCCGTTGGTGGGTCGGGGGTATGCTTGCCGGCGATGATTTCCAGCAAGGCTTGCTTTTTGGGGCCCAGCACTACCCATCGCTCATTAACGCCAATGTCGAGATTGATGGGGGTTTTGAACGCCTTGAACCGGCCGTTCTTGATCCTGATCAATGACATGGTTAGGGTCTACCCTATCGTGGGGATAGTCAGTTGTAGAGTTGTAGAGTCAGTTGTAGAGTAAGTTAAAATTGAGTCAGTTGAAATTAAGAGGGTCGAGAGAGTTGAGTGAGTGCAATGGGTGAAATAAGTGAACACGATTGAAAACTAAACTAAGAACTCTAGCACCCCTAGTAGGTGCAAGAGAGCGGTCAACAAGCAACATTACCTCACCCGCTACGTAAGCGCCCTTGCCGCGCGCTGATAGTGTTGGCAACCCCAAAACATACTCATCGTCCTACCCACCATGGATGAGGAATACGATGTCATTGTTCTAGGTACCGGTCTCACTGAGTGTGTGCTGTCCGGACTTCTTTCTGTGGAAGGCAAAAAAGTGCTGCACATCGATCGCCAGGACCATTACGGCGGCGAGTCGGCGTCTTTGAACCTCACAAAGCTTTATGGCAAGTTCCGCCCCGATGAGCAGCCGCCCAAGGAGTTTGGCCGCGACCGCGACTGGAATGTGGACCTGATCCCCAAGTTCCTGATGGCCAGCGGCGAATTGGTCAACATCCTCGTCCACACCAACGTCACGCGCAACTTGGAGTTCAAGCAGATTGCCAGCTCGTACGTGTACCGCGACGGCTACATTGCCAAGATCCCCAGCAATGAGATGGAGGCGCTCAAGTCGTCGCTGATGGGCTTTTTCGAAAAGCGCCGCATGAAGCGCTTTTTGGAGTTTGTTGCTCTCTATGATGAAAACGACCCCAAAACCCACCAAGGTATCGACCTCAACAAGAACACCATGACCGAGATCTACCTCAAGTTTGGCCTCGAGAGCGGCACCCGCGACTTTGTGGGCCACGCCATGGCGCTGTGGCCTACCGACGACTACCTCAAGCAGCCGG
Organism: Wickerhamiella sergipiensis; assembly: GCA_030563925.1. NCBI lineage: Eukaryota > Fungi > Ascomycota > Dipodascomycetes > Dipodascales > Trichomonascaceae > Wickerhamiella > Wickerhamiella sergipiensis. The sequence continues at coordinate 11,095 of JAJMKN010000046.1, forward strand.
CCAAGGAGACGTTTGACCGCGTGCAGCTGTATGCTCATTCCGTGCGCCGCTACGGCAAGTCGCCCTACATCTACCCCATGTACGGTTTGGGCGAGCTGCCGCAGGTATTTGCGCGGCTGTCTGCCGTCTATGGTGGCACTTATATGCTTGACAAGCCCGTGGACGAGATTGTGTACGACAAGGAGACCGGCAAGGTTTCTGGTGTGCGGTCTGGCGACGAGGTTGCAAAGGCTAAAGTCGTGATTGGCGACCCCACCTACTTCCCCGACCGCGTGCAGCGTACGGGCGAGCGGGTGATCCGGGCCATCTGCATTCTCGACCATCCCATCCCCAACACAAATAACCTCGACAGTTTGCAGCTGGTGATTCCGCAGAACCAGGTCAAGCGCAAGCACGACATTTATATTGCCGTTTTGTCGTCGACCCACAACGTGTGCCCCAAGGGCTACTATTTGGCAATCGTCAGTACCACCATCGAGACCGACAACCCGCACGTCGAGCTCGAGCCCGCGTTCAAGCTGCTGGGCCCGCGGCTGGAGACGTTTATGGGCATTGCCGATATCTACGAGCCCAAGGACGACGGCACCAAGTCCAATGTGTTTATCTCCAAGAGCTACGACGCGTCGTCTCACTTTGAGAGCACCACCGACGACGTCAAGTCCATCTACGAGCGGCTCGCCGGCAAGCCGCTTGTGGTGGAGAAGCGCGAGATTCCCGAGGAGGAGTAGTGTGTTTAGGATCTAGTTTGAAGTATTGCGTCTACGTAGCGCTCCTTTAGTTTGGGAGTGCAAGTTTAATCCTACAGTCAATACTAAGCAGTCACAGTCTGAACAGTGCAGTCAAACAGTCTAACAAGCTAGTGCAGACATTACCCTTGACAGTTGTTTACCTTAGACAGTTTACATAGGCAGTTTACCTAGGCAGTTTACCTAGACAGCAAGTAAACCGGCAAGTAAAACCGGTAAACCAGCAAACAGCTATTCCCTAGACTACCTAACTAGGCAGTACATTATCCGCCAGACAGTACACTCCAGAGAGTGTGACGCGCCGGCACAGCCACACAGACTGCATCATGCAGGAGAAACCCCTGCCCACCAACCACATTGCGCCATGCCCAGCAACGCCTGAACAAGCAACCGATGGCGGCCACTTCCTCGGTTGAGGCGACTAAAACGGACCCATTAATTAAACCACAAGTACGACCCCTATCTAGGTAGCCGGCTAGGTAGCTTTCAAACCGTTAAACAATTATTTTTCAGAACCTATTAAAGGCTATAAAATCCGCCCCCCAATTGGCCTGGAAAGACCCGCCCGAGGCCGCCAATAAAATGGGTAATTTCGGGGGCAACCAGGGCCGGCCCAACGTGGGCAAAGCGGCCAACCTGGGCGGGCAAACCCAGGGCAGCGTTGTTTTGATTCGTCCACGGCCGCGGTAATGGCACGTGATAGCAAGCGACTCCCGCTTGCTATGGCGGGTTGCGCGCATAAAGCGAGCAGCAAATGGCCCGAAGAACAAAATTCCCCACCAATTGGAAAAAATTCCTGAAAACTACCGGGGAATTGGCCTTGGATCGAGCGAACGTCTTGCCGCAAGAGCAATTAGGGGGTGGTTCCCCGCAAGGACCAGCACCTGCATATGGTTGCGCGCATGTCAGCCGTATCCTGCAGCAAAACGTCTATATAAACAGGGCGGGCGCTCCCAATTGAGTTCTTCTACCCCCATCCAGTAACCATGTCGCTTGCCATTTCCGAGTCTTATCCTAGCATCACCCCCTCTGCGGTTGCCGTTGGCGCCATCTACTCGCACGCGACGTCGTTCATCATCTCTCGCCCCATCTTTGGTGCCCTTTACCAGAAGGCCCAGTCGGTGACCAAGCCTGAGAACGCCCTCAAGAGCGAGGAGGCTGCCACCGCCGCCGCTGCCTACGGCAGCTCGCTGGTTTCGTCCAGCGCCCAGTCGTACGCCGTTGCTGCTCTGCTCAAGCTGACCGGCACCACCTCGTACAAGGCTGCCAGCATCGTTGGCTCGCTGCTGTTTGCCATCACCTCGGGTCCCCAGCTGGTGTCTGGTTTCTTCCTTGAGAAGAAGCCTGTTGACGAGATTGCCGCTTACTCGATCGTCTCGCTGCTGGACACTGTTGGTCTGTCGCTGGTCCTGACCTGGTGGTCGTCTGGCGCTCCTGTCCTGCACCAGTAATTCTATAGTATATAGGTACGACAGTATTCTTTGTCTGCGTTTGTATCTGTGTCAATTGGAGTTGCTGAAGTCAGTAGTGGCCAGTCTGGCTAGTCACTAGCTAGTTACTGGCTATGGTTGTAGTTCAGCTCTACTGTTGCAGAGCTGTGTACTGGTACAGCTGTAGCAAAGATTGTCAAGACTACATACTAAAGCCGACGGTTACAGTTAATATTAAAGTACAGCTAAGCTAGTTTACAGTTTACAGCCTGCAATAGTGAAGACAGCTTCAGTGAAGGCAGCCTCAGCGAAGACAGCTTCAGTGAAGGCAGCCTCAGTGGAGACAACCTCAATTAGAAAAGGCCTCGGATGAAGCCGACTAGAAAAGACCTCGGATGAAGCCAAAACTGTAGCCGACAGCCCCAGCAACGTGCGCAGCAGACGCCATGCCCACCTCGCGCGTCGAGGACCACAGACCCTTCCAGTTAATGTGCTTGAGGTGCTCCACCACTGCCGCACCACAAGAAGAGAGGCCATGGCGCCAGTGGTAGACAGAAAAGGCCAATGCCAGGGCCAGACTGGTTTCGAGAACGAAGATCAGTCGCGTAAGAATGCGGGTCTGCCGGGCATCCCTCCGCACCGCCTCGGAATACGGCACATCGGCCCGGAACGAGACCATGGTGTACAGCGGCAGCCAGCGGTCGCCCAGCACACGGTTGAGCAGGCCGTCCAGGAACTTGCGCACCGCAAACGTGCGCGTGGCCACTCCCTGGCTCATTTCGCGGTAGTTGCGCATCGAGAGGTCGCTGATTGCCAGCAGATCGGGGTGACGCACCGCCGTGTATTCGGCAAACGCGCGTCGCGGCGGCAGCTTGGCCATCAGCGACATGAGCACGCGCACGTCCTCGAGCCCGCAGTTGAGGCCCTGCCCGTAAAACGGCACCATGCTGTGGGCCGAGTCGCCGAGAATCAGCAGTTTGTTGTCGTAGTGGTAGGGCGTGCATTTCACGTTCATGAGCTTGCCGCGCGGGTTCTTGTAGTACTTTGCCAGCCGGTCGGCGCCAATGATCTCAAGCGCGTCGGCAAAGTTGGTTTTGAAGAACTCGTGGAACTTGTCGAAGCTGTCGAGGTCTTCTAGCAGCTGTTTGGGCGCAAACAACGTACCGGTAAACGACTTGTCTTGGTTGGCTAGGCCAATAAACATAAAATTGCCGCGGGGCCAGATGTGGAGGTGGTTGGGGTCAAAAGCATACTGTTTTTCAACTGCCGGAATCACCATTTCCACATAATAGTGGTCAATGTACTTTTGCGAGTAGTCAAAGTCGGTGACCCGGGCTAACTCGGTGCGGACCTTGGACCATGCACCGTCGCAGCCGAGGATAGTGTCGGAGCGTACGTGGGTGATTTGGGGCCGGGTTTTGCCCTCGGATTCAAACACCGCTTCGGGGCGATGGTCCATGGCCAGCTCGAGAAGCTTGTGGCCGAAATGGATACGAATGCCGAGTTTCTCGACCTCATTGAGCAGTTCCTTGATCAATTCCAGCCGACTGATCGACTGGATCGACTCGCCGTACACGCCGTAGTCGACGCTGGTTTGCTTGCCCTGCACCGAGTGGACCATGCGGCCCTTCATGGGCACAAACTTGCTGCGGATGCGGTCGGCGATTTGCGGGTCAATGGACTCGAGCGTGGCCAAGCCGCGAGCACTGATGGCGAGATTGATGGACCGCAGCGCATCGGCCGAGCCTGGGGCGCGCAAATCGCCGCGGGCCTCGTAAATGTCCACTTCGTAGCCGCGCTTGTGCATGGCCATCGCGGCCGCACAGCCCACCGGGCCGCCGCCAATGATGGTGACTTTGGCGTGCGACTTAAGGGGGCTGGCAGGGGGTTTCACTGGCGACGCTATTTTTATAGGCGATGGGGGCTTGGTGGGGCTGTCGGGGGCTTTTGGAGGAGTGCTCATGTCACCTTTGCATGGTACCACAACTGCTTATCTCCCGCCCAGCGTCACTTGGCTCCAGCTTAGTAGCTCCCACTACACTAGCTCCCAGCCCCAGCCGCTACCTCCCAGCAGCTCCTAGTAACTTTAGCTAGTCCCAAGCTTAGTAGGCTAGCACAACTCCTACTCAGCTACTCAGCTATCCACTATCATCAACTAAGCCCAAACCTAGCGTCAGCACATGGACGTGGATAAATGGGAGGTCAGCACGCGCTGCCTGGCGTTCCATGGCCCCATGCTTTATGAGGCCAAGGTGATCAAGGTCTACGATCCCGATACTGATAAAGTCAGTATTCGCTTGAGCGTGGCAGAGGGCCGCGCGGTGGTGGAAAACAGCCCCGAAGAGCATCTGGTGCCCGAGGCAGTAAGGGCCGGCGATACCATGGCCTATTTCGTGCACTATAAAGGCTGGAAGCAAACATGGGACGAGTGGGTTGGCCAAGACAGGATTCTTGCCTATACGCCCGAGAACCTGCAGGTCCAGCGCGAACTCAAAGAAGCGGCTGCCGAGTCGCAAAAGCAGGCCAATGCCCGCTCTAAAGAGGCAGCCGCAAAACGCAGATCTACCGGCGAGAGTGCATCCGCTCCCGTCAAAGACGAAAAGCCCGCCAAACGCTCGCGAACAGGCACGGCCCGTGGCCGCGGCGACAGTCCAGCGGCAGGGTCCTCGCGAGGAGATACTTCGTTTGCGCAAGCGCACACAGGCGGCGACGATGTGGATGTGAAGGACGCGCACATCCACCGAAGCGAAGTGAAAATGGCCGTACCCAACTCGCTCAAGAGTTTGCTGGTCGACGACTGGGAATACATCACAAAGAACCTGCAGCTGGTGCCGCTGCCCCGGGACCCCACAGTTGAGGATATCATCAAAACTTACATCCGCGACACATTAAAAGACGCCGCCGACATCGACGATGCGTCCGCAGAACATGAGACGTTCCACGAGGTGTTTTCCGGCCTCAAGCTCTACTTTGACCGCAGCCTCGGCTCTCTGCTGCTTTACCGCCACGAGCGTCAGCAGTACTTTGAGATCCGCAAGGGGAACCCCAACTTTGTGCCTTCAGAGGTCTATGGAGCAGAGCATCTGCTGCGACTGTTTGTGTCCTTGCCAGGCTTGTTGGCTCAAACAAGTATGGATACTGGTTCCTTGACGGTTTTAAGACAACATCTCGAGGATTTCCTAAAGTGGCTTGCCGACAAAAAGGAGTACTTTGCGCCCCAGTATGAGGAAACAAGCGGCCGCTACGAGGCCTTGTCCAAGGGGGTTTGATCTTGTGCACTGTGCATCAGTGATCTATCAGGGCTGATATCAGTCTGAGCGCAAGTTCAGTAAGTTAAAGTAGGTATGTACGTATGGAGTTTTCGGCGTCGAGCCAGCATGCAATAAATCAAAATCAAGACCCTATAGTCCCGACCAAAGAAGCAAAAGAGAAAAAAAAATAGGCGCTCGGGCAAGCAAAGGAGAGACACCAAAATTGCGACATGTCGTCGGTTAAGACTCTAGAGGGGAGAAATCGGTGGCAAAAAGTCGCCATCGCTGGAGTCAGACGCAGACGAGAGCGGGCTAGACGGATCCTCCTTGAGCCGGTGGTAGCCAAAGTAGCCGTCGTCGTCAATCGACACGGCTCCGTAGCCGGTCACCTTCATCGCGGCAAACTGCTTGTTTTGAGCAACCATTGGCCGCGACGACTCTTGGAGAATCTCTCGCGCAAGTGTATCGAGCTCCAGGTCCTTGAACTGCCTTTGTTTGTACAGCTTCCAGTTGGAACTCGCGGACCAGCTCACATCCCGCACTGGCATCTGCTGCGACGCCGGGGTGGGCTTCTGAGCGTCCCACACCCGAATGGTACCGTCGTTTGAAGCAGAAACCAAATGTGATGGGTGTTGCAGCGACCATTCAACTGCAGAAACCTTTTCGGAGTGGCCCCGGTACTCGCCCAGCGGCCCACTAGCCCGAATATCCCAGACCTTGATCACATTCTGGTCGTGCACGGCAGCCACCCAGTTCTCGTTGGTGGGCGACCACTGCACCGTGGAAACAGCCGTGTTGTTGTCGTCTGGAGGAGAGAGACCCGAGCCGCCCTTGACACGGATGTCGCGGATGGAAATACCCTTGCGGCCGCCTACGGCAACAATACCATCTCGAGCTTGGCACATGTCCAAGCACGAAGTGCCGCGAGTCTTCTGCTTGATCACAGGGATATCGCTTCGGGACGGGTCCCACAAGAACAAGTGATCTGCGCACAGTGTCAGAATACTCGACTCGGCACAGCAGGACCAGTTCTTGGAGGACAATCCCAGGTTGCGGATCCGCATCGACGAGCAAACGCCCGGCAAGTGACGCTGGTGATTAAACCGCTTGACAATCTCCGCCGGAACATGCGACGAATAGGTGTCTGGCAGCAATGTCATATGCACAAGACCGTCCTTATGACCAGAAACCAGAACATTGCCCTGCGAGCCCAGCTTGCTAAAAGGCGACACCCATTGCAGAGAGTGGATTTCCCCCAAAGTGATTGTTTGGTGGTGGGTCAAAAGCGGCTGGTCGTGCTGGGTCTCCAGTTCGTAAACAAATAAATTATTAGTGCGCGCACCACTAGCCACTGCGCACAGACTCTCTTGGGGGTGGACAGCAACCGAAGTGAGATACTGTTGGTCGTCAGGGACCTTCCAATACGACGAACTGGCAGTCGAGGGTCTGGCACTGGAGTCGGCAAAGTCGTAGAGATCGTCGTGCCGAGATAGCAATTTAGTGCCCAGCATCGAGTTGAAAGATGGAACAACCGGAAGTTCCAGATCGAGCATTTTTGGACAGATGGGAAACACGCGGGCGGGGGTTTCGGCTACTTATAAGGCGGTATTATTTTGTAGACGCACGATCTAGAATGACCTGCATACCCTGCGTTAATCTTACAGCCTTTGTAACCCCAAGGAGGAATAACCTTACCAGCCACCCTCGTTGGGCCCGGCATAATCACCAGCCACCCCCATAAGATTCTGCACAATCGTGCATATACTGCATGACGGGTGGTATGCCCTTGCCCATATTATTTAGGTACCTAAATTATTAGCAGTCTCCATGACACTTGCTATGATATAAAAATAACGCACAGACATGGTGTTGATGTATTATTTAGGTGTGATTGATATTTTCGCTAAAAATAATAAAACCCTGTTCTTTAGAGGGACTCTTTTAATTCCTTTGAATAATCACTCAATCTGACCAGCCGTTATGGCATCCGGCCTGGACCAGCCGCTCTGTACAACCAGCCACCCCGATTCTCTCGCATGGGGCCAGCCGTCCTGGTCAGCTTGTCCGGTCAGCTGCCCGGTCAGGTTTGTCAGCTGCCGCCCGCTCCAGACGGGCCACCAGTCAGCACTTAGTAATCACATTTGGGCCTGAGTTTGGGCCCTTACCACCGAAAGCCAATAGTCGCTAGCTGATTGCAAACTCCAAACCTATGTCGTTGAACACCAAACTTACAGCGGCTCGCGACCTGGTCCAGGTCCTGAAAAAGTGGCCAAACGATAGCCACAAACTGTTCCCTTCGTTCCGGGATGCCCAGATCGCCCTTTACGAGAATACATCCAAGGCTTCGAGCCTGCCTAGTGCACAAGTGCTTCAGTACCGGGCAGTTGCCGCTACTACCTTGTTAAATGATACCAAGCAAAAGGAGTTCCCTGTGAGTGAAGAGATGATGCATCCTGATGGAAACCCGTCGTACTACCACACGATTCTTCGGGAAGCCAATAAAGAAAACAAAAAGGTGAGCACTTTCCGGGCTGCTCGCGAGACTCTTTTTGGCTGGTGGAAATAGGCTGCCGAAACAGGGTTTTAGATACGAAGCAGATTATCACTGTACATATAAATAATATATATTTTTGCAAGCGGACGCTAGCAGAATCACGCTGGCTGAATTAACGCTGGGGGATGCATTACCGCTTGGCATATGAAACATATGCATGCTGGCCGCTAATTTCCACCGGCACAGCAAGCGCCTTTGATGCCTCTGTTTCATCCACAAACTCCACAAAGGCAACTCCCCGAGCAGCCACCAGCCGCACCTCCACAAAGCCCTTGAGAGGGCTGTAGATCTTCGTCAACGCCTCGGTAGTAACATCTTTCGGAAGTTGTTGCACAAACAGAATCTTGTGGGGCATTGTGTTTTCTGCGGATTTGGGTTTCTTGGCAGATCGGCCGCCGCCAGCAGCTTCGGTTGCCTGGTCTGTAGCACCGCGTTTCAAAACAGAGCCTCGTTTGTGCTTATGTTCTGCGAGGGCTTCAGGCCCGCTTTTCTCGACGGTTGCATCCGATTTTGTCTTTGCAAACGCAGCATCGATCGGCTTGCCATGGAATTCTTGGCCAGACAAGCCGGCAAGAGCGGCCTTTGCCTGGTCTGCAGTGTCAAACACCACAAACGCCTGGCCGCGCATTTTTAGGTTTTTGCGCACAACAATGTCAAGAACAGTTCCGTACTTTTCGCATTCGGCTTTAAGCTCGGTGCTCAATTTGTTCAAATTCAATTTTTCACTCAAATTCCGCACATACAGCGTTTCCATCCTGGTTCTGGGAGAGCTGGACACAGACTCTAGTTGGTTGGGTCTGGGAGGAACTAAGTCAGACAGTGAAGTCACAGTGAAGTCACAGAGCCTGTGGGGAGTCAAGGCGCTTGGACATGGATGTAGACGAGATCCTTGCATCCGAGGCCACCGAGATTGCCAAGGAGAAAGAAATCGATCGCATCTTCAATGTACTGCGGCTGGATGCCTATTCAGTTTTGGATCTGCAGCCGGGATGCACTGACCAAGTGATCCAGAAACAGTTTCGCAAAAAGTCACTGTTGATACATCCCGACAAAACCAAAGACAAACGGTCGCCTGATGCGTTTGATCTGTTGAAAACCGCGCATGAAACGCTTCTTAAGGAAGACGACCGCAAGTACCTGGACCAGCTCTATGCCGATGCTCGCCGGATGCTCATTTCAGAGCGAGACACCACCGTTGACGACCCTCAGCTGGTATCCGAAAAGTTCCTCACTGAATGGCGAGCAAAAGTGTCGGAAATGCTAATTGATACCGAGCTGCGGCGGCGAAAGCTCCGTAAAGTCAAAATGGAGCAAGAGGGTCGCCTGCAGCAGCATGCAGAAGAGAAGCGGCAGGATAAGCTGAAGAAAAAGGTCAGTGAAAAGTTGTGGGAGGATTCACAGGAAAAGCGAATAGATGGCTGGAGAAAGCATCTCAGTCACCGCAAAAAGCGACGCCCCGATAAATCCGTGCTTGGTTAGTTTTGTTATGCCCATAAATGATTACTTCTTTACCACTATCTGCTTCTGATTAGACATGGCCCAGAATCTTGGATTGTTGGCGGTGGTATTTATCTGCGGCCTGGCTGCCGGCCTTGTTTACGGGGCCCGGCCTGCTGATAAGGATACTGCCGATGCAGTGCTTTCTGGAGACGATAATGGAGAGTACAAAATGGTGCTTGTGGTGCGCAAGGATCTGCCTATGACCAAGGGCAAAGTGGCCGCTCAGTGCGCACATGCTGCCTTGGCCTGCTACGAGGCTGCAGTTGTTTCTAACCGCCAGGATGTGGTGAGCTGGAAAAACGGCGGCCAGACCAAAATTGCTTTGCAGTGCGACTCGCAGGATGAGCTTCTGCGGCTGCAGACCCGCGCCCGACGCCTGGGCGTCACCGCCAAGGTTATTGTGGATGCCGGCCGCACTCAGATCGATCCGGGCAGCGTTACTGTTCTCGGCGTCGGTCCTGCACCCGTCAAGCTGGTCAACGAGATCACTGGCCATCTGAAACTGTACTAAGTGATCTGATCTGAGTATCGAGTTGACTGGCGTTTAAGACCAATAGATAAATTACATGCATAAAACCAAGCTTCCTTGTAAAGGATCGAGGTCGATTATATTTGTGGACGTCACGCTGGCTCCCTTTTCGAGAGTGGTCCCCGGCTTCAGCACAATATCAACATCCACCTGAAGATCCAGACACCAGGCAGGTGCAACGTCGGGGTATGAACTAGTCTCTTGCACAGTGCACGTCAAGGGAGGCAGTTGTGTGTTGCCCAGGTACTTTTCCAATTCGGAAAGGATCTCGTAGCGCTCGATGCGGTTCTGTAGCGAGCTCTGGAACTGGGCATTCGGCAGCACGTTACGGCTGAATGTAGTAGCCAAGCTCTCGCCGGAACTGGAACGACCAGTGCCGGTAAAGTAGCGAGCCAAGGTCATCTGCGATAGCAGCGACAAACTGCTATCGAATGGCCGAGCCACTGGAACAAAGCCACCGACGCCCAGATCCTCGTGCGGCTTGGCAGTCGCTGAAAGGTGTTCCACCTCCACGGAGCCGGGCTCATTAACAGCCGGAAAAGGCTTGAGCTTCTGCTTGCTCAGATACGGCATGTCGATGTTATTGGCAGTACAGAAAGCGGCCAGCCACTCTCCTGCCAAAACACCGGCCCTGTCCGCGGGCTGGCCAGCGCTTTTAACACCATCAAACTCGGGACTACCCTGGCCGCGGTAGTGGGCCAAGACGGTATCAAAGTAGGCCAGCACGGCTGCTTCCTGCTCGTTCAAGGTCTTTGTCTTGTTAAAGAAGTTGGCCCCCGTGTCGTGGATCTCACAGGATGCAAACGACACTTCAATGCTAGAGGGGTCCCACTCGTGATTCCAGCCAGATACCCTCGCAGTAATCGTCAGGCAAACGGCTTCTTTACCGGGAGCGAGCCCATACTTTTCGCGCACTTCATCAGATACAAGAGACCGGATCCGGCGGCCGTTGGCGTAGACGCTTCTTGCCTGGATCCCCAGCCCGCTGGTAGGCCCCAAGATATTGGCAACAGGAACATAAGGAATATGGACGCCAACAACCGCGGTGTCGCGGATCGTTTTGTCCACCGATATACCAATATCCTGAGACAGAGCAAACACCGGCAAAGGAAACGGCGGGCTGGCGGGCTGAACAGTGTACGGAGAGCCGATTTCCGGCGACTCGCCTACCGTATCCAGCACGTCGCCGTCGACAAACGGGTCCTCGAGCATTTGAATCTTCTCCAACAGCTGCTTCACAGCCGCCGAGCGGGCCAACCAACGCAGATCGTCTCGCTCGGGGAATACCTGCATCATGATTGACAGAACGACGTTGGCTAGACGAGGGTCCTCAAACACCATATAGTGTTTGAGCAGTTTCACCATGGATATAGCCGACGCCGGGAGCGGATGACCAGGATAAAGCCGGCGAGTGGCCAAGGCACGGACTGCGTTGGCGAACTCGGCGGTAGTGAGGGCCTTTGTGACCTTATTGATGGAGTCCATCGTGCTCACACTGACCATGGCCAGCGGTGACCGCGGATTCATGCGAACGAATGAGAGGTCCGTGGACATGGCAGCGAGATAGATGGCGAGCTTGTCGGATATTGACGGCGTCTTCTTTTCGTCATGAATGGATTTTGCCAGCATCACGCGGCGGCACAGCTCGTCAAAGTCCACAGCTCGGGTGCGGGAGTCCAGGCTATACTGAGCGTATGCGACCTGCAAATACGGCAGCATTTTCGGAATCTTCGTTTCTCCTTCCCGAATCAACTGATGTAGAGCTGCCGAGATAGACGCCGGGGTCCACGACTCGGCCCTGTTTTGAGGAGAGAACGCATGCTTGAACACCAGCGAGACATTGGATATGCTGGCCGTCAAGGCATTCCCCTCGACATCGACCACATCGAAGCTGGACCCAAGGGGGCTCCATGTGACCAAACCAAAGCGAATTGTGCCATCTCGATATGTTAGTTCCACAAGGTCTCCTGTTTCAATTAGCTGGGGACATACAGATGCAGCGACTGTTTGGTTCCGGACCGGCAGTCGCTTGGGTTTTTGGCCTAGGGGCTTGATATGCTGATAGTAATGGCCATGTATTGGTTTTTGAGGTATTTGCAACGAAGAATATGTCCTTGTTGGCCGTAGAGCAAGTCTGGCCAGGGCGGACCTTCGAAGTAGGGCGATGCCCATAGTCAGCTGAAATTTGGGCACAGTGATGATATCTGTAAGACTGACTTGTAAAGACTAAAACTGAGACTGAAACTAAAACGAACAAGTGTGGACTGAGACTGAGCGTGCTAGAAGACTGAGACTGAGACTGAGACTGAGACTGAGACTGAGACAAGCGAACTAAGAGCGAGACTGAACTGACCACGCAGCCATCTAGATTACCAAGTACATCAGGCACAGATTGTCTATGCTAGGGTGAAGATTACATCAATATTTTAATTCTTCTTGCGGAACTTGCGGTCGATGGAGCTGGCAGACACCTCGGTGACCTTGGCCTTGACGTTGAGGCCGAGCGACTTGAGCAGGTCCTGGGTCTGGGCATCGATCTGCAGACCGTCCTCAACAACAACCTCCAGAGCAGAGATCTCGGGGACGTACTGGTCGCGGCGCTCACGCTCCTCCTCCTGAAGGGCGAAAGAGACACCGTTGACGGGGCCCTTGGCAATGCGGCGCATCAGGTGCGAGGTGTAGCCGGCAACCTTGTTGCGGAGACGCTTGGAAGGCACATGGGCAACAGAGTCAATGATACGCTTGTTGGTCTCGAAGTCCTGAGTGAGACGAGGGTAGTACTTCTCGATCAGCTGCTTCGAGGCACGCTTGACAGTCTTGGTACGAACGCGACCCATTGTGTGATGGTTAGGCCCTGGTCCGACGATTGCGAGTGCCTTCACTCTCGTCAGTTGGCGTGAGCCCTGAAGCCCTAGATGCTGAGTAACAAGATTATCTCAGCCCAGGGCTGGAGGTGCCCCCCGGTTGTCGGTGCCGGCAGTGACGAAGACGAAAATGGAAATAATGAAACATTTTTAAACAAATATTTTTAAAATACACATAAGATCATCAAACAAGAACAGTAACTACAACTCAAAATCCAATATTCCACCAAACGCCCACTTGAACTAAGCTAGCATCACAAGAAAACGACGTCGCGGTCCCGATTTGTCATGACTGTCAAGGGAAATAATACGCAATACGCCTGCGACAGTTGTGGGGTCGATATATCCAATTTGGTGCAGATAAGGTGCGCCGAATGCTCGGAAATCGATCTCTGTGTGCCCTGCTTTGCCAAAGGCTATAGTACCGACACTCACAAACCATGGCATGACTATTATGTGGAGGAACCCAACAGTTTCCCCATCTTTGACCGCGAATGGGGCGCCGACGAAGAGGAATTGCTCATTGAGGCCTCGGAACAGTACGGTCTGGGCAGTTGGGAAGATGTGGCCGAGCATATTGGCAACCGGTCGCGTGAAGAGGTTGCTGAGCACTATGAAAAAGTCTACATTAATTCGCCCACTTATCCTATCCCGGAACTGGACAAAAAGTTTGGTATCACGCGCGAGCAGTTTAGCCGCGCCAAGGCCGAGCGATTGGAGACGTTCAGACGCCAGCAGATGCCGCCATTGAAGCCCAAGACGCTGGTTAGTGCTCCGGCGTGTCACGACATTCAGGGCTATATGCCAGGTCGTCTTGAATTCGACACTGAGGCCGAAAATGAGGCCGAGATGAGCGTCAAGGATATGATCTTCGAGCCTGACGATACCGAGCTGGACGTGGAGCTCAAGCTCGCGGTGATGGAAGTGTACAACCAGCGGCTGACCCGCCGCAGCGAGCGCAAACGCGTCATTTTCTCGCATGATCTCACCGACTACAAGCGGCTGGTGAATTCGGAAAAGAAACGAGTCAAGGAAGATCGCGATCTGCTCAACAAACTTAAGCCCTATGTGCGACTGTTGCCGTTGAAGGAGTACGACGACTTTACCGAGAGCATGGCTGCTGAGCAGCAGTGCCGGCGGCGCATTGCCGAGCTACAGGAGTACCGTCAAAACGGCATCAAGACGCTGCAGGTTGCAAACCGCTACGAAAAGGACAAGGCGTACCGGGCCCAGTACTTTAATCGCAATACGTTGTCGGCGCCGTCGAAGCTCCACCACCCCGAAGATTCGGCTGCCAACAACAAGATGCGCAAGGGCAACAATCCCTTGGACATATCGAATGCTTCGGACGTCGATCTGCTGACGCCGCAAGAAAAGAGTCTGTGCTCGCAGCTGCGGATGCTGCCGCTGTCGTTTCTGGCCATCAAGGAGGCGATTTTCGCCGAGTTGGTTCGCAACGGCGGCTCAATGAAAAAGAAGGCCCTCAAGGAGGTGCTGGGGCGCATGGAAGACAACAAAGTGAGCCGCATCTACGACTATTTCCAGACCCAGAACTGGATCTACTAGCGTTTGGCAGCAGACCCAAAACTGGATCTACTAGCCTTTTGGTGGGCTGGTAGCGGCAACGTATTTAATGTATTTATATTATTCGATACTTTTCGGGATGCAACGAGGATGGTGCACCTAGAGGCGGCTGATAAACAGGTCAATGGCCTTGCGCAGACTCTCGTCAAGCTCGTTGTCGTCAAGGTACTTATCGGTAAGGTACTCGCGCAGGTTCTGGCGAAGCTCAGGCGACCAGTCCTTGCGCTTTGAATACATGTTGAACAGCAGACGAAGCTGGTCGGGCAGCTGTGGCGACGATGCAGACACATGGCGGACAGGCAATGTCAGGTTCCACAACGCAACCTTGTCGCTATTAGGGAACGCCTGCAGAGCCCATTGAATGACGTGGTTGCAAAGGTACTGTCTATCGAGGGCGGTGAACTCGTCGAGGATATCCAGCGTCTTTTCACAAAACGCCAAGCGGTCACCCTCGGGGAATTGAGTGACGCCGGCATCAAACACTGCCAAGGCAACATCACCACGCAACGCCGGGTTGGCCGAGACGTCGCCGAGAATGTCAATATTAATATCAGGGAGGTTTTTAAGCTCCTTCTCCACAGCCACAAGGTCGGAGCTAGCAAAGTCCAGCTCTGCCGATTTGTCCATTTCTTTTTCCTCGTCCTTGCGAGCGGCCTGAAGACCAAGAAGCTTGCGGCGAGCAAGAATCTTGGCTACATAAATCAGCTCCAGCCGGATATACTCAAGCCACAGGTACTGGCTATCGGCATTGAACCGCAGGCCTCGTTGAAGCACTGCCCGAGCCTCCTGCACGGATGCATTTTCCTCCGCTTGATACTTGGCCACAAACACCCACACCTGCGGGTTTGCGGGATGCAATCTGATCATGGACGTGAGAGCCTTGTTGACGACGTTGACGGCATTCTGCTGTTTGGCAAAGTCCACGAGCCGAGTCCATAGTCCCAGGTTACTTGGGAAGCGTTTGGTGGCTCTATCGAAAATAAAAGTGATTCTGCGCTGGCCAGCCCAGTCGGAAATGCCTTGGCCCGAGATGGAGCCCTGCTTGCGCAGGCGCTTGACTCGCAGATTGCGCAGTTTGTCGACATTGATCTCGTAGCCGGCATAGGACGTAAACTCTGCTGGCTTGACGGTCCGGGCAGAGATTCGGTGTTCATACTCGGTGCGGCGTTTCATGATCTGTTTGAGTTCATCTTCACTGAAAATGCCTCTTTTCTTAAGGTCCTGGAGCTCGGGGACCGACTGCTCCAAAAAATAGCGGATTTTGTCGCTCATGAAAAATTAAATAAGCGATCTCCAGGTTGACTAGGATGGTTGATTAGGATGCCTGACTCACTGGGCGCTCTCACAGACCACAGACTGACAGACCTCAGACTGACAGGCCACATTGACTACACATTACAGAATACTAGTTGATGAGGAATTAGAATCTCATTAGAATCGAAAAATCGTAGTAGAATGACAAAATCGCATTACAATCGCAAAATAAGATTAGAAACAGCATTTAATCGAAAGTAAGTGCAAGACACTGGTACAAACTACACAGCACTACTAGACAGCCTTATTGGGCCGCACGTACGAACGAAGTTCTATAAACACCCGCCTCCACCATTGGTATAGCGTGCGCGGCCAGCGATGGCTTGCAACCGCCAGCGACGAGTCCACCGAAGGCACTGAAACAATCGACTGGGCGTACCATGTTGAGTAAACAGACGCTACGCGAGCCAGCGGCAACGAGATCGGAAAGTCAACCATGCCAGGAAACGAGCTGGGATATGCTTCTCTAGAAGCAGCCAGAAAATCGAGCTCAAAGAGCTCGGCAGAGGGAGCGACCCCAGAGTTAGTCGGGGAAAAAGGCACGCCAGGCCCAAACGACGCTTTGGTAGGCTTTCGAACATCAGTGCCATTGGGATATGCCTTTAAAGCAGAGGCCATTCCAGTCGACCGCGGCATTAAAAACTGACAAAAATCATTCAGCGGGCGGATTATGGTAGTGGAGAGGGCCCAAATGGGGAGTCCACCCTAACGCGTCTCCTTATTTAGGCGCCGCCGACCTGCTGGTTCAATGCCTCAATCACGTCCTCGTGCTCCATACCAAGCTTTTCGGGGGTATCATTGTCGGAAATGCGCTCGCCATCGTAGAGGAAGCGCAGGTCCTTGATGTTCTTACCCGTGCGTTTGCAGAAGCCCTCAATGACCCGGCGCAGCGACGTCGAGCGCTTGACGCGGAAGAACACATCGGTATTATTATCGGTGACTTTAATTTGGAGCAGATCCTGCTCCTTCTCGCTCTTGACGGGGTCCTCTGTGGTGGCGGGAGGGGGCGTGCTATCCGACATTTGTTTAGAAGGGCAAGATGGGGTGATTACAAACGCTAGATGACGATGAAAGCATGTAGTGAGATGTGGTGAAGGAACCTTAATCTGACAAACCACAAAGACCCTGCTTAGTCAAATTATTTCTCCTCGTATTCTCGTATTGCCCACTGCTTTCACCCTCCCTTTGCTTTAAGGGCCAGGGCGGGACGGGACCTAGGGTGGTCCTAGGGTGGACCGCCCTGGGCAGCAGGGCAAGCCAGATCAGGGTAAAGAGGGCAGAGGCTCAGGGCAAGGCAACCGAAGAGGGGATTAGCTCGTGAGACAAGGATTGCAGAGGGGCATCAAAGTGGGGGATAAAAATAACTTGGGAGGGGCTTGGCCCCCAAAAAAAAATGCCAAAATAAGATGCAAACAGATGCCACCAGATGCCAATTGAGATGGACAAATGAGAGAGCTAAAAGACGACACCTCAATAGAAATTGAGGCTCGACAACGTCATTAGAATTACATCTCAAATAGCTATTAACCGCAATTATATCCTCGCAGGAGGTCTTTTCGATAATACCATAAAGCCTAGACTGTGTATTCCCCGTCAAGCTTCGCCAGGGTAGGGGTGCGCACCCGATCACTGCAATGACGGTTGCGCTAGCGTGATTCCGCCATTGTGAGATTAGCCCGATGGCAACTCGGATAAACATAGTTCAATTGCGAAGGTGTGCAGATGCTGGTCCGAGTCGTCCAAACCGCCAGTTATTTTGAACTTCCAGTCGTCATTTACTCCAAGGTACAGCTCAATCTCACATGCTCGATTAACTTGCTACTGTTTAGGGTTTGCCCTGGTGACGCTAGTCAGCTGATCCGTCAGGTGTTGGGCATGCAGGTACCCAATTCCCAACGACGCAGGGTAGGCGCTTCAAAAATAACTTGGGGACCAGGACGGAAAGTATGGGCTTGCTGGAAGACTGCTCCATACAGCGTCAACCGACCGCCTCGGTGCCTGGCCGTTTGGGGCTGCTGAGCTTGGCAGCCGCAATAAAAACCCTCGTCCCAGACCGCGCTGCCCTTACCCAGAACCAGTAGGTGGAAAATTCCAGTCACAGGTTTATGAAGGATCGTCAGGGAGGCGAGGCTTAATTCTTGGGCTCGGACAATTCTCGGCGCCTATTGCTCGTGCTTGGAACCAACCACCACCGAGTTATGGTCCCAAAAGCCGTCGGAAAATTCCCATCTCGCCATTCACCCTCACCAGGCTGTCACCTGTTTCCAGACCGCTTAGCTGAGAAACTCATGCAGGCCTGGCCTGGTTGTGTGGGGTGCATGTCGGTCATCAATATATATCTAGTCCCACTTCCCTAGCCATACCCCCTCTTTCACACCCCCTCATTCCAGCTGCCGGTACTTTGGAGCCCCAACTGATATTATCCCTTGTACTTGTTTGAGTTTCTGTTTTTTTTTACCTTACGCCCTTCTTGTGAATCTCGTCGAACAAAATGACGACTATGCCTCACAAAGACTATGAATTTGACGACTTTGACGATAGAAGCATTCCTGGCTGCGGCCGCTGGCCTGCCAACCCTTCGCCGGCAATGACGTCCCATGGCAACAAGTTTGCATTTCCCACCTCTTCGAACCCGTCTCGAGCCGGATCGGTTTCGCAGGCGTCGTCCTGGGACTCGATGGGCGAATTGCAGCCCTGCTGGTCGATTTGGAGCTCAACGCTGCCTGCTACTTCTGGGCCACCGCCCATTCCGGCCACCGCTCCGGCCGCCCCTACCGCTGTACCTGCCCAGTCGTCGGGGTTTAGTTACTCGGGCAACCTGTTCCCGTCGACACCTCCTCAGCCCCAATGGACCCAATCGCCCTCGCTCGGGGTTGCTAAGCCGCAATCGACGTCATTGTGGTTTGGGACTCCTGCAGGGTCCCCGGCCACGGCGTCCTCGTTGCCCTCATTTGGGTGCTTGGGCCCGTCGTTTGCTCCTTCCAATGGCCCGAGCCAGCCTCAGACCGGGACGGCTGCCATTGGCATTCCAGGCTCGGGCAATCAATTGGTGAGCCCACCGTTGTCTCCACAGACCAGTGCAGACCAGATCCTTGGCAGTCCGCCTCAGGTGTTTGCCATGGACTGCATTGCCCCGCCATCTTCGGTGTCTGCTGGAGCCCCTGCTCCGGTTTCTTCGGCGCCTTCGGCAACTGCTCAGGTCTCAACTGGGTCGGCAGCAAAAGGTGGACACAGTGGACCCTCGGTGCCTGCTCTTGGCAGCTACTTTGAGGATTCTCGCCCAATGCTGTTTGATGGCATGCCCGATGCAACCGAGTTGCAGGGCGTGATTGCCGCGACCGCCGAGCCCTTGTACTTTGTCAAGTTCAAGGGCGGCCGCATGGACGTTTTCAGTGTCTCGGACAAGACTGTGCACCCCATTGGGCTTGGCGATCTGGTGGTGGTGGACGCTGACCGGGGCCGCGACGTCGGCAAGGTGGTAGCTGCCAATGTGCCCGAGGAGCAGGCTGCACTGGTAAAGTGGCAGCAGCATCACGAGCGACAGCAGGTGCTGGGCCAGTGCTCTGCCAGCAAGGAGCCCGCGGCGCCGCTGACGACGTGCACGCCCAAGCATATTCTGCGGGCGGCTCAGGCCAGCGAGGTTCGGCAGCTGGTGGCCAAGCAGGCGGACGAAGCCAAGGCCATTGCGCTGTGCAACCAGAAGGCCCGCGAGCGGCAGCTGGACATGTCTGTGGTGGACGCCGAGTTCCAGTGGGACCGCCGCAAGCTAACGTTTTTCTATCGGGCGCACCAGCGGGTGGATTTCCGGGATCTTGTGCGGGAGCTGTTCCGGATCTACAAAACGCGCATCTGGATGTGTGCGGTGGCCTAATGTTACGATTGATCTTTTTATTATTCTTTATTTATATAGACATACAGTAATGATCCAGTTTGGTTAGTCTTGGTTTGGTCAGTAATCTTTAAGTTGTGAGATTTCGAAAATACCTCCTCAAATCCCAAATCCCCAAGAATTCCCAGAACTCCAAAATTCCAAAACTTCAAAATTCCGAATTCCAAAATTTCAGCATTCCTGAATAGTCAAAACCGTTTTTGAACCATTCGCCAATTCAGTCTGTTTCACAAGGTCCGTGTCCCTTTGCATGGGCTGCGTTTTTACGGGGCAACCAGACGCATGGCAGCTGAGACCCTTTGATGCACGGACACGGCTGTAGCTGGGCCTGCATGAACAAGAGAAGAGACTACCAAAGTAAATAAAAGAGAAGTTTTATGCAAAGTACAAGCTAGTGACGGTAGTAAAAGCCTCTAGACAGCGGGCAATGAAACCATGTTTCATGGTTCAAACATGGGCAAGCATTCCTGGTGATGGTTTGAGGCAGCTGAAGCAGGCTTGCCGATCCCCGGCAACCAGGCATCAAAACAACCGGCGCGTCGCGTCCCTGACGCGGAAATTCATACGTATATGGCCGAGACTAAATAGGCAGTACAACTACTGACAATTACCCAGGCCCACTAGCTGTGTAAATACCGGAATTAGCAAAAGACTAATTCAAAAGCGTGCCTGCGGAGGTGCCAAAACCCTGGCTGGGTTAGTGCATGCATGCCAATGCACGTCCACGCGTCTTGTCTCCTTGCGTCAGCATTCCTCTTCCCAACCGCTCACTATTATCCGCTCTTTACTATGGACGCCGTAGCCGCCGCTAAAGCGGCCGCTGGAGCCTCTGGAGCCCCGGGAAAGCAACAGAACAGACTTTCTCAGGTATCCACTGCGTCCAGCACTGCCTCGAAGCGGTCGCGGGCCCAAATAGGGCCCTGGCAGCTGGGCCGCACGCTGGGCCGTGGCTCTTCAGGAAGAGTCCGGCTGGCCAAACATACTGATAATGGCCAGCTGGCCGCGGTGAAGATTGTGCCCAAGTCGATTGTGGGCTCGCTTGCTCAAGGAGGAGGCGCTCCGAATGGAATTGAACGCGAGGTGATCATCATGAAGCTCATTGAGCACCCCAACATCATGGGACTCTACGACGTGTGGGAAAACAAGGGCGAACTGTATCTTGTTTTGGAATACATCGAGGGCGGCGAGCTGTTTGACTATCTTATTTCGCGGGGCCGCCTGCCCGAGCGCGAGGCCGTGCACTATTTCCGACAAATCTGCTATGGCGTGGACTACTGCCATCAATTTAATATCTGCCACCGCGACCTCAAGCCCGAGAACCTGCTGCTGGACAAGCACCGCAACATCAAGATCGCCGACTTTGGTATGGCCGCGCTGGAGACCCAGGGCCGCATGCTCGAGACCAGCTGCGGGTCGCCGCACTATGCGTCGCCCGAGATTGTGGCTGGCAAGACCTATCATGGCGCGCCGTCGGATATCTGGTCGTGCGGAATCATTCTGTTTGCGCTTTTGACCGGCCATCTTCCCTTTGACGACGATAATATCCGCAAGCTGTTGCTCAAAGTACAATCCGGCGTCTACACCATGCCGTCGGGGCTGTCTGCCGAGGCCCGCGACCTGATTTCGCGCATGCTGCTGGTGGATCCGGGCCGCCGCATCTCCATGCAGGGCATTCTCGGCCACCCTTTGCTGGCCAAGTACGCGTCGAGGCGGGTTCCTGCCGAGAACGCGGAAATCAAGGGCCTGTTCAACGCCTCGCGGCCGGTCCGCACCACCGCCGACATCGACAAGGAGATTCTCCGCAATCTGCAGACGCTGTGGCATCGCGACGATACCAGCCGCATCATCCAGCGGCTGCTGTCGCCGGAACCGAACCCTGAGAAGACGTTTTACTGCCTGCTGTTAAGGTACCGCCGCAACCATGCGCGCCGCAACAACCGCGTGCTGGTCAAACAGGGCGGCGGCCATCGGCGGCGGCCGTCGACGGCGTCGCACCGGTCCACGCGCTCGGTTCGCTCGGTGCGGTCCGCCCGCTCGGTGCGGTCCAACCGCTCGGTGCGCTCGGGCCGTTCGGGCCACTCGGTGTCGCGGTACTCGGTGGCCAGCGGGTCCAGCCGCCGTGTGCAGTTCCCTCGCCGGGGCCGCAAGCATAGTACGAGCCTGGCTGCCGACGCTAGCGCTGTGCTGGCCACTGGCTTGAGCGTGGCTGCGCAGGCGGCGGCGCTCACGCCGTCAGTGAGCCCGCAGCCCACGGCCGCGCGGCCGTCGCCCGCTGCTGCCGCCACGATGTCGCCGCGAATGCAGATGTCGCCGCGCCAAGTATCACCGCCGCAAGCCAAACGCCAGGCCCCGGCCGCTCCGCACCCTACACCTGCTGCCACGGCGCACCTCTCACCGCAGCGCCTGCCGCAGCAGCCGCAGCAGCCCCAGCGCACAAGCCCTGCTAAAGGCCGGGCACGACAGTCTCCGTTCCCTCCCACCGGCCAGTTTGCCGACCTGCTCGATCAGGTATTTAATTTCGAAGACACCCGTGCCTTTTCTAATCCCACGCCGTTTGGCTACGAACCTGCCTCGGATATGGACCCCGGTCGGGCCGCTGACCGCCGGATTGTGTCGGCGCCTGAGCCGGCGCTACCTCTCCCCTCTACTCCCTCTGGGCCCAGCGAATCGCCGAACCAGTATTTATTGCCCATGATTTTCGAGGAGGACCGCTTTGCCGACGCCGTCGAGGAGGAGGTCGAGCTCAAGGTCTACAAGCGGCGCAAGCCGCCGTCGCCGGGCGACGACTCGCGACTGCAGATCTCGAACCTGGTTTCGGGAGAGAGTTTCTACAGCTATGGCGCCCAGGGGCACGAGCCGCGGTCGGACCCACACTCAGAGCCGCAATACCCGCAACCTGGTCGCACTGGTCGCACTGGTCGCACTGATCGCACTGATCCTAGTGACTCAGACCGCACTGGCACAGACTCTGATCGCGACCTGACGGCGTTGGACTTTGGCGGCGCCCCGGACGCGGCGTTTGCGGCCCACGACACGGCTCCCGTGCCGCCGCCGCACGCCAACCGCGCTGCTAGTTCCGACGAGAGCTTGCCCTCGCGCCAGGAACGCCGCTCGGAGATCCGCCGCAAGCCGGTGCCTGACGAGCCTGCTTTGCGGGGCTCTGCTTTGCGCGGCCCGCAGGTGGCTAACAAGCCCAAGGCCAAGAACACCGCTCCCGAGATCTACCATGACCGCGGATCTGTGCGGCCGCCTATTCACCGGGCATCGGCAGGCACGCCTCCGGCAGACAAGTCTGCGGCCAAGTCTGCGGCGCTGCAGCCGCGGTCGCAGAACGTGCCCGACAAGGCCCCCAAGGCCAAGTCGTTTTTCCGGCGGTTCACGCCGCGGCGGGCCAAGCAGGCGGAGATTGTCGAGTCGCGCGAGTACTTCCGGCAGACGGAGCCGCAGCCCGAGCCGGTGCGCGAGGAGCCCAAGCAGGGCTGGTTCATCAAGATGCTCAACATCCCGCTGGCCAACGAGTCAACCAAGACGCTTCTGTCGGTGCTGCCTGCGCGCGAGCTCAGCCATGTTGTGATCGACGTGCTGCAGGAATGGCGGCGGTTTGGTTTGACCGTGCACGACATCAATCTGCGCGAGGGTCTGATCGCAGCGTCGATCACGCCCCGCAACGTGCTGCGGCTGGGCCAGTCGCGGTTCCAGATCCGGGTGCGCGACGTCAAGGACGGTGCCACGGCCACGGTGAGCCAGGAGCGCGGCTCGCGCAAGTCGTTTATGCGGTTTGTGTCTGAGCTGGAGCGGGTTCTGGGGACCATGAATGTGTTGGGGGCCCCGTCTCGGTTATAGCCGTTGTAATTTTAGCATTAATTTAACTTCTCTAGCGTACTGCTCCTTGGAGAACTACTGGCTCCCTGGACTGACTACTGGGGACTGACTACTGGCGACTGACCTGACTAGCGACTAGCTGGGATCTCTGTCATCATGAGCAGACAACCAGCAGTGGACTACCTGCGGGTATATCCTGGTCTTAACGACTTCAGCGATGCGTTGGAGACAATTCCACTAGAGGTTGTGCGACATTTCACGCTGCTCAAGGAAATTGACGCAAAGTGTACCGATACAGGCCCCCAGCTGGACCGGTCGCTGGACGAGTTCTCGCGCATGGCTCCGGGCACCGCCGGCCGCGAAGACAAGCTGCAGCAGCTGTGCAAGCTGCTCGAGGATATCATGCCCTGTTTGGAGGAGAAAATGCATGTTACTAGCATGGCTGCCGACGCCATGAATCGGTTCATCGACCGGGTCGAGGCCGACTATAAGCTGATTGTGGAAAACGAGATCCCCGAAAACATCCAGGTCGACTACAACGACTCGGCGCTGATGGAAATCAAGCCGCCCGAGCCGCAAACTGCCGCGAGCCGTGCCGAGGCCCGCCGCGAGGCCACGGCTGCCCGCAAGGCCGCTGCTGCCGAAGCCCGGTCCCGGGCCAGCACTCCGCAGACGGCGCAGTCGTCGTCGAACCAGGCGGCCGCCAAGCCC
>JAJMKN010000047.1:0-34761 GCA_030563925.1 Wickerhamiella sergipiensis
CCGACGCCGCAGGCGCAGGCGCAGGCGCGGGCGCGTGCGCAGGGCCAGCCGCCGGCGCAGGCGCAAGCACAAGCTCGTGCCCAGGCCCAGGCGCGCTCGCAGGCGCAAATGGGCCAAATGGGCCAAATGGGTGGCCAAATGGGTGGCCAAATGGGTGGCCAAATGGGCCGCCAGCCTCCGCAGGCCCAGAAAGACATGACTATGGCTCAAGCCATGGCTCAGGCGCGCACGCCAACTCATACGCCGCCCACGCCTGCTCAGCAACAGGCTCAGTTGCGCATGCAACAGCAACAGCAGCAGCAGCAGCAGCAGCAGCAGCAGCAGCAGCAGCAAGAGCAGCAGCCGACCCAGCAGCAGATGCAGGCGCAGATACAGGCTCGCCTGCGGGCGCAGGTGCAGGCCCGCGAACAGTCCGAGGCTGTCGGCTCGCCGGGCCATCTCGGCACGCCCGAGGCGCCGCTCATGGGCATGCGCATGCCGCCCGGAGGCCCGCCCGGCATGCCTGGCGAGGGCGGCCTAAGTCTCGCGCAGCAGCAGGCACTGCACCACCAGCAGATGCTTCTTCAGCAGCAGCGCGGGCCGATGCCCGGCGGCACGAAACGGCCACTGTCGCGCGAGGGCGCCGAGTTCCGGCCCGAAAAGGCCCGGGCAGTGCCTGGCGGGTTTAAGATGGCCGGCCCGCCTGGAGGCGCTCTTCCCGGCGGGCCTGGCGGGCCTGGCAAGCCGCTCGACGAGGCGGCGTGGCAGCAGCAGTCGATGCAGGCAGCCAACAAGCGCGCGCTGCTGCTTCGCGAGCGCCAGCTGGCCCGCGCGCACGCGCAGCTGCAGGCCGACGCCGTCGACAAGATCGCCAGTATCGGTGCGCGGCTGCGGTCGGACTCGGAGCGCAAACGCCCGGAGACTGGCGATTCTGATCGGTCAAAAGCGGGCTCCCGGGCGGAGTCCATGACCGGTTCGCGGGCAGGTTCAATGGCCGGCTCACGGGCAGGTTCAATGGCCGGCTCTCTGGCAGGTTCAATGGCCGGCTCGCCCGCGCCCCGCGACAAAGACCCGCAGCTGCGGGCGGAGGCCGTGCGCATGTCGCTGCTGGCGGCGCTGTTGCTAATCGCTGCCCTCAAGGACACGCAGGAGCACGTGAGCGGCGCAGCACTGCTGGCGCAGGCCGACAAGCTGTCGCCGGCCGAGCAGGGCAGCGCGCTGCGGCAGGGCCTACAGCGCGCGCAGCGGATCGCGCCCCCCAGCTGCGAGCCGCCGCTGTTCCCCGTGGCCGACGTGCCGCCCGAGCTGTTTGCGCGGATTCTGTCGGACTTTATGGCCCTACGCCAAACGCCGCTGGCAGCGCCGCCCGTCATCGCCGGCGTCACGCTCGACTTGTGGCAGCTGTTTGCAGCCGTGCAGGCGGCAGGCGGCTACGTGGCGGCTACGCGGCGGCTGCGGTGGCTGCGTATTACCCGCCAGATCGGGCTTTCCATTGGTAACGGTGTGGTGCCGCAGGTGCTGGCCGCCTACGCGGCGGTGTTGCTGCCGTTTGAGATGGCCTATGCGTCGTCGGAAACGCTGCGCGAAAAGGTGCTTGTAGCAACGGGCCTGACGTGTGCGACGCTGGAGCTGTCCAGTGCTGGCAGTGCTGCAAGCGCCGCAGGGCCCGCCGCCGCCTCAGGTGCCCAAGGTGCCCCAGGTGCCCCAGGTGCCCCAGGTGCCGCAAGTAGTGTGCATCCCGACCCCGAGTCAGCGGATGTCGCGGCCAATAGCCGCGCCGCGGCGGTGCAATCGACGCTGCAGGCACTGCGAGCGGCGGCCGGCCCGAGCGGCAAAGTCGCGGCTGTGCGCGGGGTAGTGCTGCGGGGCTCGGCGACCGCGCGCGTGCGCGCGCACGTGGCCAGGGCCATGCGCGACATGAAACTAAGCCGGTCTCACCCCACCACGGCTGCCGCGCCCTCCCGCGGCGCCGTCAACCCGCCCGAGCAGCTGTTCCGGCTGCTGGTGGAGGACGAGACGTACCTGCTGCAGCGGCAGCACCACGAGACGTTCGGCGGCCGGTCGATGCGGTCGCTGGTGCAGCTGGGCACCGAGATCGAGAACTGGCGGCCCGATGTGGCGTTCCCGCTCGATCTGGCCACCGTGGACCTGCACGCCATCACGCTGAGTCTGGCGTCGCGGGACCCGGGCGAGGTGCGCCAGGCGCTCGACAAACTCATTGTCGTGACCACCGACCCGCACGTGCACATCTCGCTGCAGCACTGCCCGCGCCTGCTGGCCAACCTGTGCATCATTGTCCAGGACAGCCTGCAGCTGCTGCTGGAGCACAAGACCGAGCTGCTGCGGCCCAACAACCCGCTCAAGAGCGAGGACGTGCCGGTGCGGGCGCCCCAGAACGTGGCCGACCGCATCTTTGCCGAGATCACCCGCAACCACCGGCCAGGGGATACAATCGAGGTGCAAGTTGTGGCCGAGACAGGCGCGGTAGTGGACCCGAACCGGCCCGACTACACGGGCGTATCCGAGGCGGTCCAGCAAGCCAAGGCTGCTGCTGCTTCATCTTCGCCCGCTTCATCCGGTGGCGATGCTTCTTCCGGCGGTGCTTCATCTGAGAGTGGAGGCACACCTGACCCCCGAGATATCACCGAGCAGGCCGTGGCAGCAGCTATCGCCCTCGGCAAAGTCGACGGCCCCGTCAAGCCCTTCAACTTCGTCTACTACAACGAGCGGTACCAGCGCATCGAGAGCGAGCTGCAGGACATCTCGCCCGGCCATGGCGAGCGCAACGACTTTCTGCTCAGCGCGTCGTGCTCGCGGCTGCTGGCCGCCACCTGCATTCTCCGCAACCTGTCGTTTGCCGAGCCCAACCGCCCGCTGATCGCCCGCAAGCCCGAGTTCCAGGCCCTGCTGTGGTCGACGCTGTTTGCGCTGGCAGAGCACAGCCAGCTGCTGGACTCGGAGCTGCGCACGCTCGACCTGTGCAAGGACCTGCTGGTGGTGCTCAGCAACATCGCGCTGCACTTGCAGCTCGAGGACCCCAAACTCACGTTTGTGCTGGTGCTGTTTCTGCTGTCGTTTAGCGTCCAGGAGTCGCCCTACACAAAGCACGGGCTGGTGTTTGCCGAGTGCGACATGGACATCCACCGCTATATTGCCAATGCCATTGATGTGTTTGTCAAGATTCTGCCCCGCGCCGGCAACCGCGACATCATCGAGGCCGTGCTCAAGGACACCGTCACCGACCCGGACTACCGGGTGCTGGTCAAGCGGTTTTTGGCCGGCCGCGACAAGCTCGAGCCCTGCGAGCTCATGACCCGCGCGTTTGCCCTCATGTCGTCGGTGATGCCCACGTCCAATTTCCGGCCGTCATCCCGCGACATCGACGTGCGCCGCCCGTTTCTGTTGCAGGCAGGACTGGCCCTCGAGCTGCTGTGTCACATGATCCCCGAAGACGACGAGCAGCCCGATGACGCGCCCACGCCCTGGAAGGGACATAACCTGGCGGGCCGCTGGCTCGCGTCGCTGGACCATTTCGGGTCGCGGCTGCTGCGCATCGTCAACTTCCTGGGCATGATTGTGGTGACGCCCAACGCGCCGGGCGCGCGCCCCGAAAAGGCGCGGCCGTTTAGCCGCATCACCCAGCGCGGCGTGGCCATGATCCAAACTCTGTTCCGCAAGGCCCGCAAGGGCCACGAAGCCCACAACCTGGGCATCTTCCCCACCGTCGAGCATCTTCTCGGTTGCCTAATGACCATGGAAATGGACAAGGGCGTAGTGCGCCAGTTGGCGTCGCTGTATGAGGATAGACAAAATCTGCAAGCCACCGAGCCGGTGGCTGAGAAGTAATTGTATTTTAGCTTAATGATTGTATGATTTGAGGTGCTGTTGTCTGTGTGCTGCTTGTTTTGTATGAGGTTGCTGAGGTTGCTGAGGTTGCCTTAGAGAGTGCTCTCGCCTGTGCTTTCTGAGGTGATGCTGTCTGTTGTCTGCTATCTGCTGTCTGTTGTCTGTTGTCTGTTATCTGCTGCCGGTTGTCTGTGGTCTGTTGCATGTTGTCTGATGTATCTGGAGGGATGTCTGGCTCCCGTGTTGCATAAGGGTGCCCTCCAGCAGACGCCATCAAACCAACCGGTCAATTATCCCCTTGTTCAAACCTATCAAACAAGCAGCCGGAGATATCGCCAGCTCCTGCCGTCTCGAGGACTCGCTAACCTCTTACCTATGCATATAGGAATCAACGGTTCTTGGCGCATACGCCCCTACCCTCCAAACCCCATGAATCGTGCGGTCACGGCATTTTAGTACCATGGTACTGCGACAATTATGGTACCACTCGAGGACCGACCTAAGATCAACGCGTATTACCACCTCTCTGAACAACCATTTCCAAAGAGTTGGACTAAAACTGCGCGAATTCTTCACCCAAGTTCCTGTCCGATCTATCCCGAACTGTCTTGTCAGGCATGCATCGTCTGGGGTTAGGGCCTGCCCGGTGCGGGCACGAAATTGCGATAACACCCCTGGTATGGAATTGCGCGTTTGCAGTATTTATTCCGTGAACCTTTCGAGTCATGGGGTCTCAAATAGCCTAGAAACACAGATCGTAGCGATCGGTATTGTCACAACAGTCTACCCGTCACTCCCGGCCAGCTGCAACTAGATGCAAGATTCGACTTCTTGCAAGCCCCACGAACCCTCATCATTTTGGTTTTTTCTACAGATTTAATATCTACTTAAACACTCTCTGTTCTTTTGACACCAAATTCCTAGCCAGGGGTGGCGTGGACCAGTCAGAGGTTCTGGTGTTATCTCATCTGCACGAGGAGTCACCTGAATGCCCAAACGGTAAGTCGGACCCGAAGTGCATTATCAAAAAAAAGGGGGATCTAGAATGTCACATCATATGGCGGCTCCCCACCCGCGCGCCAGTGGGAGCGGGGGAAAGAACCGCTAAAAGCACCGGAAATTCAAGGCTGTTGGTAGAACATCGGCACCCAATGGATGCAGCTCGAGGTTGGCGTTATCGGTGGGGCCAGTCACGGGTTTAGGGTGGGGCGTTGCATCGTGGCCTGCTGCAGCTCCTCTTATCTATCATGCAGAGGTACTGCGTCTGCGTCCTTTCATCGATAATATATAACTGCGGCCACCGGTGCCTTTAATCGTTGACCACGAGCTACCGTATACAATGTCCGAGGCACAACACGTCCATGACGACGAATTGCTCATGAACCTGGGCTACAAGCCCGAGCTCAAGCGGAACTTCAGTCCTATCCAGGTGTTTGGTATTGCATTCAGTATCATGAGTCTGGTGCCCTCAATTGCAAGTGTTCTTGCAGATTCCCTTTCCGCAGGCGGTGTGGGTATGACTTGGGGATGGTTTGTTCCCTCGTTTTTTATTATGTTGGTTGGCATCTCGCTGTCGGAAATGGGTAGCAGTATGCCCACTTCCGGTGGTCTTTATTGGTGGACCTACAAGTTCGCCCACGAGAAACTTAAGCGTCCTCTTTGTTTCCTGTGTGGCTATGCGAACACTCTCGGTCTTATCGGTGGTATTTGCAGTATCGATTATGGTTTCGCAGCCATGGTCATGTCGATTCCTGCCATGGCTACGGACGGTGATTTTGTCCCCACAAAGTTCGAGACCTACGGTGTCTTTGTTGGCTGTGTTCTTTTGCAAGTGTGCGTTGCCTCGGTGGCTACGTCAATCATGTCCAAGCTGCAGACGTTCTGCATTGTACTGAACATGATTCTCATTTTCATCGTTTGCATTGCCTTGCCTATTGGTGCCTCCAACAAGGGCCAGCTCAACTCTGGAAAGTTTGTGTTTACTGACACCACCAACCTCAGTGACTGGACATATGGCTGGTCTTGGGTGCTTTCGTGGATGTCGGCCATTTGGACCATTGGTGCGTTTGACTCGTGCATCCACATGAGTGAGGAGGCCTCCAACGCCGCTACTGCCGTTCCCCTGGGTATCATCATGTCCATCGGTATGTGCTGGATTCTTGGCTTTGCTGTCATGGCTATTCTGGCCGCCGTGGTCTCCAAGGACTTTGGCTCGATTATCGACTCGTTCACCGGCCAGCCCATGGCCCAGATCATCTACGACTGCCTTGGAAAGAAGTGGGCCATTGCTATCATGTGTATTGCGTTTGTTGTGCAATGGTTCATGGGTCTCTCGATTCTGGTGGCTGCCTCGCGCCAGACCTGGGCGTTTTCGCGCGATGGTGCTCTGCCCCTGTCGTCGTGGATCCGCAAGATCAACTACAAGACCAGTGTGCCAGTTTACGCGGTAATTTTTGATGCCATCTGCGCTATGGCCATTGGCTGCTTGACCATGATTGGCTCCAGTGCGTCTTTGGCTGTTTTCTCGCTCGCGGCCTGTTCAAACGGTCTTGCTTGGATGCTTCCTATCATTTGCAGAGCCATTTGGTTCCGCCCTTCAGACTTCATCCCGGGCCCGTTCTACACCGGCCACTTTTTGTCGCGCATCATCAATATCGTTGCTGCCACTTATTTGTTCTTTGTTGTGTTTATTATCACACTGTTCCCTGCCGACCGCGCGGTGGAGCCCGACACTATGAACTATACTGTGGTTATCAACTTTGCCGTGTGGCTGGGCGCTTTGCTTTACTACTTTGTGCATGCTCGCAAGTGGTTCCAGGGCCCCAAGCTCACTCTCGATCTCGAGGAGCACGAGGGTGTCGCACCTCCCATCGACAAGACCGTTGTACAGCTTCCGCCCAAGCCCGAGTCAGTCACTGGCTCCGACGACAGCCAGCCTACCGACATCAAGGTTCAATGACATTCGCTATGCGTTAATAAATATACTTCTAAAATATGAATCTGTTATTCTTTAGTCAAGCTCCAGCGACTCGCCTTTGGTTTGTTCGCCTTCGCGCATAAACCGCACCATCTTCACAGCCGCTTCTTTGCCCACAATCGGCTCCAGCTCCTTGACGCCCAGCTCCACAAGCTCCCGCAGTGACTTGACTCGCGACATGATCACGTCTTTGTTGACAGCGGTCACTCCGGGAATCGCCAGCAGCATCGCCAGTGCCGTTTCGTTGTTCACGACTTGGCGGCCCGCCGCTGCGCACTGGGCCGGGTCTGGTTCCTCTGCAGTGGTTTTGATGGCAGCAAAAATCTCAGACGTGTGTCTTGGAGATATGCTCCAGATCAGCTTGAGTTTGGGAAACTTTTGCAGCAGCATCGCCAAATTCGCAATGAGCTCGCTCTGCTGTCTGGTAGTTGCGCTTCTGATCTCGGCAAACGGTTCAAGCGAGAACGACTTTTCATTATCAAACTCAATCAACAGCATCGGCGTACGGTAGTGCTTGAACATGGCCTTGCACTGGTCAATGAGGCGGCCGTCCTTGAAACTAGCCTCCAAATCGGTCACGCTCTTACGCTCCACAACAATGCTCGGACTCAGCACATAATCGCCGACGGTGAGTGTTAGTGGAATTACGTCCATGTGCGCTTTCCAAAGAAGAAACGGCAACGAAGCGTTGAACTCGCGAGTGTCGACCACGACCCTTGGTTTCTGCGATACCACGCGCTGCTGCAGGCGGCCGCCAATGCGAGTGCTGATGACGCGGGGCCCGTCAATCTCCGCCGCACGGTCTTCGCTGTCCACCAACACCATGGGCATTGTGCCCTTTTCGTGGATGAGCTTGGAGAACGCATCCTTTTCGCGACGCAGCCGGCTGAGGTAGTGCAGCTCCTCCACCGACCGCTGGTAGTACATCACAAACACGTCAGGTCTGGCGCCGGACGAGGTCTCATACACTTCGAGGTTCCGCGTGAACTCGAGATTGTGTTCGTACATGATCACCACGTCCGGACGGTGTTTCCAGAGAATACGAGCCTCGTCGAACGTCGCTACGCGAGGGTGCAGGCCTGGCACGGGCGGCGCTCGTTGCACTTCTACCGGAAGCATTGCCTCTGCCGTAAACTCCTCGATTGTGGTGGGTGGCTTTGCTCGCTCCTCCATAGCCCGCATAGTTCCTCTAACTCGCCGGCGTTTTGCGCGTCGAGGGTCCTGGACTCGTTTTGGTTCCGGCGCCGGCGATGGCTCGAGACTTTGCTCAAAGTCTCTATCGCGCAGTGACTGTTCATACATGTTTTTGACTTCAACGAGATGCGCCACATAGTTCTCGCCATAGTCGAGATAGCCTTGGATCTGGCTTTTGGTGTAGGCGTCTCCACAGAGAATCAGCATTTTGGGTTTCTTGGCCGCATACTCGACCATTATGCCGCTAAGATGATACCACTTGGGCAGTTCCTCGCGCTGAAGTACTCGCTCTTTGGCGGTTTGGCGAAGCACTCGCGCAGCCTCGAGCTCTAAAAGAGGCGACGGCTCGTTGGGCCGCTGATCTAGCCACATTTCGTTGACCTGCAGCTGGAAGCGGACCGGGTCTTGATTGGCGAGGCCGTGAAGCAGGCCCTGCAGGCTGCGCAGCTCGTGCACGGCCTGGCGGCATGTTGAAGATAGCCGGTGCCAGCTCGAGTCCAGGCCACGCCTGATTTGCGTGAACAGGTCTCCGGAAAGCGCTGCATCGACTGTCCAGCCCTCGTTATCTATTCCCTGAGTTCGGTACTTGATCTCCGACAAGCAGACTTGGAAAAGTTCCTGGAGCACCATCTGGCATGCAATCATTGAAGGCGACATTTCGAGAAGAATCTCGTTAACGGGACACTTGGCAAGACAGTCTGCAACTTCTAGTCGGAACCGCGGCCATAACGATACTCTCGGGAGCCCCAGCGACTGAAGGCGAGCCGAAAGGCCATTGATTCCTCTAGAAATCGCCTCTGGTCGGTCGCTAAATGCTTTGATGAATCCAAGCTGGTTTTTTGCTCTGAACAGCTTGAGAATGAATGCCTCTGAAGATGTATCGCTGACCCGTTCAGCATTCAACACAATAATGCCTGTGATCTTGCTGATATCAATGTTTCCATTGAGCATATCGACGACGAGAATTCGGGATGTCACGGCGTATACGCCGCCCGAGGCATACGACACCGCTCGTTTGGACGAATCGGTGGTGCTAGTCAAGACTTGTACGCCTCGCGAGACCAGATCGGGGACCTGCAGAGACCGCAGCTCGTCTTCCAAGTACTCGCAATCTTCCAGGGATGCACCCACAATCAAGACCAGGCTTTCCTTGCCAATTGGCAACGGACAAGTCACGGACCGCGAGGTTCCTGCGACATCAACGAGCATAGTAAGAGCCGCAGCCACAGTATGGAGGCCCAATCCGCAGCCGATAACAGCCAATTGGTCTTCGAGCAGCATTTCGTGTACGATTGTAGACTCGTAGCCGAGGAGCGATAGTTTGGGGACCATTTCCGAGTCGCGGATGCGCGAGGCCATCTCGATCATATCCTGGCGTTGGCTACTGAGCGATTCCTCGGTCTCAAGGATTCGAGGAGCCCCGTCAACCTCGGTATAAGTATTTTCGCCGATCTGGGCAGCCTCGCCTTGCGGTTCTTCATAGGGACTCCCTGGAGGGCTATCCACAAAAAGGCCTGACATGATTAGAGTCAGAAGTCCCAGAAGTGAAGTGCAAGTAAAGTCTTTGAAGAGAGGTCAAGTCTCAGAAGAAAACTCCTCCGACATAGACGTAGATGAAACTCCACAATACTACAAGATTAGATGTTGCTTGATCACAGTTTATTCATTTTCGTCGACTTGAAATCCCCTTTCAGAGTCCTCCCAGTTAGTGAATCATGCCAATGCAAGGTACCTACCCCAGACATCTAAACCTGCAGGCCCAGTAATCAGTGACCAAATGGCTAGTGAATCTCCAAAAGTCACCGAGTTGGTAGGAGCTCTCCCTGCCGACGAGCGGTTTTTCTGCTGCGAATTTTTCCCGCCCAAAACCCCGCAGGGTGTTGAGAATCTCGTGGATCGGTGCCGGCGCTTGACGGCCCTTGGAGCCCTTTTTGTGAGCATCACTTGGGGTACTGGCGGCTCGAACGCTGAGCGAACGCTTGATCTGGCGTCCCGATTCCAGCAAGAAGTCAAAGTGCCGACGGTGCTGCATCTGACATGCACGAACATGGATCACAAGGTCCTCGACTCTGCGCTGGCGAGAGCCAAAGCGATCGGAATCCGTAACATTCTCGCTCTGCGCGGAGACCCGCCTCGCGACGACTACGCCCAGCACTCAGACCTTGTTTGTGCGGCGGATCTCGTCAAGTACATTCGCAAAGAGTACGGCGACTACTTCTGCATTGGCGTGGCCGGCTATCCGGAGGGCCATGCCGAGGGGCCTGCGAGTTCGCAGTCCGTGGAGCATGACCTGCCGTATCTCGAGGAAAAAGTGCGTGCCGGTGCCGACTTTATTGTCACGCAGCTGATCTACGACGCCTCCAAGCTCATCAGCTATGAAAAGCTGCTGCGAAACCATCCGTCGGGACTGTTCAAGACAATGCCCATTCTGCCGGGCATCATGCCCATCAACTCGTACCAGCAGTTTCTGCGGTCGGCCAAGCTGTCGCACGCAAGCATTCCTCCCCGGGTACTTGAGGATTTCGCTGCTCTGGACACCAAAGACGATCGCCAGGTCAAGGCATATGGCGTCAAGCTTCTGAGCAACATGATCCACCAGCTGGAGGATGCCGGCATCAACGGGTTCCATTTCTACACTTTGAATCTGGAAAACTCGGTGGTGCAGATTGCGTCGCAGTGTGGTCTGATTCACCGCAAGCGCTACGACTCGAGTAGCGCGCCCAGTGCGGCTGCCGCCAAGCCTGACGTCGACTCGCCGGTCGGCTCGCCCTACAACTCGCGGGCAGCGTCGCCCTCGGTTCGGGAAACAAAGGCCACGTGGGACGACTACACCAACGGCCGGTACTCTGATCCTGCGTCTGCAGCGTTTGGCGAAATCGACGGTTACGGTCCCGTCATTCACGGTGCCGAAAACGGTGTGCCCAACCCGGAGTGGATCACTCCCGAGAAGCCCGAGGATATCGGCTCGCTTTTCGTGGGCCATATCACCAACGAGATCCCCGTCATTCCTTTCAGCGACCAGCCCCTGAGTGCGGAAACCGCGTTGATCCAGGAAGAACTCATCGAGCTTAACCGCAAGGGCCGCTGGACGCTGTCGTCGCAGCCGGGCATCGACAAGACCAGCTCCACGGACCGGATCTTTGGCTGGGGCCCGCCCAACGGTGTTGTTCACCAAAAGGCGTTTGTGGAGTTTCTGACCACCGCCAGCGACTGGGCCGCCATCCGCCAGCGCCTCGACAAGCTGCCGGCAGGCACGGCCACCTACTTTGCTGCGAGCGAAAAGGGGGCCGTGCAGACTAGCGACGCGACCCCGAAAACCCATGCAGTCACTTGGGGTGAGTGGGACGGCCGCACCGTGCAGTCTACGTTTGTTACTGCCGAGTCGTTTGCTGCCTGGCGAGACGAGGCGTTCGACGTGCTGCACCAGTGGCAGCGGCTGTACCCGGTGGGCTCTGCCGCCTATAAGCTGCTGGAAGCCGAGGCGGCCGACCGAGTGCTGGTGACTGTAATTTATCACGACTGTGGAGACGAGCTTTGGCGGCAGCTGGAGCAGTAGCTGCGAAGCTGCCCCTTTATATAGCCAATCGAGAATTTCGAGGCATACTATAGACTTAACATTATCTGCTTTTTGGTAGCGTTTGAAGTGATTCGTGGACCTTACTGGCATCTAATGGACCTTCATTAACATTCAGTGGACCATTGGGCCTTCACTCGATCACTGGGCGTCTAATTTAGTGGACGCTCAGTCACTGCTCCTTTTGGAACTTGTCTTGCAGCAACTGCACAAGTGTGGGGCCGCCTTCTTTATATTCGTATTGTTTAAAGGCAACCAAACCCAGGCCGACGGCGAGAAAGGGATCGGCCCATTTGCTCACCAAGTAGCGGTACATGATTAGTCTTTCTTGGGATCCACGACTTCTACTACGCGAATAATCCAAGTAGCTACCGCTCCAATTAAAATACTCCAGCTATAATAATCCAGTTACAATATCTACAGGTGTTTACAGTATTTACAATATGTACAATAAATATGCTCTAGTGGCACAGATCAACGGGTTGGGTCCGGGCACAGCAGCTCCAATAAAGCCATTGTCAGTGCCGCTCCAGGAACTGAGCCCAGCAGTCGCACCGTCAGGCCTCTAGTGAGTGCTCGGGTAAGGCCCTGTTCTTTGACAAGGTTGCGGGCGACCTGCAGAAGGCTCTGTGAGTCGTTAGGCCGCAGGCTCTTGAGCTCGTCAGAGGTCGCCAGCTGCGTCCGTTTCTTGACCACGGCCAGAAAGTTCGTGAGCGTCTCGCCAACAGCAGTAGAGACAGATGCAGCAATGGCCGTCTGGGCCAGCGTAGGCTGCACTTGCGGGTTCTCAGCCGCTCCCGAAAGCCAGTTCCGAGTCTCTTCATACAGCACCCAAAACAGAACCGTATAAGGCAAATAAATGCCCAATCCGACCCAATAGCCCCGGTAATAGCCTTTGAACCCTTCTGTCTTGTAGATCTGCTTGACAACAGTGCGCATCGGCGTGTTGTGCGACAGCTGCATGCGGCCCTTGATCACCTCCAGCGGAGTCCACAGAAGCGACGCACAGCCCTGCGCAATTGCAGCACTGGTGATGTAGTTCGATACACTGCCGGCTCCCAAATAAGGAGCAAGCAACTTCTTGCACTCGCGGTAGCCAACAACATCGACGGTAAATGCAGGAACCGACATGGTCATTGACGGCACCAAGCCGTTCCAGTACCTCCGCCAAGGAAGGATAAAGCCTGCTCCGGGAGTGGTTTGATGCAGCGTCAAAAGGGTATCAAGGGGATGGAAAACAATTTCCGCCGCCACTGAACTGGCCACCGTGCCCATTACCGTAGACCAATCCATCCTTTGAAGTATTTAGGTAAACGCCTATTTTG
The DNA here is from genome assembly GCA_030563925.1 of Wickerhamiella sergipiensis. Classification (NCBI taxonomy): domain Eukaryota; kingdom Fungi; phylum Ascomycota; class Dipodascomycetes; order Dipodascales; family Trichomonascaceae; genus Wickerhamiella; species Wickerhamiella sergipiensis. The sequence continues at coordinate 12,896 of JAJMKN010000047.1, forward strand.
TCTTGGCTATTTTGCTTGGACTTCAAACCTAAACCAGCGACTAAGCTGCGGATCGAGGTTAGGAGATCTGGGCGGGTCCCGTTGTGATGATTAATATCCATGGCCCTGAGTCGTGGATTGAACGGGCGATGACGTACCCACCCGAGTCGGGAAATCTAGACAAGATCTCCTGCAGAGAAACCCCTACCCATGCGCATAACCAGCCCTCTTTAACCAGCCACCGCGCTTTTGAACAACGATCGGCCTGTGCAGACGTGCAGAAAGCACAGCCATCGCCCAGCCTGCGACCAGCCACAGCAATGCATGGTCCGTGCTCACCTGCATTATTTAAGTAACGGTCTTTCTTCCCCGATCAATCGACCCACCGCTCTCTGCACGTCTCGGACCCGCACTCTTTGCCAGTAAAGGACCCAGTGATTGAATTCAATCTCTTCATTCATTCACTCTCGCGCACTCATTCGTTCAAGTCCGTGCCGAAAACTTTCTTTTGAATCCAGACACGTGCAATGCGTTACGCTTTCCTCGCTTCTCTTCTCCCCTCGGCCTATGCAGCTGTGGTGACCGTGCATGCGGTCTTCACTCCCCAGGCTCAGACTCTCACTTCCTATGTGCAGCCTGACCAGGTGACCAAGGATGAGACCACCACCTTGGAAACTACTCTGTTTGTTGCTTCGAGCACTCCCTCCACCACCGCAGTTGGCTCGGTCGAGACTACCATTCAGACCACCAAGGCCAATCCTGTTTCGCAGACGGACTCGTACTCGCAAGTTCAATTGGCCACCACCGTCAATCCGGATACCTACACCAATGGAATTACCATTGTTACGCCCACCGCAACTGCTACCAGCGCCAGTTCCACCTCCTCCAGCTCCACTACCGGCTCGGTGACGACCTCCAGTTCGGCTTCCACTTCGAGCTCGGACTCCAAAACTACTTCTCCCGAGGCATCATCCACATCGAGTTCGAGCTCGGTCACTACCAGCTCCAGCTCTGCATCCACTTCTAGCTCTTCGTCGAGCTTGGCGGCTGCCCCCACCGGCGGTAACTACTACTCTGACGGTGCCATTTTCTCTGCCATCGACACATCCGACCCTCTGAGCATGTTTGCTCGGGAAGCCATTCCTTTGACCATCCCGGATGGCATTGACCAGTCGGGCCCCATCCAAACGAACAAGTTCTACGCCAACCTGTTTTTGGACGACCAGGACCTCACCGTGTTCGCCCAGCCTTACAACGTCTTTTTCTCCAAGGATACATCCTACTACGGCTTCGGCGTCACATACACCAACGCTTCGCAGCAGGTGTACGGTCCCGACGCCTCGGCGGACCCGGTTGAGTACTACACCAACCCGCTGATGCTCAAGAGCTTTGTCTTCTCTGCCAAGGAGTTTGGCTCCGCCGACGACATCTCGCTAGAAGCCGGCGACTTTGGTCCCTTCTCCACTACCGTCACTGTCAAGGGCTCCAGCGGCTCCATCGAGCTTCCGGTTGCTATTGGTATGGGTATGGTTACTGGTATTTACACTGGTCTGACTCCTCGCTTGTTTAGCCAACTGGGTGTCCAGAGCCTTGTGCAAAAGACCGACCTTTCTTCTGGTGTTAAAAAGTTCCGCGCAAACCTGTTTAACGGTGTTTCCTGGAACGTCTACGTCTCTGGCTCCGGCTCGTCCGACTTCACCTGGACCGTCAACTCCAACTTTGAGCTGGTGGGCTCTTCGTCCACCGATGGCATTGTTGTTCAGGTTGCTGTTGTTCCACCTGGTGCCGATGACTCTGCCATTGATAGCGCGGCCGGTGCCTACGTCACCGGTGCCAAAATTGATGGCTCGGTCGCCAGCGACGTTGCCACCTACAGCATTGACTACACCACCAGCGGCACTTCCTCCTCTGGCAAGCCTCTGCTGTACGCTCTGCCTCATCACGTTGCCTCGTTCTCGGCCGATACCAAGAACGCTGCTACGAGCCTGACTGTCTACTCCGGTAACAAGGGCTATCTGACTGGTGTGGTTGCCTCGTCTTTGACCATGACCGAGGAGCTGTACACCGACCTGCAGTGGCTCCCTTACCAGGATGGCCAGGGCTCGATCTCGTTCTCCAAGGATGCCCTGCAACTTCTTGCTGAGGTTGTCAACGAGGAGATTGCTGAGGACATGGTTGGCCAAACCGACACCACCTCTACCTACACTGCTGGTAAGGGCTTTGACAAGTTCGCCTACATTCTTCTTGTTGCCTCTGAAGTTCTTGGCTCTGATTCCGTGACCAAGCAGGGTCTTGAGTCGCTCAAGAGCGCATTGAGTCCCTGGTTGTCTAACACCCAGCCTACTCCGTTCATTTACGACACTCTGTTCAAGGGCATCACCTCGTCTGCTGCCAACAATGGTGGCTCTGTCTCGGATGACTTCGGCGCTCCTCTGTACAACGATCACCACTTCCACTACGGCTACTACGTGCATGCCGCAGCCGTTATTGGTTTGATCGACAACAAGCTGGGCGGCACCTGGGTCGAGGACAACAAGGACTGGGTCAACTCGCTGGTTCGCGACGTTGCCAACCCTTCGACGGACGACTCTCACTTCCCCGTTTTCCGCATGTTTGACTTCTTCCATGGCCACTCGTGGGCCCATGGTCTGTTTGCTAGCGGTGACGGCAAGGACGAGGAGTCGACTTCCGAGGACTACAACTTTGCCTACGGCATGAAGCTTTGGGGCCAGGTTAGCGGCGACAAGGCCATGGAGGCTCGCGGTGATTTGATGCTCTCGATCATGAAGCGGTCGATGGATCTCTACTTCTACTTCAAGAATGACAACGCCGTCCAGCCCTCCAAGATCCTCGGCAACCGCGTTGCTGGTATCACCTTTGAGAACAAGCTTGACCACACTACCTACTTTGGTACCAACATCGAGTATATCCAGGGCATCCACATGATCCCCATCACCGGTGCCTCTGGCTTGATTCGCTCCAAGGAATTTGTGCAGCAGGAGTGGGACTCCGTAATTGCGCCGATCCTTGACAACGTCGACTCGGGCTGGACCGGTATTCTCCGCAGCAATCAGGTCCTTTACGATCCCACTTCGGCCTATGAGTTCTTCAGCCAGGATAACTGGAACTCCGGCTGGCTCGACGGTGGTGCCTCGCGCACCTGGTATCTGACCCTGGCGGCTGCTCTCGGTGGTTCTACTTGATCGCCTCAGCCTTCTTGGTCACCAACTTCCTGTATTTAATTTGTAACATATTTTTGATTAATGCTCATTATAGCTTTTTACTACTCCTTGGTGCGGGCCAGTTGTCTCGCATTCTCTCGGACCTTGGGGCTGTAGTGCTTGTCCAACAGGGCGAATTCCCACATGGTAGCCACTTCGGCATTACTGCGTTCCGGGATCTCTGCGTTTTCGTTGTACGAGCCGCGGCCAATCCGGTCTGTGGTTTGGTAAAGAGCGGCAGAATAAGGGTACCGCTGGACCATGCGCTCCAAGACAGTTTCTGCAACCAGAGCAGTTCGTTCTGGGAAAAACAAAGCGCAGGTTGCCAGCCGTTTTGAAAAGGCAAGCACCCGGGGCCGTGTAGACATGCTCTGTTTTGAAAACAGCGATTCCAACGCGCGGACAAGCATATCGGTCTCGCTTGTGAGCCTGCCTCGATGGCTGGATGCGAGATGCTTATGGTTTTGCTCGATGAGAGGGTCCAGGGCCATGGTGGGCAGAATATCGTACAGCTTGTTGATGAAAAAGGACAGATCGAGGTTGATAGAGTCACCAACTTGACCAGACAATAATGCGAACGCGGTGCATACGCATAGCAGAATCTGGCGAGGGTTCACAATATCCTGCTCCGTGATGATTTCTCTCAGGACCTCTAGCAAGTCTCCAAACAGATCGGCGTTGATCAGGTGAGCATACTTTGCCAGCCCCTCCAAGGCAGCGCCCAATAAGGTCTTGGAGCGGACCTTGAGGATATTGAAGTAAAGCACAAACACAACCTTGAGAGATTGAGCTTGGAGCTTTTCGCGCATCTGAGAGGAAACAGACAGCTCTGCTTTGCGCATCTCCTCGTCGATTTCTTTTTGCTCCTTGCGTTGCTTGCGCTGCTTCTTGGAAAGATGTACACGGTCCTTCTTTTTGATAAGATTTTCCTTGGGTTTTTCCTTGATCATTCGTTCCAAATCAGCCCGGCCCGTCAGCTCGGTCAAAAGACGGAGGTGCACTAGAGACGCCAGCACCTTGGAGTCGACCTTGTATCGGCGGGTTTTGATCATTTTTGCGAGCGCTTGCACAAGCTCGAAACTGACATGACCCTCCACATCGGTCTCGAAAATAGTAATAACACAGTCCAATGCCTTTTGGAAGGGCTGGTCGATGCGCTGGGAGCTGAGCTTCTCCACCAGCACCTTCATCAACTCGCTTCGGAAGTTGAATTGAGGTACAGACTCCAGCAGGTCCGCTGCAATGCGCACAGCTGTCGATGCCAATGCATAGCGCTTGCCTTGAGTTTCAAGCCGTCCCTGATTAAAGAAGAGACGGACAAGGTCGAGATACTCTTTGTACAGCGAAACCAAAAGCTGCTCGAACTCTCGCAGCTGGCGGACTTCTTTGGTGGCCTTTTCTTTCTTTTGAGCATCCGTCAGCGGCTTGATTCGGTAGCCAGGAATAACATCCTTGTAAATAGTGAGCAGAGCCAGCATAATAAGCTGTCTGGTGCGAGCCCTTCGGCTACGAGCAGCCAGCCGCTGCAACTCTCTGATCTTTCCCAGATGCTCTTCGGGGCTCTCGTTGATCAATCCGGCATAATCGGCCACCATTTCCTTTACTTGGTCGTCGCTGAGTTCGGGCTCGTTGGCCTCGGTAGCCTCTTGTTCCATCTTGGCTACTTCAGAGTCTTCGACACCTCCCCATTCTTCTTCTTCGTCTTGCTCTTCTTCACTCGAGGATTCCTCTTCCATGGAAGGCTTTTTGACAAGCTCTTTGCGTACTCTCTCAACCTTACCATCCCGAATTACAGGCAGGCCTTGATGTTCCTCTTCGTCCTCGACTTTGAACCGGCGAGGAACGTCTTCCAGGCCAAGATCCTCTTCTCCATCAAACGCATCCCAATTGCCGACCAGCTGCTCATCTAGATGCTGTCGCTTTCGTTGCGTATCCTCTAATTTTATCTGCTTGCGTGACCTTTTCGGCATTCTTAAAGGGGGTCGCTAGTTATGCAGAATATTGGGAATCACTGCCTGCCTCGAGAAAAAAATTATATAATACTGAAAACTAAATTTCACTGCTTTAGGACCTGTCCAGCTTGAAGCATGCCCAAAGCACCAAAGGCAGACAGCACCAAGGCAAAGGGTCCTTACAAGGGCCCAAAGCCTAAAAAGGCCGAATTCGATAATGCTCCCTCCGTTGATATCAATGAAAAACGCCGCAAGGGTAAAAAGGCTCCTTCCGGAGAGAAATCAGAGCTGGATGAACTGAGAGCAGATGCCCCTCGTGCGTTTCGCAACTTGCTGAAACGGCAAGAAAGTGCCAAAAAACGCGAGGCCGAGGCAATTGAGGCTAAATCCAACCCCCAGCCCACCAAGCCTCAGCCTGCTCCGAAAGAAGAACTTAAGATTCGCAAAGGCGAGTCTATGTCTGATTTCTCAAGACGAGTCAACGAAGCCGTCCCATTGCCGCAAGCAAAGGGAGTTGGTAGTGCAAAGGCTGAGAAGACTCGTCAAAAACAAAGAGCCAAGGCCGAAAATTTACGAGCAGAGTACAAGAGCCGACTGGACAAACGACGGGGCCGGACTGCTGATGATGATAAGGCCGATCTTGACGCAGAGAACTGGAAGTGGTCCAATCGAGATAAATCGCCTGATCCTTGGGACCGCATCCAGACCACAGAAAAGCCTAAATTTGGCGAGGTCGCCGACCGGCCGCCAGAACTACCCAAGCTGAAAATTCGCGGAAATGTGCCCAAGGCTGCTGCGAGCTCGGCGGCTCGCCGCGAAATTCTCGAGGCAGAGCGCGAGAATGTTATTGCCGAGTACCGCCGTCTCAAGGCTGCACGTGAAAATACCGAAAATTAGAGTGGCATGTGGGTCTACGATCACTGATAAGGTTTGCAACGGCGCCGCTTCCCCGGCAAACCTCAACTCGTTGATTTCTGCTCAGATGTTGTCCTTCCGACAGCGGAATTCTTGCAATTTCCCTTTGTATACTAAGTATCCTGATAGTTTCATATTTAACCAACCTATAAACGGCGGCATCAGTGTCGGCTGCATCTCGGTGAAGAATCCTGCGGTCTGCACGCAGCAATCTGCAAGAAACCTAGTTTGGAACCACAACTTGTTGAAATTGCGACATGCGCATGAAACAAAAATGCCCAAATATGGCCAACTAGACGTATATTCTCCTTGTTTATTTCATTTTTTCGCTAACATATCTGTACCAGGCACACTATTCACTCCTCACTGAAGTTACAAGACTGCAGAAAGCCAACCCCGCCAACGGCTCGATCAAAAAGGTTCGCTTTTAGGTTCGGCCCGCCGAGGCGAGTCACTTTAGGTTTGTAAATGCTATTATTTGAACTTTAGTTCTAGATGGACTATAAAGATGGGCTGGAAAGTCCGGTTTAGCACAAACACTTGTTTCCTTTTGTCTTTCTTTTCTTTACCCACCCATTTCATTCTTTTTCTCAATGAAGCTTTCTCAGTCTATTGTGCTTGCTACCCTCAGCATGGCTCTGGCTATCCCTGCCAACACTGGCAATGCTCTGATGGATGGCGCCCAGAACTCTGTCACTAACTCTCGTCAGGTGATGGATACTCTGTCCGCTCAGCTCAAGCGTCAGGATGGTCATCCCACTGCTGATGTTCTGTCTGCCTTCCTCACTGGTGCCGATTCTCAGATTGACAACGCCGTTGGTACTCTTGCCGAGGCTCTGTCGCCCCTGACCTTCGGTCTGTCTGAGGCTGTTGGCGGTGTCCTGCTGGGCCCCTTTGTCCAGTCGGTCACCAACGGTGCTGAGGTTCTGATCACCAACCTTATTGGTGGCGGCATTGACCTGGTTACGCAGCCCGCCATCAAGCTGTTCACCCAGTCGCTGACCCGTGTTTCGCAGATGGCTGCTGAGAACAAGGTCGACGCTACTGGCCTGAACAAGGCTATCAGCCAGATCCAGCAGCTGACCCCCAAGGCTATGTCGAAGCGTGCTCAGACTGGCAATGCTCTGGCGGACGGCGCCCAGAACTCTGTCACCAACTCTCGTCAGGTGATGGATACTCTGTCTGCTCAGCTCAAGCGTCAGGATGGCCACCCCACTGCTGATGTTCTGTCTGCCTTCCTCACTGGTGCCGATTCTCAGATTGACAACGCCGTTGGCACTATTGCCGAGGCTCTGGCTCCTCTGACCTTCGGTCTGTCTGAGGCTGTTGGCGGTGTCCTTCTGGGCCCCTTTGTCCAGTCGGTCACCAATGGTGCTGAGGTTCTTATCACCAACCTTATTGGTGGCGGCATTGACCTGGTTACACAGCCTGCTATCAAGCTGTTCACCCAGTCTCTCACCCGTGTGTCGCAGATGGCTGCTGAGAACAAGGTCGATGCTACTGGCCTGAACAAGGCTATCAGCCAGATCACTCAGTTGCACTCCAAGGCTAAGCGTGCCCAAACTGGCAACGCTCTCTTGGATGGCGCCCAGAACTCCGCTACTAACTCTCGTCAGGTGATGGATACTCTGACCGCTCAGCTTAAGCGTCAGGATGGTCACCCCACTGCTGATGTTCTTACTGCTTTCCTTACCGGCGCCGATTCTCAGATTGACAACGCCGTTGGCACTATTGCCGAGGCTCTGGCTCCTCTGACCTTCGGTCTGTCTGAGGCGGTTGGCGGTGTCCTTCTGGGCCCCTTTGTTCAGTCGGTCACCAACGGTGCTGAGGTTCTGATCACCAACCTTATTGGTGGCGGCATTGACCTGGTTACGCAGCCTGCTATCAAGCTGTTCACTCAGTCGCTGACCCGTGTTTCGCAGATGGCTGCTGAGAACAAGGTTGATGTTACTGGTCTGAACAAGGCGATCAACCAGATCAGTTCGCTGACCCCCAAGGCTAAGCGTGCCCAAACTGGCAACGCTTTGATGGATGGCGCTCAGAACTCTGTCACCAACTCTCGTCAGGTGATGGATACTCTGTCTGCTCAGCTCAAGCGCCAGGATGGTCACCCCACTGCTGATGTTCTGTCTGCTTTCCTTACCGGCGCCGATTCTCAGATTGACAACGCCGTCGGCACTATTGCCGAAGCTCTGTCGCCCCTGACCTTCGGTCTGTCTGAGGCTGTTGGCGGTGTCCTGCTGGGCCCCTTTGTCCAGTCGGTTACCAACGGTGCTGAGGTCCTGATCACCAACCTCATTGGTGGTGGTGTTGACCTGGTTACGCAGCCCGCCATCAAGCTGTTCACCCAGTCGCTGACCCGCGTGTCGCAGATGGCTGCTGAGAACAAGGTTGACGCTACTGGCCTGAACAAGGCTATCAGCCAGATCCAGCAGCTGACCTCCAAGCAATAGACTCTTTGACTTCACAGTACAATTGATACTTTCGTAATTATTAGTTTATTATTTTGTTCCTTTAAAGCGCCAATATGACTGTTTAGCGGTGGTATCGCGTGCCATTCAGCATCTGTGAGCATTTCATACGGAACTTTGTCAATCATTAGACGCGAAAGTTATAATACCTGGATTAGTTTCGTTATAACTGCGGTTTCATCCATTTCAGCTGTTGTAGCCGACAAGGTCTGCAGGAGAGATGCGTGATTGCAGGGCAAGGAATTTCATCTTCGTCATGGTCCCGAGAATTCTCAATACGGCGAGTCGGATTTGGCCCGCTGTTCGAGCCCGGACCGGCTTTTCCGGTGCTGCCCGGCCTGCTGTGACTCCAAATATGGGTCTATTTTGCTACGGTGGTCTTCGATGGAACAGCCGGCTTCCCGAGTCAACGGATCCATCTCGAGATCTGCAATCCAACGAGCTGAAGGAACGGCTCCCCAAGTTCCCTCTCCACAAGGATATTGCACCCACATTGTTGCCCAAGGCCGGTTCCCCTCGTGTAGGACCCAACATGACGTTTGCACAATTGATTGAGAAACTGAAGCGGACGCAGGGAGTCGAGTTGTTATACATGGCCGAGTCGCACCGTCTTTACTTTGTTGGCTGCTTTGCGTTGGCTTTTATTGCTGCATACAACTTGTTCGATGTTCTCGACATGGGAATTCCGCTGATGGTCAAGTCGTACCAGGAAAACGACCTCGACGGCACTGCCATGGAGAACCTTGGCCAGCTTGTTCGACGGTTTGGAATGGTCGGCGGCATGGCTATCTGCTACTTTATTGTTGGCTTGACGTTTGCGACCATTCCTAGCCGGTTGGTTCGCCGGATCGAGTTTGTGCCTGGTCCTCAAGAAGTTATCAAGCTGGTCACGCATCCGTGGGTGCCGGGCCGGCCGTCGCCGGTGATTTCGATTCCGGTAGAGAATCTGTCGATTGGCAAGCGGACCAAGGTCTGGACTGGCGAAGGATTCTACGGTACTGCATCGCGGTCGTCGTTTTTCTTTTTCCTATGGGAGAAGGGCCGACGGCTTCCGTGGATCGTTGACCGAAGCGGCTGGTTCTGGGGCGATGGACGTGTGTACGACGTTGTTTTCGGAAAGGAGCCTGTTGCGATGGCAGAAAAGGGTATCTCCTATGACGATGTTTTGAGGCATCAGATGCTGCAGGCTGAGAAGAAAAAGGCTGAGCTGCGCAGAGACCTTGGACCTGCCTGGCGTGCCAAGGCGATCGGCCAGCTAATGAAGGAGGATGTGCAGAAGTTCTCTAGCGCGGGCAAGAACGCTGTGATGGGGACACTCAAGCGCAAGCAGCAGCTTCCGGGCAGCAAAGATCCTGAAAAGCCTCCTTCTGATCAATAGCCTGCCGACGTGACTACCCCATGAGCCAAAGGTTCCTTGTACAGTGATGCTACAAATCACCTCTGATCACCTCTGATCACCTCTGATCATCTAGAAGAGCTCATATCAGCAGAAGATCACTTACCACTGCGCTACATACTCGTGAAATGTACATCTAAATTAATAGTTCGCCAGCACCCTCTCCCAGGTAATAAGCAAACCGAGACAGGAAGACGGCAGCAGCAGGCTCGCCGCGGGTCTTGAGCTCCGGAGCAACCACCACCTCGGCAATCACGCTCTCGGCAACGCCGCCAACCTTTACCACCGACAGCTCTACGCTGTACGGCACCTTGGGGGCCGACGCAGTGAGAGCATCAAGAGCAGAGCTCCGCAGCACGCTGGCGCGGGGTTTCTGGGCAATGATAGAGTCGCGGATGGCCAAACGCTCGGCCTTTTTCAGCGCGCGGGCCAGCGAGAACCGCAGCTCCTGGGCCACTTCCAGCAGGCCGGCCAGCGGGATCTCCTCCTCCACAACAGTGGGCTGGGGCGGCGCCGGCTTGTTCTTGGCGGCCTGCGACGGCTTCTCAAACGGAATTGCCTCGGACAGGTCCAGATGCGACCGTTTGTCGATACGCTCAGACAGCGACTGCGTCTTGTCGGCTGGGATCTTGCCCAGAGCCACCAGCACGTCGCCCTTGAGAATGCGGCCGTTGGGGCCTGTGCCCTTGATGGTGCTGGCGTCAATACCGGCAGCATCACAAAGACGGAGCACAGACGGCAGGCTTGCGGCAGCTCCTTTGCCTGTGAATTCAGATCCGCTAGCTCCATTAGACGGTCCACTAGAACCGCTAGAAGGAGGAGCCGAGTCATTGGCAGGCTCGCTGCGCTTCTCAGAGATGACCGTTTCGTCAAGCGACTTCTCCTCGGACGCCTTTGTTTGCTTGGACTTGCTGGACGACTTGTCCTTGGCGGAAACAATGGCATCAAAGTCGATGCTGCTGATATCGTCGTCGGGCTCAGCCAGGACCGCAATCGGAGTGCCTACAGGCACGCCCTTGGCGCCATTTTCGATGATGATCTTGGCCAGCACGCCGTCGTCCTGCGCCTCGACCGAGATCTGGGCCTTGTCGGTCTCAATCTCCAGGAGCTCGTCGCCGGCAGAAAATGCATCGCCAGGCTTGTATTTCCAGTCAACAATGCCTCCCTCGGTCATGGTGGGGGACATGGCGGGCATGTCGAACGCGGTGGCTTTGAGCCGGCGGGCGGCAGCGCTCAGTGAGCGGGCCGAGGCGCAGCGGCCGGTGCGAACGGTGCGAGCCAGAGTAGGCAACATGTTGAGTTATCCAGGGCACGGTTTCAGGGCTGGATCTCTGCGTCAGCGCTGGGAGTGCTGGGCGCTGGGCGCTGGGACATTGACGCTGGGAGCTGACGGGCGCTGGGAGCTGACGCTGGCTTACTCTGGCTGAAATACCCTACCCTTGAAATTATTTCTTAACAATGGACTTTGATCAGTTGGTGGCCTCGAGGCCCCAAGACCTGCTGCTGGGCGATCAGCGCATCCGCAATGCAGCCATGCAGGGCTTGAAAAAGGCCCTCGATCCCATTGCTTCCAAATATTCAGTGCTGGACGCTGTGCATGTCGACGGCCTGGACGCCGAGCAGGCGTTTGTGCAGGCCCAGATGGTCGTTGATGGCACGCTGGACAAATTATTTGCCAAACTTAGTTCGATGGTTGGTGACCTGGAGGGCGAGGGCGAAGACCAGTCGGAAGGCTCCGAAGGCGAGTTGGAAGGCTCCGAAGGTGAGCTTGATGAAGAGCTCGACGGCGAGGAAGGCTCTGAAGGCTCTGAAGAGCTCGAAGGTGAGCCCGAAGGCTTTGAAGGCTTTGAAGACGAAGATCTGGACGAAAACGAAGACTCTGAAGAGCTTGATGTTAATGGTGTTGACGATTTCGATGAAACCGAATATCTCGATGCCGATGAGACTCTTCGCAAGAAACTTCAGGACGAGGACGAGGAGGTCGAGGAGGTCGAGGAGGACGAAGAGGATGAGGATGAGGACGACGCCGAAGAGGATGAGGACGCCGACGACGCCGACGACGCTGAGAAAACCGACCTCGAAAAGCTCAACTCGGGAATGTTCCGTCTCGAAGACTTCCAACAACAGGTTCTGGCTATGGAGGAGCAGAACGATGATGACGACGAGGAGATCGACTACTTGGCCGACCAGGGCGAAGATAGTGACGAGGATGTTCACTATAAAGACTTCTTTGCTGCCCCGCCTAAAAAGACCCGCAAGGTCGCCCTGCCTCCCGCTGAACAGGCCGAAAAGGAACAGGAGGAAGAGGTCGAGGAGGCCATGCAGAACGCTCGCCGCGACCTGTTTGCTAGCGACGACGACGATGACGAACAGCTGCTAGAAAGCTCGGAAGAGACGCCCGCAGGCGGGCTGGAGAAACTGTCCAAGTTCGAGCGCCAGCAGCGCGAGCTCGAGCAGCAGATCGCCGAGCTCGAGGAAGAGAACGTCGGTCGCAAAGAGTGGGCGCTGCGCGGTGAGGTTGCCAGCACCGAGCGGCCCCAGGACTCGCTGATCTCCACCGAGCTTGATTTCGACAGAAACGCAAAGGCCGCGCCCGTCATCACCTCCGAGGTCACAACTTCCCTCGAGGACATGATCCGCGACCGCATCAAAAAGGCCCAGTTCGACGACCTGCCCCGCAGGCTGCCGCCCTCGGAACTGGACCACAAAAAGAGCCGCCAGCTCGACGAGGTGTCGGAAACCAAGTCCTCGAAATCGCTGGCTGAGCTCTACGAGGACGACAAGCTCCGCAAGGAAAATGCAGACTACTTTGCTGACCAGGACAATGCCAAAACAACCGCCGCCCACAAGGAGATCGCCGATCTGTATGCATCGCTGAGCCGCAAGCTCGACGCCTTGTGCTCGTGGAACTACACGCCCAAGGCGCCCAAGCCCGCCATCCAGATCGTCACCGACGCGCCGGCCATCTCCATGGAGGACGCTCAGCCTTCTACCATGGCCACTGGCTCATCGCTGGCGCCCCAGGAGGTCTACAAGGCCGGCCAGAACGGTGCCAAGGACGAGATTGTGGGTGCAGACGGCCTGCCGGTTGCCCGCAGCGAGCAGACGCCCGACGAGCGTCGCCGCCAGCGCCGCCGCGCAAAGGCCCGCTCCAAGGCCGAAGCTGCCCGCAAGCCGGCGCCTGCCGAGGAGCCCGCTGCCGGCGCTGCGTCTGGCAAGGGCAAGAGCACCAGCAAGAACGCCATGTTCGAGACCCTCAAAAAGGGCAACGTCACGATGGTCGACAAGCGCGGCAACAAGCGCGACATGCGCGGCAATGTCGTCAAGGACACCAAGCCCACTGTCGCGTCGCATGTCAAGCTCTGAGCTGTGGTGGCTGGCTCTGGCTTTCCAGTAATGCATCTAAATATATAAATAAACCAACCCTTAATCTAACGTGCGGTCTGTAGCCTACCAGTTGTAGCCTACCGGTAGTAGTGCGGCTTGAACACAAATTCGAGCCGAAGAACCCCGTTCTCAAAATTCGCCTTGAACTTATCGGGAATAAATCGCGGCATATCCCACGGCTCATCCAGAATCCGGAACGACAGCGTGCGATAGCCTTTACCCGAGAACTTGACGAGAGTTGTACCGTCGTTTTGCTTGATCTTTTCGTACTTGGGGATCTCAGAAGTGTCGGCCAGCCGCGGGTAGTACAAAGCAAACTTGTAGCCCTTGACTCGGCTAGAGAGATAGCTTTCTGAGAACTGATGGGGTTGGTAGTTCGACGACTCCCCGTAAACAACCCGGTTCACATACTCTGGCACGTATCCTTGGCCAGTTTCCGCTACCAGGGAATCAAAGACCTCTTCATCAGGAGACGCTCGGGACAGCACCGACTTTCTGAACGGACTTTCTTTAACTTCGGGAGTCACATCAACCGCTTTAGAACTAGCAACGCTCACGGCTCGTGCATCTTTCTCAACTGCTCGTATTGTAAGTATAGCCGCCTGCCGTTGAGTTTTTTCCAGCACCTCCTGCCAAAAATCAGCATATTCAGGGTCGGCTTTAAACTGCCGAGCTCGCAGCTCCAACGTTTTGAGACCCACAAGGCTCTCTTTTCCAAGCAATTGACTCACATCCGGCTCCACTATCAAAGTAGCCGGAAACTCGTTCTCGGCTTTTGTGTGGGAAATGTACGTTGCAACCGCATTCCAAAACCGCTTTCCGGCCGGAGTGTGTTCCAATCCAGTAAACTTCTTGGCCTGTTCAACCACCGCCAGCTGTTCCTTGCCGGAGATTCCATCCAGGACCTGCAGTGGATCTGGCGGAGCGTGCTTAATTTCCGCAAATTCGGCGGCAAACTCGCCTCCTATTAATGCGGGAAATACACATATGCGGTCGATGGCCGACGCTCGTTCGTTGATCAAGCGTAGCAACGCACTCTTGTAGAGCTGGTGGAGCTCGAAGCGATCGTCCTGCATGCTGATGCAACGTCCCTCACTGTCCTCGAAGACTAAGGCCCATGCCCAAGGACAACCAGGCCCTTGGAGACTTTGGAGACAGACTTTAGTTAATACAACGGCAATAGTAACATTAGTGGTAAGATGCTAAAATGCTAAACTAATAGGACTCGGCTGCGTCCAGCTCATCGGCGGCAAGCACAGCATTCTCTTCCTCGGGCTCAAAGTACAGCTCGTCGTGCAACTCGTCGTCGTTTTCCAGCTCCTGCAGGAACTCCTGGTAATCGCGAGTGGCAGTAGGAGCACCCTTCTTTGAGATATCCTCAGGATCCTCGTTGTACTCCTTGGCCATGCGCTGCAGCCGGGTCTTTCTTTTCTTTTGCTTCTCAGGATACACCTTCTTCACAAGCACAACATCAGGGATCTCCTCCTCCTTGAGCTGGTCCCACTCGGGGTGGTTGAAGTTCGCGGTGGTGAGATCGTACCCCATGACGCTGTCGCCAGGATGAAGAATACCGCCGAGATGGCTGCGAATATAGTAGGTAGTGTCGTTGACGCCCAGGTCGCTGGCCCGCGCAATCGTGACGTCTGCCAGCGCAAACTTGTCCACCGACGGCCCTGTGGGCTCAATGTCGAGTACAATGAACTCTGTGAGCGCGCGACCAGACGCCACAGATGTGAACGGATCCTTGAAGTACTGCTGGGCAGTGAGAATCGTCGTCTGCAGCGTATTGGGGTCGATCAAATGCACGTTTTTGTTGACCTTGTAGCAAAGAGTGAGCAGCGGAATATTGCCGTGCTGGCGAGCAACTTTTCGCGGCAACACCACAAGATCTTCTCTGCAAATAGGTACAATCTCCACAGAGTAGGTGAACTTGTAGGACTTTGTGCCCGTATGGGTATCCTCGGAAATAAACTGCTCGCTGCGCTTGGAGCGGATCGGCACCACCGATTGCAGAAACTCCAGCATCTTGGCAGCGTCGGCCTGGCGGCTGTAGAAAAAGTCAATGCCGTCGCGCTTCTCTTCAATGGACATGGTCTGCTGGTGGGCCTTGTTTTTCAAAATCAGCTGCTCCAGATACAAAAACGTCTTCTTGTGCTCGGTCTTTTGTCGCACCTGGATCGTGGCGACCCACTTGTTGGCAGTATATGATTTAGCGCATTCGGGGCACTGCGTTGTGCTCTCAAAGAACTCCACAGGGTACGACTGCTGGATGATCAGGTTGTTGAACTGGGTAGCTTCGCCCTGCACAGTGACGGTGATTTTGGTCCGCCGCGAGTGCGGTTCTGTCCAAATGAATCTTGCATCCACGAACCGCACTCCCTGAGCATCGGAAATCTTCAACCGCCGCAGCAGAATGGCCATCAGCTCCCGAGACTCGCGCTCGGCATACTGCCATCCCCCAGGAGGAACTTTGACTCTGCCGCAGTTTTTGCAGAATTGAATCGATCCCGTATGAGGAAGATCAGACGTAATGTCGACCGACAGTGCGATACACTCGTTGCAAGTGGAAAAGCCGTTGCTCTCCATAGGCTTTCCGCACGCACAGCAGGAAATCAGAGGCTTTGTGTGCTTTGGAGTGAAGCGAGCAATGATCTGCCGATCCTCGATGGGTTCCGGATCGGGATTTTGCAGTGCTTCAGAGCCATCTTCAGCTTTCTTTGCCTCCTCGGGATGGATCGATAGCTTCGCAAACGATTCTTCCATAGTGGCAAGCGATTAGAAATCGGTATGCGAGAGGTGCATATATATGGTGCCCAGCAAAATCACCCTTTGCTGGCGGTCGTAAACAAATATATGAAAAGCTTGGCCAATTCAGTTGGCAACAGTATATTTATGATAACTGTTGAAAGGCCAGGATAGTGATGAAATTCTCGTCAACAAAAACAATAAGAGCAAAGCATTGCATGCAAAAAAATGGCGACACCGGCAGGACTCGAACCTGCGCGGGAATATCCCAAAAGATGCCCAAATAAAGATTCGAGTCTTTCGCCTTAACCGCTCGGCCACAGTGCCTATTTTTCGAATTTTTGGCACCCTGGTCAAACACCTCGGAAGCGCAAATGGAAAAGATCAAGATCTGTCTTTCCCCTATTTCCGAGCAGCAAAGTGATTGATAAAATCATAAAACGGATTCCCAGAGAATTCAACGTCATCGCCCATGTATATGGCACCTGTCACCATCGCGGCCGCCCACGATAACAGATGCCGCCCACCGGAATAACTGATCGGCATTCGGCAGGGTTCGAGTGCAAGCCCTAGCCCTCGTCCAACCGTGCATATAGCCGTTGCTGTTGACAGGTTATAAAAGACCCCAATCTCAATCCAATTGACACAATGACCACCCAGATTCCATCTACGCGAACATTGTACGTCGAAAAAGAAGGCCATGCCGTCGCCCACCAGGTGCATGTTCCTGAGGTGAAGGCTGATGAAGTCCTGATTGCAGTAAAGGCTGTCAGTATCAACCCCATTGACTTTATCCAGATGAAGTTCAAACTGGCCGAAGGTGCTGGAATGGGCTGCAATTTCGCTGGCGAGGTCGTTCAAGTTGGCGAAGACGTTAAGGACTGGGCCGTCGGTGATACCACTGCCGGCAGTGTTCCCGGAGCCGACGTTGACAGACCCGAGGTTGGAGCCTTTACCAACTTCCTTGTTATCAAGGGTGAACAACTATTCCACATTCCTGAAAAGCTGGGCAGCGATATCTCCGATGAAATTTCGGTTGGATACCCGGGCAGCTTTGAGCAGGCGTCTACTCTTGGCCTGACTCTCGAAACCGCTGCCGTCGGCTTCGAGTTCAACGATAAGATCCCGATCGTGAAAGACTCGCAATCTGGCTACATCTTGATCTACAGTGCGGCCAGCTCTCTCGGGTTTGCATTCTGCCAGGTCGCAAAGTACATTGGCTATAATGTGATTGGTGTGGCGTCCAAGAAGAATGCCAAGGATCTGCGTCATATCGGCGTGGACCATATTTTGGACTACCACGACAAGGACTGGCAGGAGCAGGTCAAGAAAATTGCAGGCGACGACTTGACCATTGCCTTTGACTGCTACTCCAAGCAGGAGAGCGTGGATGCCGTCTGGGACCTTCTGTCGAGCACCAAGCCTGCCAAGCTGAGCGCCTTCTTGACTGATCCCAAGCCTACCAAGGAGAAGCCGAACGCCAAGTTCGACGATGTCCTGTACTACCACCTCTTCCACGACATCAAGAAGATGGGTCCCGACGTCCTTGCTGCGGACCCCAGCGTGCTGCCTTACGCTGCCAGCATCTTCCAGCATATCAACCAAATGTTTGCTACCAAGTCTATCAAGTCGCAGCAAACTAAGGTTGTAGGTAACAGCCTGGACGACGTTCCTCACGCTCTGGAGTTGTGGTCCAAGGGTGTCTCTAATGAGAAGCTGGTTGTGCGGTTCAAGTAGACGCTCGGTATTAAACCCACGAACCTAGGTTTGGATATTTAAACGTATCTCTCGACATTTCTGCTTGAAAAACTATGCTCCATGATTATATCAGTACATAAAAACCACCCCCACTCTGTTGCATGTTTCGGACCGGAATTCTTGGTTTCCCGAAACCTTTCCTTTATGCACCCCATCCTGCATGCTTACAATCTCTAACTTCTCCTGCATGTGACGCGCAGGCATTGCGACCTGCTATTGAGTACCCTCTCCCGCTGTCTGTAGCATTTTAGGTGCATGTCCAACTTGAACGGAAAATCCCTTCAAGATGTTCCCGACTAGCGATGCAGTTTGGACAAAACTCGGTCCAGGAACGGTTCCGGCTAAAAATATGAATCCATAATCCATGCGCCTTGCCAGCATGCTGATAAATGCCGCAGAGACACTGCAGGGCCGTCTATAAAGGCGCACAGCGTAGTCCGATTAGAGCACATCGCAAGTAGCAAATGACTCCCTCTACTAGAACCCTTTACATTGAGCGCGATGGTAAGGCTGTGCCCGAGCAAGTGCCTGTCCCCGACATCAAGTCCGATGAGGTATTGATTGCTGTAAAGGCTGTCAGTATGAACCCCATTGACAGCATGCAGGTCCAGTTCAAGGCCGCAGAAGATGCTGGAATCGGATGCAGCTTTGCCGGTGAGATTGTTTCTGTTGGCAAGGATGTCAAAGGCTGGGCTGTGGGCGACACGACGGCAGGCGGTGTGGCCGGCGGTGATGTTAAACATCCCTCCGATGGCGCATTTAGCAATCTCATTGTCGTGAAAGCTGACCTGCTTTTCCGTCTCCCCGGTAAGCTAACTACGGATCTCTCGGATAGCATTCCTCTTGGCTACCCGACTACCTTCGAACAGGCATCCACTTTGGGACTGACCATCGAGACTGCTGCCCTCGCTTTCGAGTTCTACGACAAGATCCCGGTGGTTCCCAATTCCCAGTCCGGATTTGTATTGGTATACAGCGCGGCGAGCAACTTGGGCTTCTCGTTGTGCCAGCTTGCCAAGTACATTGGCTACACTGTTATCGGTCTCGCTTCTGAAAAGAACTTTGGGGACCTGCGGCAGATTGGCGTGGATTATCTGTTGGATTATCACTCTGATAGCTGGCAGGCCGAGGTCAAAAAGATTGCCGGTGATGATCTGACCTTAGCATTCGACTGCTATTCCAAGCAAGACAGTGTCGATGCCATCTGGGAGGTCCTGTCCATCACAAAGCCGGCCCATCTTAGCGGCTTCTTGGCCGGTCTGAATCCTACCACGAAAAAACCCAACGCGAGTTTCAACTACGTTGTCTACTTTCACCTGTTCCATGATGTTAAGATGTTTGGTCCAAACGCGATTACCGCGGACCCCAGCGTGCTGCCCTTTGCACCCTCGATTCTGAAGCATCTCAACGAAGTGTACGCTGTCAAGGCTTTCAAGGCACAGCAGACCAAGGTCGTTGGAAACAGTCTGAAGAACATTCCTCACGCATTGGACCTCATGGCCTCTGGCGTCTCTAACGAGAAGCTGGTTGTGCGTCTCAAGTAGAACCCGAGCTAGGCGCCCTCTATTTAGAGCTAGTGCATATCGTGTTCTTTGGTAAACACTCTGGCTGGAAGTATGTGCCTGTTATTTCTCTCTTCAGCGTTTTAACTCTTACTCGGAACGGAATTTTAAATGTCCGAAACCGTTGGGATTCTGCACCACCATTCCTGCATGCTTACAACGTCTTGCGTGTTCAATGCATGATACACACACCACATTGACGAATGACTTCAGGTGATCTTGACCCACTTACTATTGTAGCTTTAACTTGCGCGAAATATTTCTCGAGATCATCCCAAATCGTAACACCACGGCGCCATTCCTGATTCTCGGCCGCACCTTGAAATCCAGAGCACATGCATCTTCAAGCGTGCTGATAAATGTCGCAGCAGCCTGCATGAGCATCTATAAAGACGCATTGACCAACCCAGACAGAGACTATCAAAGCAGCGATGACTCCCTCCATGAGAACCCTTTATATTGAGAGAAATGGCAAAGCGGTGCCCGAACAAGTTTCAGTCCCCGAACTTAAACCTGATGAGGTACTGGTTGCGGTAAAGGCTGTTAGCTTTAATCCCATCGACAGTATCCAGGTCCAATTCAAGATGGCCGAGGACGCTGGGATCGGGTGCAACTTCGCTGGCGAGATTGTCTCTATTGGCGAAAATGTCACAGGCTGGGTAGTGGGAGATACAACTGCTGGCAGTGTTGGGGGTGGAGACATCAACCATCCATCAGACGGTGCATTCAGCGACTTTATTGTTGTGAAAGCTGGGCTTCTGTTCCATCTGCCTGGAAATCTGGTTGCTGATCTTTCAGATGATATCCCAGTGGGCTACCCAACCTCCTTTGAACAAGCATCTACTTTGGCTTTGACGATCGAGACTGCTGCAATCGCTTTCGAATTCTACGACAGTATCCCGGTGCTTCCCAATTCGCAGTCCGGCTTTGTTCTTGTGTACAGCGCGGCTGGTAGCTTGGGCTTCTCGGTGTGCCAACTCGCCAAGTACATCGGCTACACCGTTATTGGCCTCGCTTCTGAAAAGAACTTTGGGGACCTTCAAGACATTGGAGTGGATTATCTCTTCGATTACCACTCTGACAATTGGCAGAGCAAAGTCAAGGAGATTGTTGGAGATGACCTCACTATTGCCTTTGACTGCTACTCCAAGAATGAAAGTGTTAACGCAGTCTGGGATGTTCTCTCAAGCTCTAAGCCGGCCAAGCTCAGTGTGTTCTTGAGTGTATCGAATCCTGTGAGGGCCAAGCCCAATGCGACACTCGAGAAGGTGGTGTACTATCACTTGTTCCATGATATTAAGATGCTTGGTCCTGAGAAGCTCGTCGCGAATCCAAGTATGTTGCCGATCGTGCCCAGCATCCTAAAGCATCTTGACGAGGTGTACGCGGCCAAGGCATTCAAGGCTCAGCGAACTAAGGTTGTTGGAAACAGCTTGAAGTATATTCCTCATGGACTGGAACTTATGTCGAAGGGCGTCTCCAATGAGAAGCTCGTTGTCCGTTTCAAGTAGATAGCATCAAATTGCATGCATGTTCGCATCAATCTCATGTGGTTAGTGGCCCTTTTTGCGACCATGGCAATTGGAAATTGGAAGAATCTCGTCTTAACTAGTTTGAGCGAGGGCGAGGGAACATTAGAAGTATTTATTGTTGAGGGACTGCGGAGGCACCCATATACTGCATCTTCCTGAACTCGCCGAACATGTCGAAACTGGTGGCGGCGGCAGCAGCAGCACTGCCGATCCAATGGCCCGCGACGATTTTTTCGTCGTTGGGATCTACGAGATCCCTGCTGCTAGCTTTCCTATAGTCACACCCAGCACTGGTGACTTGCAGCCAACTGTTGGCGGCTGCACACGACACCTGTAGCAGTTGTCGCTATGATAAAGTACATAGAGGCATTCGCTAAACCGACTTTTGGTTCACCTTTGCCGGTCATTGTTCCCACCTGTTAATGCTAGCCTGATTTAGACGGCTGGTTAGGTCACAGATCCAACATCTTTCAGACTGATTCTCGCAGCAGCGTAGGTCTCCCTGGCGACAAAAAAAAAAAGATAAAACGGCACTAGTTGCCTTTGTAAATGGCACCGTAGTACAGCGCCATGTCAGAGCGCCGCACCTAGCTGAACAAATCAAGAAAGAGGCGCTTTATGGTATCAACTATGTGCCCTGGTTCACGTGATATGCAGCTCCCAACCCTGCAGTTTGAGCGATGTGGGGTGCAGTATCGAGTGCGTGGGCGCAGTGCTTGAACCATTTTGCTACTCGAGATCAAGTTCTTTCGATTCAAATAAATCAGATGGCTCTCAATTGAGCCAAAAATGGGCCTGTTTGACTGGGCGTGCACGGTTTTTTGCCAGATTCATCGTCCCCACGATCTGCAGGCGTAATGCTTCCGAATCTGGGGTTACCATAATGCCCGAAATAATGAGAAAGTATTTAAGACCGCGGAGCACCATAATTCTTCTCATTCCCATCAT